>JAZDUA010000585.1:0-45000 GCA_038098605.1 Gryllus longicercus
AACCTCGCCTCGGTTTACGAACTTCAACGTCGTCTATTATTTGCTCTATATCTGCTTATTGGTTGTTACATTAATAACAATTTCAATCATTTCGATTATTTATTCATTTTAAAAGCCTTGCACATCGCCTTACGTTTCTCGATGATAAACCTGAGTTCAATTGTTTTTATTTGCGTTTCTCGCCCTTCATTGTCGTTGAATATTGCTGTCAGTGTTTGTTATCAGTTAAATCGTTTCAAGAATTTAGTTTTAATTTATAGTTTTTACACTTTTCTTCGTATTATAGTTCTTCTTCTGTCGTAATTATGAGAACTCACTTAAGCTATTACTCCCCACTCCGTAAACTTTCTTATAATTTCAATTCCTGTTATTGCTAATAAAAAATTACCAATACCCATAACATCACGTGTCTTATCGTTCAGGATACTAGCGATTGCAAATATTAATTTATTACAACGTACACACATAAATCTTTCTGTGAATATCTTGCATTTCACTCATCAAAATTGTAATCCCCAAGCAGCATCGTGCAGAAAAAAAGTAAAATATAAATAATTTTGTGAAGTGTCTGTTAATCCGCCAAGCCATAAAACTCTTAAAAGCTGTTTTAGCGAGAAGCACAAAATCAGCGAAACTATTTGTCATTTACTGCTACGTATATAACGCTACGTGAGAACGAACAAAAATATTGTTTGCCTTGTTTTCTTTAATGGGACATTTCTTGCAACATACTCTTCTTCCCTTCCTTTACTTTACATTACTTGGTGTTGCTATCCGCCTCGTGCCTGCCTGCTAGGGGATAAAAACGAAGTACGCTCTAGATCTTTGGTTGAGCGCCGTAGATTGGCACGAGTCGGGGGCCGCTGCGCCTCGACTTACGGCGCGGCGCGGCGCGGCGCGGCGCGGCGCGTCAAGAGACGTGCGTGTCCGGTGCGCCGGCGTCGGAGGCGACACCCGCGACACCATCTGGCGAGCGGTCGTGTAACGCACTTATTAAAGACATGGCGCGGAGCACAGTGGGCCGAAATAGCACCAACGTCCCTCATAGCAATAGCAAACGTTTTAGCATAAAATTATAGCGAAATAGGTAATGTTTTTTTTTAATTTACTTTGTTTTTATGTACTTAATTTATATTTATAACATAAATAGTTATTTATATTATATTAAATTATGGGATAAATGGTTATTTGCTAGCGAGCCTCCGTCCTTTATTTTTTGTAACTTTGAAATAAATATGGGTAATTAATACTACTTGTGAATTGTCCTTGTAACAGTTTCTCTTATAATGAAAAACTGTACCAAAAGATGAAACGCATTTTACTCTATACAGGCGCTGTATGTGTCATAAATGAATGCAGCTTCTTTTTTTACAATGAACTAGTTGCTTTTACCACTGCGTGCATTTCTTTACTCTTCATCCGTTCTCTATTCAGTTATTTTTCCTCCGCTTTCCATTCTTCTGCCTTCCACTACCTATTCCTCCCTCCCATTTTTGATAACACTCCTTTCGTTGGCGTTTTCCTTGCCACTCCCTTGCCATGTATCGTGCTCAATACTTAGGCATTTTGAAGAAAGAAATTTTTTAGCATATCTTCATACACAAAGATTTACCAACAGTTTATATATTCTCGCTGCTTCCGTATCAGTGGCGTCTTAGTGTTAGCGTCGCGTGAGACATCTCTCCGCCCTGTCTCTCACCTCGCCCCGTAAAGCCCCGCGTCGCCTCTCTCCGCCCCGCCCCGCCCCGCCACACCCCGCCCCTCCCTGTCCCACTCCTACCGGCCCTTCTCGGACGACGTGTTCGCGGAAGCCGTCAGCCTCGCAGGATGACGGGGTCTTTGTTCTGACGCGCTGCGCCTTCTTTGCTGTGTGCGCGCGCGCGCGCGTGTGTGTGTGTGCGCGTGTGTGCGTGTGTGTGTGTGTGTGTGTGTGCGCGCGCGTGTGTGTGTGTGTGTGGTGCGGTTGACGGAGCGGTGATGCGGTTGACGGAGCGGTGGTGCGGTTGACGGAGCGGTTGCAACGCGGATGTGCAAGTCCGCAGCGCGCTAGGCATTTTGTTCTTCAGTTCATTCGCCTGCTTCCTAGACTTTGAGCTCGTTGGCTTGTCTGGATGGTGAACTCTTCGAGATACCGTAGTTCCTTTAGTATAGCATTGCTTGGTGAAAACCGTTTTTTTTTTTTTTTTTTTTTTTTTTTTTATGTGGCCTAGAAATATATAAATACATGAGGTTTGTAATTTTGAGGTACCAACGGTTACCAACAGTTTGCATGTACTGATATATATTCGCAAAGCCTTTCTTTTCTTTTTTGTTGGTATTAAAATAGATTTCTCTCTGAAATATGTCTGTCTGTTTGACACCTGGACGTCAGAAAAGGGATGACTGAAAATGATAAATTACTTCTATCCGCACAAACAAAAACCTATTCCTGTATGTTATAAAAACATGATTTATGTTTAACAAAGCGCCCGGGTATGGAAAACTGTGCACTGAAAATTGAAAAGAAATGAAAATTAATGCAATTTTTGGTATTTCTTCGTTAATTAATGAAGCTGTAACAAACCGTTAGCAGTTTCGAATCAGTTGGTTACTATGTTTTAGTATAGTGCGTTATAATAGAGCATCGTCTCAGGTTATATATGTGTTTGCCCCTTTCGACATCGTCCAAGTCCTCATTCCACCCCACTCCTCCTCTTCAGCATATTATTTGGCACCTCTTATCTCTTTTGTTCTCCAGGTCTCCCTCCTCATTTTCATTCGTTCAATCGATCATCCAGCTATACGCAATTATTCACATCCCCTTTTCTCACCTTCTCATCTCCTTCCTTAGATTTCTTTACTCTTCATTCGTTCTCTATTTTGTTTTGTTTTTATTCTCTCCACGGCCCATTCTTCTTCCTTTCACCACCTATTCCTCCCTCCCAGTTTTGGTAACGCTCCTTTTGGTAATGCTGGTTGGCCTTTTCTTTGCCAATCCCATCCTTTGCTGTGACCTCTGACAATCTCCCTGCAGGCTTACCCGCCGTCCCCTTTCCCGGCCAGCCTCCGCCTCCGCCTCCGCCTCCGCCTCCGCCTCCGCTTTCGCTGCCGCGCATCCGCGCGACCTTCGCCGCCTCTTTGGCGACCTTCACCCACTGCCGCCCCCCCCCCCTACCTCGCGGGAGCCTCCCAGTGAAAAAATAAATGCGTCGAACCATGTGCATCAGTTCAGTTAACGCGAACGGGTTTGCATATTTTTCTTTGTAAATAATTCGCTTCCGAAATTGAAGAAAAAAAGTTGTACCTCCTATTGTAGACACGATGTTGATTTTAAACGTCACAAACATCCTTGACGGTCGATTCCGAGTGTGACCTTCCCCACTCGGAAAACATTGAGGTATTGACTGCATTGCTGTCCCGCATCCCTAGTTTTCGTTGGTACGACAGTCGATCGTCCAAAGACTGAAAATGAAGTCTTCATTCCATAATGGAGGTCGTGCATGGAAATCGCACAATGCCCAAAAGTCCATACATTAATTTTCACGTGCGCGAGAGTGCTGTGATGATTTTCATGAATATGATAATAGCCAATACAGGACGAAAATATTGGGGAAAGGTAGAAGGGGTAACGGACTAATATTATTAAAGAGGTCTGCAGCAACGCTACAAAAAGCACATTTACTTGGTAATTGACGAAGTTTCTTTTTGTTCAACGTTTTATGAAAGTGCAACGTAAGAGCTGTATCTTATGATGAAAATTTTAGTTTCAAACATTTGTATTTTTTTTTCCTGCATGAAAGAATAGGCGCGTTGTCCCGCGGTATGTGATCTGCTCTCATACCCATGAGCTTGCTTTCTCTCGACACAAAATCATGACACAACACCGGATGAAGATGAAGTTAATCTCATCACATGTTGGCAAACTTTCAGAGAAAGTGCAATAATTCGTGAAGAAAAAATAATTCGTAGTTGCATGTAGAGAAGTACGTTCTTTGGCACCCACGCTAGCGTGACCATGTAGTATAGAAAGTGGTCAGCTATTTGTGCTATTTATTGGTGTCGAAGTGCAACTTCATAAAGTAATAATTCTAGATTCTCCTTCCGCTCTAATTGATGTGCTTGTAGATTTTCGGGCGAGAGAGAGAGTTGGTAGGTGCAGCAGTCTTTTGAAACTAAGATTGTGGTACTAGTTTTATGAGTTGATCATTATAACAATTAATTTACAAATTGTTTCATAAGCCTTCATTTGATATTATTCATTAATTTTACTTTTATAAATAAGCTAATCTATACAATATTATAAATTATATTTCAATGTATATTATTTACACAACGCAACTTCGCAGATACCTCACATTTATTATCGTAGCTTGCAATGTATTTATGACACTGGGCGATGAATATTTTGTTCAGATTTTTGTTTAATAGCACAATTTAGTCAAAGAAATAGTTCGTTCTACTACATATGCTCTATCTTTATTAGATATAGTATTTGGAGATACGGCCATATACATTTTAATACATTATGATTGTTAGAATATCCCTGTTCACATTTTGATACTGCTAACGTGGTCTTCAGAGGCAGCGTTCTAAAGGGAATGTAATTTTTTTATTGCGTATCGGAACATATGAATGATGAAATACTCCTAAATCCTCGTTATACATATTTAGCCCCAATATTACACGAGGTCCCTTTACTCACAAACATGGTGCTCGTTTCGAATTATTTGTTGATGAGTATGTCACTTAACAACATTTTTCTTTGGAAAACATTTTTTAGCGTCATGCTGTTCTAATTTTGTCGGCACATATGTTAAAAATATTATTTATATCTTAAAACATTTTAATTGTACCCCAAGGTCATCACTTTTTGGACACATATGTACTCGATTAGAGTGTTCGTTTCATCGAAAGATACAATAAAAAGCCAACAAGTACTCAAAAAAATTCAAGTGTTTAATGACACTGGTTAATATTGTTAAGTCGTTCTGAAAATTTGTTGTTTTTTTTGGGGGGGGGGCAAGTTAAGATATTTGGCATTTGATTTTAATTTAGAAGATATTGAGAAGGAAGATGGAGAAAATCTTACTTTGACTGAATCACCTTAAAATACCTGTATTTCTTGTCAATTCTGTGTACTCGCATATTATATGTAGTTACCCTCAGAAGAGCTTCATTCCTTGGCGTCTGCAAAAGCAGCCAATCCCAAAATTAAAACATCGATATTAATACTATATCGACGAAAAACCAGCGATGGTTATAAACATCCCCCATGTCTCATGCGTTGACTGCCACTCCATGTGCGAAGTACGATAAAAGACTTGGGAAAACCAGGCGGACATCAGGGTCATCTCGAACGAGAGAGAAGGATGGATTAAGATAGTACAAACAGCCGTTCGCTTGGTTCGAACAATGGTACCACCAGTTATCATTTTATATTTGAACTTTTACAAAATAGTGATTATGAGTATTTTTTGTCACAAACTGAGCATCAGGAGGCCTTTGCCCCTAAAGGGCCAAATAATAAATAAACAAAACGTCGAAATCACAATAACATCAAGGTTAAAAAATCGGCTTTAATATAGCGAGAGCGTAGGCTTCCGCGGCCGGACAAAGTATCTACAGCAGCAGTTGCTACTATTTCTATTTCTGAATCTGAACTGCATTCGCTCATGTTGTCGAAATGTGTACACCATGCGCGTTTCAATTGTTCTCCTTGTTAAGAACAGTGTCGCCACTTCAAGGGGAAAAATGTGAATACTAAATGAAAATTTTAATCTTAAATTAACAAATTTTTACAAAGTGGATAAAACGTTGTAGGATATTCGTGTCGTAACATCTGATTAAAATACTCAATTGGTTCCCAAATTCGTCCTAACGGACTCGTTTGGCCATTTTCCAATCTCGTATTGTAATCATATGTATTACTACACTAATATCATAAATAAGTATAATATAGCGGCGGCGATGGTGTGACGGTTAGCGTACCGGACTGTTATACCCAAGCTCGCGGGTTCAAACCCGATCGAAGCCGTGGATTTTTCAGGGCGAAAAAATCCTTCGTACGCCTTCCTTCGGAGGGGAAGTGAAGCCGGCTGTCCCATGTTAGTAGATTTACTTGCATGTAAAAGATCCTCAAGCCTAAATGACGCCTCTGAGCTAAATTCAAATCGCCTGTTTTTCGCCCAAGAAATACCTCCTTTCTCTGCTAGTTGATGAAAGGAGCGTAGCGAAATTCGCGTGGTCAGACGGAAGAGCGAGCCTGATAGCCCGAGTCTCGCCACGTAAAATAAGGCAAATTCAATTCAATTCAATATAGCAATTTTTGGACCATGGATGTTTGGAAAGCATGGCCGTGGACGTGGGGCGCTTCCGTAGCAGCGGGCGGCGCGGGCAGGCGGGCGCGGGTGACGCAGCGGCGGCGGCGCGGCGTCTGCGCGGCGCTAAGAGCGACCCGCGGCGCCGGGCTGGCGGCGACCTCGCCAAGGCCGCGCCCGCCACCCGGCGAGAGGTGCGCGCGCTAGCGGCAGCGCCGGCCGCCGCTGACGTAATTAGCCAGGCATTCGTTAGAGAGAAAAAAAAAACACGAACCCGGAAGGAGTGCGAAGCGATCGCAAGAAGAATGCAGATGACCGTTCGGCGCCGGGACACGCGATCGGAAAGTTGGCAACGCGTTCGCGTCGGCTCCGCGGGTGGCGTGGAGGGGGGGGGGCGTAGGCTGAGAAACCCACGCTCTCGGAACCCCCGCGGAGATGTTCTCGGACGAGACACGCGTGAAGCGTGGAAATTTTGTGGGGAAAGTGCTTCTGGGGTAGCTGATATCGATGTGACGGCACCGATTAGAGGAAACTGATGGGAGCGTGCAAAAATAGAAATAGTGAGATAGAGATGCATGTTACTCAGAGATCAAACTTAATCCTGAAGGCTGATATTACGAAAATTTTAAAAGTGGGAGGAAAGTCGTAAAAGGAAACTAGAGAAGTCAAAAAGTGTGCGAAATGAGTACCTATTCAAAAATGGTAGGGGATACAAGTGTATTACTGTCAATATTTTAGGAATTTTATTTTAAGAGAATTGAAAGTGGATATTTTCGTTCATATGTATCTTTTAGTATTGGCATAAAGATTTAGATAATCAGACGATGTTTAAACAGATTATTTTCCCATAAGGAATAAATATGTAAAAATACGTCCAGACACTTTCGTCTCAGAAAAATAAGCTAGGTAACCAGCGCTTTCTTTATCCAAGAATTCGTGTGTGGTGAGCAGACAACGTAACGAGGACGGGGGCGGGAGGCTCCCGGATGAGTGCGCGGTCGGCGGAGGCGGAGGGGGATTCCCCGCGCAAAAACAGCGCGCGGCCGCTTTTGGCGGGGCGCCGGTGGGCGGTGGCCGGCAGCCGAGACGAGACGCGCCGCCCCGGCCCGCCGGTCCCCGCCCCCCGCCCCGCCCGCCCCGACCCCCGCCCCGTTCCCCGCCCCGCGCCGCTCCCCGCCCCCCCGCCCCGCCCGCCTCGACCCCGGCCCCCGCCCGCCCCGACCCCGGCCCCGCCCGCCCCGCCCCGCCCCGCTCCCCGCCCCGCCCCCCGCCCGCCCCGCACCGCCCCGCTCCCCGCCCCGCACCGCACCGCCCTGCCCCGCCCTGCCCTGCCCCGCCCTGTCCCGTCCTGCCCCGCCCGGCCCTGCCTCGCCTTGCCCCGTCCCGCCCCCCCGCTCCCCGCCCCGCGGCACGCGGCGCCGCGCCGCGCTCGGGTTTCGCTGCCGGACTATATCCGTAGGCGGGCGCCGCGACGCCGGCGCCGGCGCTGGTACGCAAGTACGCAGTGTGCCTCCGCCAAATACCACACGCGTGCTCGCGCCGCCCCCCCCCCCTCCCGTCCCCCGGCGGCTTTTATTTCCGACGCGGGACGCGCGCGGGGCTCCGAACAGGCAGGCGGGAGGACGGACGCTTTCGGTGCGGTGGCGCCGCCCCGCGCCCCTTAAAACGGGATGCTTCGTCGAGGAAATGCTCGCAACGGAGGGATATCTATAAACAATCCATGATTTTTTTAAAAATATTTTAGTGGGAATGAAACGCCTTATTATTTTTTCATCTTTTAGATCGAGCGCAAATACTATTTTTAAAATTAACCTTTTCGATTTTGCACTTTGAATCCTTATTCAATTAACGTATAAACGTGTTTATGTTCTAATATCGTAAAAGTTGATTTTACGACTTTTTTTTCCTTGGCAATATTGTATGATTTTTTTCCCTTTGAGTGAAAAAGTCGTAAATTTGTCTCGTCATGCAACGTAAAATATAATACGAGTGTTTAATATCGGGTAGTGAATTATAATGTGTGCTAATTTCTTTTCGTCAGAATGTCAAGCCTCTATTCTACCATGTTTCTCGACCCGCGTGGTGAGTTATCGCGGACGTCAGTGCGATCAACTGCGCGAATTCAAGTGCATCACTCACATATGTGTATAATCAGCTAATCCGTCATCCTAATCAGTTGTTCGACATCCTCTGTGTATGCGCGCGAGGGCGAGGTGCATCATAACACTGACCTGGAAACACAAAAAGCAACGCGGAGTGCTCGATAAATAAACGCAAAAAGGAAAGTCGGGCGCCGCCGAGAGGCTGGCCGGCCGCCAGCGCCGCCGCTTGATTCAGCAGCCTCTGCAGCCCTCGCGCCCTCTCGCTGCCCCGAGCGGAGCTGCCTCCACGGCTCCTCGCCTCCGCCGCTGTCACTCCCGCCGCTGCAACTGCTGTGACGTCATGGATACTCCAGCGGACACAGACACAGAGCTTTCGTATAACAAGTATTTATTTACTGCTACTGTGACGTCATGGATACTCACAGCGGACACAGACACAGAGCTTTCGTATAACAAGTATTTATTTACTGCTACTGTGACGTCATGGATACTCACAGCGAACACAGACAGAGCTTTCGTATAACAAATATTAATTCACTGCTACTGTGACGTCATGGATACTCACAGCGAACACAGACACAGAGCTTTCGTATAACAAAAATTTATTTACTGCTGCTGTGACGTCATGGATACTCACAGCGAACACAGACACAGAGCTTTCGTATAACAAAAATTTATTTACTGCTGCTGTGACGTCATGGATACTCACAGCGAACACAGACACAGAGCTTTCGTATAACAAATATTTATTTACTGCTACTGTGACGTCATGGATACTCCCAGCGAACACAGACACAGAGCTTTCGTATAACAAATATTTATTTACTGCTACTGTGACGTCATGGATACTCACAGCGAACACAGACACAGAGCTTTCGTATAATAAATATTTATTTACTGCTGCGTGACGTCATGGATACTCACAGCGAACACAGACACAGAGCTTTCGTATAACAAATATTAATTCACTGCTACTGTGACGTCGTGGATACTCACAGCGAACACAGACACAGAGCTTTCGTATAACAAGTATTTATTTACTGCTATTGTGACGTCATGGATACTCACAGCGGACACAGACACAGAGCTTTCGTATAACAAATATTAATTCACTGCTACTGTGACGTCATGGATATTCACAGCGGACACCGACACAGAGCTTTCGTATAACAAATATTAATTCACTGCTACTGTGACGTCATGGATACTCACAGCGAACACAGACACAGAGCTTTCGTATAACAAATATTAATTCACTGCTACTGTGACGTCATGGATACTCACAGCGGACACAGACACAGAGCTTTCGTATAACAAGTACTTATTTACAAGCAAAACACAACAAATATTTACAATGAATTTACACTATACACCCTAGCTCTGATAGACCTGCTATCCCCTGATCGCGGGAGCGATCTCAACCCGACAGATGATCGGTTTCAACTGTGGCACTCGCCATTCCTACATCTGAAGCGCGCACTAAGCCAAGCTTCCGTGACCGGATGTCACACTGGGACACAAAGTCCGTACCGGCGTAGCAACTGATGGTTTGCCTCGATCGCAGGAGCGATCTTACCCGATTGAGAATCGGCCGCGAATCGTGGCACACAACCACTCCTCACCTCGGAGCGCGGGCACACAGCATCGCTCCCACGTGACCGCAGTCACCCAAGGACACAAAGTCCTCCACGGGCTCGTCAACATATGACTTGCCTCGCGAGCCCTGCTCGCCGCTGCACCATCGTGGCGCCAAATTTGTGCATTCGCAGGAGGTTCTCCCACTGTCTCCAGAACCCACCCACTGGCTCTATGCGTTCCCTTATATGCTCGACGCTCTCGTGACCTACTACGTCACGCCGCCCCCGTAACGCCATTCTCCTCGCCATGAGGTTTGGGTGTTCGTTCCTTAAGACCGGAGGACCCGAAAGCCTCGTGTCGCCCTTTGCCGCGTGCTGGCTTTTAGGAAAAACCCTTCTCTCCCTCCTGTGGCGAGACGATTTCCTCTTAATAATCCCTTACCACGCGTCTCCAAATAGCTGCCTCGAGATACGTTTGCTAGTACGTTACACTACCTCCAGCGTCACGTGAGAGCGTAGGCTTCCAGGGAGTCAGTATTTAATTGGCAGTCCGGGTAACGCCGCGTCCATGGCAAAGGTGCCGACGTTTCGGTCGCCATTCTGCCACCTTCCTGAGGGCGTAATGCGAGGATTCCTCGGGCGGAGGGCGGGCATTACGCCCTGAGGAAGGTCGCAGAATGGCGACCGAAACGTCGGCACCTTTGCCAAGGACGCGGCGTCACCCGGACAGCAAATTAAATACTCCAGCGTTACCATAATTCATTCAGTGGCCCCCACCACTGCCATCGCCGCCCCTACCGTAATCCACGTAACCACTAGTACCCATCCCCACAACCACCACTCTCACCACCCATCTCCACAACCATCATACTCTCCACCATCACCACGATAATCAACCCGCCGCCACGACCATTGCCACTGCCGCCATCCCCTGGGTCACCATCACCACCGCCATTCCCACGACCACTGCCACCGACATCAAGCACAGTTACAAGTTTCACCGCCACCAACGCACTCTAACAAAAGCTACCATCTCGAACCACTTAAGAATACAATGCACCTTCTAACAGTTGCTAGGCAATTGCCATCCTCACCTAATTCTGGTACCTGACCTCTATTGCCATCTCCACCTTCTTTTTTACTCGACCTCCTAGAAATGTTTGTAAAACCATTTGCGTGTATTGTCTCTAAGGCTTTACAATGTAGAAGCTGGATTTTATACATAAACTCGGCAAAATTTTTTTGTTTGCGTATGTTTTAGCAAACGCTACTGTATACTCTCGTATACATTTCCTTGATCTAATTTCCACCTGTTAGTCTGTCTTTAGTTCTATTTCCTTAATCTGTTTGAGTCTCAAGATGCTGGAAATTTTTCGTGGACCTTTCCAATCTGTATCGTTCGAAACAGTGCAATGAGAAATGTTAAAATTAGAGAAAGCTGAGATTAAGAGAAAGCTTCATGGGGTTTACTCACTAATTGATGTCTCTTAGAAATTTCAAAAATATTTGGTACACTCCCATTAAATTAAAAAAAAAAATCATATTGTGTTCCTTTGTTCCATGCATGCTCTGATAACCTCGATTCTGATAGAATGCAATCCATCGTCGAATTTTACCCTCTTTGTTCTTTGATCTCATTGATTTCGCTTTGTTTTCCCTTATGAACGCATTGTTTGTTTAGAATTCGCTTTGATTTTTTAATCCCCGCTCTATAACAGGCATGCCGTAAACCTCAAATCACGTTCATAAAGTTCGTCGAATGTATGCATAAAGGGAAACCTCACATACACATTGCTGAATCAGACTGCAGTCTATTATTTAAAGAGAAGAATGTCTCAACTTCAACTGTATTTTGTAAGTGCACACAAATGCAGCTATAAAATTAAACAGTATGTGTCTCTGATTACCACAAATGAACGCAACCTGTCGTTGAATTTGACCTGCATTGTACTTCGATATAACTGAAGGAAGCGGTCGTCTGCAATACGTGCAAATAGTAACAAAATATTTCTAGACAACAATGATCATCGAATTTTACCAGTTTTGTTCTTTGGTTTAATTGAGTTCGCTTTCTTTTCCCTTATGAACCCATTGTTTGTTTAGCATTCGCTTTGATTTTGTTTAATTCCCGCTCTATAACAGACATTCCGATAAATGAAGATCACTTTTATTTCTTGTCGCAAAACATTTGCACAAAAGCACAATGTCCACGCTTCTCCTTGCGCAGATCCAAACAATCGCGACGTTGAGGGAAGAGCGCAGCGCAGATTCTCAATCGCCGCAAAGGGCAGCCGAGGCGACTGCAACGCGTACGTGCCGAGTGGGAGTGGGCGCGCAGGGACTCGTCCCCGAGGATTTTGCGGAAAGGACATGACGCAAAAAGAAACGATAAATTGGTCGGGTCTCTCAAAGTATAAGTTCCTTTTATTTCTTCCTAGAATTCTGTTTGTGTCCGAGTTAGTGGGAAGGCGATGCAAACTTTAGATGAAGCTTGTTCGAAAGGATTTTGCGGGTGTACTCAGAAGAAATGAGATTTATGAAGGAGTTCACCGTTTGTTGGACATGCTGGCGGTATTTTTATTTCGTGCCTGTTGTTCGTGCTATGGTTATCCATTGTTAGTTTCCTTTCTCGTAAATATTTTATTTCTAGGGTCTTCGAAGAGGGACAACAAGCATTTTCAAATGATTATGAATTATGAAGTGTATCAATCTTATCACATTGCAGATATCGATTGGCGTTTATCTTGTCGTTAAAACGAAAGAGGAAGATATTTTTATATTTCGACTTCAGTTAAGATCATGTAACGATAGCATTAATTAATACATATAAATATTGTGAGTATTTTTGTCCATTATCATTTTAACTAAATTATTGTAAAATTAATCTGTATCGTGTCCAAGAACGTGTTGTATAGAACAGTCTTGTCTAAACTTTCTAAATGCGATTATAATCAGCATGGATTAATTGGCATGAATATCTTATGAAATGTCTCCCTCTTTAAATATGTTTTTGAATATACTTGACTAT
The DNA here is from genome assembly GCA_038098605.1 of Gryllus longicercus. NCBI lineage: Eukaryota > Metazoa > Arthropoda > Insecta > Orthoptera > Gryllidae > Gryllus > Gryllus longicercus. Next base: position 13,004 of record JAZDUA010000585.1, read on the forward strand.
TCAGTTGATCATCGTAACCGGAAACTTCATACCTTCTCCACTGAAGCAAAGCTCGCACACACGTTCTGCAATGACGTACTGATAAGAAGGTGCTTGAAAGGATCGATAGCTATCGGCTGCCGGCTCGTCAATGCCTCTGGAAACCATCTTGAGCAGTCGAGTGATTTTTTTTACAAAGATTACCGTGGCACTTCGCGCTATCTGGTTGTGGACATAAGAACTAATTTATTGCGAAAAATTATCTTATGTTGACTGTTCATTAGGTGCCTAGTTAGTTATCTGCACTTTTAACTGGCTCCTATTTGTTTTCATAATCTTGCTACCGAGACCGTTCATGGTCACTCAGTGGGTGCAATCTGAAAGTGCATGCGATGCAATACGCAACAATTATATTATTATTATTATTATTATTATTATTATTATTATTATTATTATTATTATTATTATTATTACAATATTTTGACATTGCGTATACGACATCTCTTTCCATGACAATGTTATTTTAAATTTATATTCGTGAGCATTATTTATTCTGTAGTACTGTGTCGCAGAACTGTGTCTACATCTGAATAATAGTTCATGATTAAATCCGAAGACACAAAAGACAATGGTGACAAACCCCGCATGATTGGTGGCAGTTATTCACTTACTGTTTAATGTTTTCTTTGTAGAAGAAGGTCGTATAAAATAACATTCAAGTATACCATTTACACAAGGGGCAATAAGTGGGAAGCGACTAACAATTAAAAATACTTCTGCAATTTCAGAGCAAAAAAAAATTCGGAATTTTTATTAATAGCCGTATTTTTATGGTTACTACTTGATCACGTGCTACTTGATCACGTGCTCACGTGCAACATGCTACTCTCATAATTTGTCATAATTTGTCACTTACGGGCATCGCTTCATTTCTGCGTGTGTTAATGAGCTTGTTAACACAAAGTACCTTCAGAACATTTCTAGAATATAGACTAGAAATGATTTGGAATGTAAGACGACCCTCGTTCATTCTGCGTAAATGTATTCCTTGCTCCGTTTCTGGCGAGTGGTCAAGTATGCACACAACCAGCGATGAATTTAGGGTGGCCGACATGTGGCTCCAACAATTGTTGAGCTGGAAAGTAAGACGACACGACCTCTTCATGAGCCACGAGCCAGACACCTGACAACGCGCGGCAGCAGTCGTGGCGAAGGCGTAGAATCGGCGCGACGTCTCCGCCAGCAGAGGAGGTAGCGATCGCTGGTTCTATATATACTTCTTCGCAGACTTGATGGGTAGTCGGCTGAGGCACTCAGATTTCAGTTTCAATAATCGAAAGAAATTGGAGACGAAAAATATAAATTACGATGCGAGACCTGGGGCAAATATCGACGTTCTGAAAAATGAAGAGAAGATGTTTCTGAGATAAAGTGTCCATATAGTAATAATGTAGAGAAATTGGTTTTTGTTAACATTTGGTTTTGATTATTGTGCGATCAAAATATGTTATCAAATAATTCAAATTTTATTATTGTGCGATAAAATAAATGTTATTAAATAATTCGTAACAACCTAGGGCAGTGTTCAAGTATTCTTCCGCCTTATTTCAGCACTGTTATTGGTGTTTTTCAAGCTAATGTTATAGCGTTTTAAAAAGTCGGTTATACTTGTTTTATTTGGACCATTATAAAGGAATTTTAACGAAAAATTAATCGGTCGTGATTTACTTAAGTTACGTAACTTTTGATACCTCTAGTTGTTCCATTATTTTAGACGGTGGCCGATGTCGCACCGGAGGTAACCATCAATGTTACGAAAAAATCGATATCATTTTTGTAGGTATCGTATTTTATTTGTTTAACGGCAAATATGGCAATGGTGTGTGTTTTCTACGCCAGTCACTGAACTCGTTCTACTATGCACATTCGAGGTCAGGAAATGAGATGAAGTTTTTTGTTCATGGTTCCCTTAATATTCTTTGGAAACAAGTAATAGGCAAGAACTGAATAGTACGACAACAGTTTACTCATACCATTGAAATTTATAGTTGTTTATTTGCGAGATTTAGGTCATCCTAATTGAATCTCTGTTGGAGGAACACCTAATGTTAGAATTGGTAATATCAGTTCACCAATTGAGTAATCAATGGGTCATTGTGAAACTTACAGGCTTCGAAAATAGTTTCCAGTATCTTTCTTTTTATTATTCTCTCGTTGCCGCAACATTTTGTGCAGATTGATGAACAAGAAATTGTCAGTTTTCATTCTCATTTGATGTCTACATTAAGATATTTAAATATTTGTGCGTGATGTTTCGTGATATTTCTCTTTTAACTAAGTATTTTTCTGTTTTGGAAATTGGTACAACACATGCTGCGTTATGCAAAGCTCATTTATTGACATTTTCAACCAATACAAGATTTTATATCAACCGATAATGTGAGTAGGTGATTTCCATATGCTTTCGCCGTGTTTGATTTTTGTTAAAAACACAATTACTCTGTATTATAAATAAAGTAGCGTTTGTATATTGATGTTGAGCTACATATTTAATTTTTTTATCAAATAAATTAATTGATTTAGGTTCTCAAGGAAAAGTTGATTTTCATGGAAGAAGCTTTCATGAATACACTTATTTATATATTATTTGCACGCTGACGGTTTCGCAATACCCCGAAAACAGTCATCCCTCAATTGTTGTTTGCTATTTACCAGACACTTATCCGCAGGTTATCAGCAAATTGCGTACTTGGACAAATATTATCATTCCTCACAAAAACTGTTTTCACAGAGATTACGAATGCTCAGGAGATGGGTAGTGTTTCAAGAGCTCTGTACATCGTGGTGTTTGCTGTCGAGGCCAGCCAAGAGTTCCAGATCGCTGGTGGCAGGTTTCCGGTTTTCTGTCGATGACGTCACCCGTGCAACTCTCCAGTGATGTAAGCGCTGGCTCGATAACGGGTGCAGCAATGCGGGTGAGGCAGGTGCGCGGGCACTTTCGACGTCCTGCGGCCTTCCAGGCGCAGGCATTTCGCAGTCTCACCGGGAAGCTTGCGTCGCGCCAACTGCAAGCGCATCATCACACGAAACGAACTCAGCGCAGCAGTGAAATTTCGGTTCCACCGTCTGACGCAATACGAACGTCGACATTTTGCCACACGTATCCGATTTTCTGACACAAGTTTGTTTTCCGAAACCGAAAACAAGCTTTGTGAACACAAATAAAACACATCTCATGTTACAATGAAAAGTGTCTGAAAATGTGTAGTCAGATGTCTCGAGCTGCTGTTGGAAGTAGACTCTTGAAAGCAGGTCGGTCTATGCGTGTCCAGACTAAGTATTCTCCCTCAACGGGTCGGGATGTTTAGTGGAGAGAACAAGCGGATCTGGGCTACCGTACATACTTCTGACAGCTACCGTAAACAGAATGTGCTCGATGGAAGACGCGGCGATGAAAAATCTGACTCTTCGGTCTCTCTTCCGTATTTACTCAGAATCGTTTCAAAAATACCGCTCCCCCAAATAATTATGAAATTCTACGACAACTATAAATGAAACAGAGGATGAGATGACAAAAAAGTGACAAAGGGATAAAGTAATATTAGAAAAGGTAAAAATAATAAAAGATAAAACAGAGTTACACAAGGAATAAATAGAAGTATCTGAAGAGAAAAGGACAAAATTATCCGATATGAAGAGAGTAGGAGGGAGGACATAACCTGGAAATATAGATGGAAAAAGCAGTAAATGATGGCGTAGGTGGCAGTAGCAGAAAATGAAAAGGCGGATAGTTGCCCTGTAAGGAGAAAATGAATTTGAACCTGAAAAATTGAATGAAAAAAAGGCGGAGGGCATGAGGAAGGAGAGAAGAGGCTCCTGAAGACGAACCGAAAAGACTGGTGAGGCCGTGAAGTGCGGAAGCGACCCCCCAACCCGCAAACAAAGGGGGCCCGCCCCCCCCCCCCCCCCGGCCCGTACTGGACGCCGATCCCCCCCCCCCAGCGCCAGCGAAGCCAAGGCGGCGGCGCACGCGCCACGCGGAACGCGGGTGGCGCTGCTTCACACACGCGTGCGCGCGCGCGCATGTGTGTATGTGTGCGGGCGAGGCGCCAGGCGCGCGAGGTCGGCGGCCGGCAGTGGGGCGGCTGCCAGCGGCGCGGATTCCGGATCGCACCCCGGCACCGACACCAGGCCCTTCACTATGGCCGCGCCTACGCCTAGTTTTATTTATTTATTTATTTATTTATTTACGTCAAAAAAACTGTGCGTGGCGTGCTGTAGGAGAAGTTAATTTGAAGTTGCATTTATGTCCAGAAGCAAAACAATGGGCCATATCAGCATTTGCTCGAGGATCAGGGAAACTGGACGGAAACCTGATCGAGATGGGGGTCATTGACCCAGAAGCTGAAGTACAATACTTCTTACAGGTTCTTTACAATTATACAATCAAAATGGTAAATAATACATTAAATGTCATTGTTAAAATTAATATTACTTTCCTTTTGGATGCTCGGTATAGTCTCTAATTGAATAGAAACAGTCGTGTAGCAGAAAAGATTTTACTTGGGACTTAAAGTTCGGTATCCAGTTTAATCGTTTAATGTCATCTGGCAAGGTGTTGTTGAATTGTGTGTGAATTTTTTGTAGTTAGGTGTTGATACTGTCACCTGATGAATATGGTTACTACGTCGAGTATTGTAGTTATAGATATCAGCGTTTCTTGAAAATATATTCCCGCCCTGAGTTACTCGTCCTTCTTACCTCAGGCTGTCCTTGTGTACTTAGGCGACTGCCAACTGTCGGCCGTAGGAATCAGTTCGAAAACATTTTCATCCGCTTGTTAAACGGTGGTGTAACGGTTAGCGTTTCGGAATGATATACTCAAGTTCGCGGGTTCAAACCCGATCAAAGCATGGAAGTTCACGAAGGGTGAAAAGATCCTTTGTACGCCTTCCTTTAGAGGGGAAGTAAACTCGGCTGTCCCATGTTGCAGATTTATAGTATGTAGAATATCCTCAAGCCTAAAAGAAGCCTCTGAGCAAAATTAAAATCGCCAGTTTCGCCGCCTGAGTGATACCTCTTCTCTCTGCTAGATGGTGAAAGAGGTAGCGGGATTTGCATGGTCGGGCGGAAGTGCAGGCCTGATGGACTCAGCCTCGCCACGGAAAATAAGACAAATTGAATTGAAGGAATAGCGTTACGTGTTAAGTTACTAACGTTAAGAATTTTACTTGTTGTCTGCCGATAATTATCGAAAGAATTGAAAGAGTTGTAGAGAAAGATGGTGTTTGAGTGCACCTGTTCAAATAAAAGATATTTCTTTTTTATATATTATATTGTATTGAGAAGTTGGCATTACGAAAAGTATTGAAGGAACCGGTCGATAACACAAAGAAATGGCTTGTTTGATTATAAACTCCAATGAAACACTTCAAAGAGGTTTTACTCCTTACCAACTGAAACTACAGTGCAGAAAGAATGCTCGAACTACGAGTTCTGTGCAAAAAAGATGTATGTCTTGACAGCTGCGCGCGCTATTTAAGGTTGCTGTGGTGCTATCTCCCCTAATTTCTGCTCGTTTTTCCGTCCTGATGTCGCATTCCCCCGCACTTTTTCCAAATGATTTTTTTAAAAAATATTTGTATTAACACTTTTATCCAGAACGTTGATATAGCAAATTCCTTCTTCATATTACTTTGATTTCACACGATTAAAATTGATATACAGAATATCTATAAATCTATATGTGGTTATGGTGCAGATGTGCTGTTCGTTCGCTCTCCCGGTTGAAACTGCGACTATAACATAACATAAACTATCTCCTCTCTTTAAAAACTTCAACCGGGTCCGTTATTTGCTCTATATATTCCTATGAGTGCGAAGAATGGCGAATGGCCTGCACGGTGAGGTGAGGCGCGGCCGGGCTGGTGGCGCCTGGCCGACCTTGAGGGAGCGGCGAGGGTCGCTGGCCGCGCGGAGCGAACAAAGCCGTGCCTCTGCTCCCCCGCCCCCGCCCCCTCGGAGTGTGTGCGCGGGGGAGGGCGGCAGGAAGCGCGGGGGCGCGCGGGGCCAGGCAACCTGCCCGCTCTTGCGCGTGCGGAAAAACCTAGACCCACTCGCTACCCTTCGACGTCTCTCGCTCTAGCTAGGCCTTTGTTTGCAGGCATGGCCTTACAGCACTAAGTGAATGTAGGTTTGCCAATCTTTGCTTCTTTCCATTTATTTTTATCTCTTACATTTTCGTTAACTTGACACTTGATCTTCCCTTCGTCGCTCAAGTTCACTTTATATATCACATGTTTACCTCTCTCTGTATTGTCAAACCCGACCTCTCAGTGCTTTCATTCGTTAGTATGATTGTGTTCATTCTAACTACTGTATACACACTATTTTACACTTCCGTTCTTACGTTTTGCCCATTCATTTTCATTCAATCAAGCAACGCACGCCCAGGCTCATATTATCTTACCTACTCACCCATTCACCTACCAATCCGTATGCGGAGATGGCCCATCCGGCCGGTCCATTCTTCCATAGCGTTTGCTGCTCCTGTCGCCGCCGACGTACATTCACCTGTCAAGCCGTATGCAGCCCACGTGACCTGACCATCGGCGTATTGAATCTTGAAAAGGTATTGACTTGCATCAGTATGAGCTTCCCGCCACTTCTGGTAGCGTAGCTCTTATCGCCTCCTAGTTTTTGCTTCATTGCATTTCTTTGTTACGGGTTGTATAGTGATAGTACTTAAATCTGTGCGCACCTGCTGCTGTTTGAGATTTATTTTCGCAAGCGAGGGCGCACTTTAATATATTGCCTATGATTTGCGGATCATGTAGGAGAAGGCTCATATTGTATGGCGAAATGAAACGGGTAGAGAGCTACTGCCTCTAGAAAATATTGCCTCGTTCTAGAATGCTTAGTTGTTTAAAAAATGACTAGTGAACCAAGGGATGGTGGTTACAGATGCAGAGTGGGAGGTGGAGTTAGTCAGAGAGAACTGAAGAAACTGGCGAGAAGTTGTTGCAAACTACTTGACTTCTTTTTCCTTCCTTCCTTCCTTCCTTCCTTCCTTACTTACTTACTTACTTCCCTCCTTCCTTACTTACTTACTTACTTCCCTCCTTCCTTCCTTACTTACTTACTTACTTCCCTCCTTCCTTCCTTACTTACTTACTCCCCTCCTTCCTTACTTACTTACTTCCCTCCTTCCTTACTTACTCCCCTCCTTCCTTCCTTACTTACTTCCCTCCTTCTTTCCTTACTTCCCTCCTTCCTTCCTTACTTCCCTCCTTCCTTCCTTACTTCCCTCCTTCCTTCCTTACATCCCTCCTTCCTTCCTTACTTCCCTCCTTCCTTCCTTACTTCCCTCCTTCCTTCCTTACTTACTTCCCTCCTTTCTTCCGTACTTACTTCCCTCCTTCCTTCCTTCCTTCCTTCCTTACTTACTTACTTCCCTCCTTCCTTCTTTCCTTCCTTACTTCCCTCCTTCCTTACTTACTTACTTCCCTCCTTCCTTCTTTCCTTCCTTACTTCCCTCCTTCCTTCTTTCCTTCCTTACTTCCCTCCTTCCTTCTTTCCTTCCTTACTTCCCTCCTTCCTTCTTTCCTTCCTTACTTCCCTCCTTCCTTCCTTCCTTCCTTACTTCCCTCCTTCCTTCCTTACTTACTTCCCTCCTTCCTTCTTTCCTTCCTTACTTCCCTCCTTCCTTCCTTACTTCCCTCCTTCCTTCCTTCCTTCCTTCCTTACTTCCCTCCTTCCTTCCTTACTTCCCTCCTTCCTTCCTTACTTACTTCCCTCCTTCCTTCCTTCCTTACTTACTTGTTTTCTTCTTTTCTTTTCTTTCTTACTTTTCCTTTCCTTCCTGCTCTTCCTTTTCCTTCCTTCCGATAGTTTTTCATCGTTTTTTTATTAACATTTTTCGCCGTTAGTTCCGAGTGAGGAGGCCTACTTGTAAATAGCGAGCACCACCTCTGTGGCGCGGGTCGAAGCGGGCGGAAGGGCGAGGGCGAGGACGAGGGCGTCAATGCCCTTTGGGCAACGCACCCACGCGCGGTAGATCGATTGGGAGCGCGTACCCGGTCGCCCTCAATGCCCTCTCCGCCCGCGCTCTTGACGGCGCGGCGCCTCTTGTGTGTTGCCTGCGTCGTCGCGCTTTTTGTCTCTCGCCCTCGCTGCTCACCGGTCGCTCACGGCGCTTTTTCTTTTTCTTTTTTTTCTCCTTGTTTCTGTGCCTTTGCGGTACCTGTCGCCTCTGATCCAACCCCCCGCCCCGTTTATCTTTTGCCCCTTGATCGAATGGGCCCTTTCATTGCACATTTGAGAGGCAGCCTCCTTTCATGCAATTGCTACGCGACCCGTTTGCGTCCCTGCTTTCCAGATCTTTTCTTGCCACGTTCGTCTTGCCGAGTGAATTTCAGCTCGTTTTCGATTCCATTTTGTCTGTCACTCTAAATTCGTCCTTACTACATTTTTTAATAACCGCTCTTTCCATACACCCCTACAAGTCTCCACCTAAAATTTGTTGCACTATTGCATTTAATCTTTAATGTATTCACATCTGTCAAGTGTTACTTTTTCCCTAAATGCTTCTTTCGTGTGGGCGATTAATCACAGTATTAGTACGTTTCAAGTTTATCTTTATAAGCTTGATTATTATCTTGTTCTTTTGTTCTCCATTCCTTTCTGTGTGAAGTTGATGTACGTGCAATTCCATTTGCTACTGTGAACGCTTTAAATAGCAGTCGCCATCCCTGCGTTCTCCGCGGACGAGCGTGCCAGCAGCGAGCCTCTTGCGTGGGTAGCCGAAGACGTCGCCGTCGCCATGTCGCCGGCGTCGGGAAGAGAGGACCAGTGCCCAGTCTTCTCTCGGAGACTGTCGCCCATCCTTAAAGCCCGCTATACACGGTCATTTTTGCATCATTTCTCGTCGGTACAGACAAGTTACGGACCAGACTGGATGCAGTTTGTACGGAAAAATGAAGCATGCTTCATTTTTCCGTACAAATTGCATCCAGTTTGACTATGGCGCTCCTGGTGTTACTCTATGGAACTTTCTTCGATTCCGTGCCCTGGAGAGTTCTTCGAACATTAGAGCGTTTTGTGCTGTTTTGGTTGTGATTTCGTGAGGTTGAGTGTTCAGCGACGCCATTTGTGCGAATTTGTGAGTTCCAGCGGATTTTTACTTCCTCTTAATTTCGACGAAGTTTCAGTCTCTCTTTTCTGCACCCAGGATTTCACCCAAGTACAGCGTTTCTTTCTTTTACGTTCTGCTTTTACTATAGCTGAAGCCACAATAATGTGAGCTGTCGCCGTAGCGATCATTGCTTTCCTTTCCATTTCAAAATCAAAAACCACAATACTTCACACGACTATCTACCACCTTCACTGCGAATACGTAACCATCTGATCATTCTTCCCGCGTATTGCAATTGTTTACGTACGTGCGATGTTCAACTGTTTAACTTCCAGCGCTTTTTGCGGCGTGTGGAGGAAGTATTTTCATCACGATTACATACAGAGCAGAAATGATCGTGTAAAACATCGGAATCACGTTCATCCAGTTTCGGTACCGAAACAAACGCACATCCTTTTTCCATCCACTTTCTGTACAGAAAAATGATGAAAAAATGATGCAAACATGACCGTGTATAGCGGGCTTAATAAGTGGAAAAGATGACGGACGCGCGATAGAATGAACTATCTGAGGACTCTGCTGGACAGTCGGGGGCAACACGTTTAGGGAATGAATCAGTCGAATTCTTGGGAGAGATGGCTGTGGATAAAGACGGTGACTGTGGTGCGAGCAGTGGTGGTAGTAATGTTTAAGGCCATTCCTCACCAAAGGTACCAGCCAAACAAAATCTCGTTATGGCTCGGATTCTATATCACCGCTCCTTAATTAAATAACACATTCACCTGGAATATGAGGTACTAACGTGGAAACCAGACGGTATGAAAACATTCCTTTCAAAGTATCATTCCCCCTCGTGAAGGTCAAAATATCCTGCAGCCCCTCGCTGTACGTCGACGACAGATGTGGCACTGCGTTGGGTCGGCGTTTCGATTCCGCGAATCGCATCTGTTCTGCCGGTTCGCGTTAAACGTGCGCTTCTCCGAATTCACACGCTGCTGCAGTGGCGCTGCGGTAGATTGTGCGCCCTGGGGAGGGCGGGCTTCTTCTATGCGTTCGCGGAAACGGAAAATTGGAGATTCGCGGAAGTCGCAGGGCGCTATCTGTGCACAAGTGAAAAGTGACTACTTGCGAACTGTAGTTGCTTCCTCGCGTGTTAACTAGAATTGCTTTTGTTTGTAAATCGAATGGAATAGCTGGGTGATTTTGAAGACACGTTTCAATTTTTTTTCATTTGGCATATGTTACAACTATTAAATTATTTATTTTAAAGTTATTTTTAATCTGTAATTTTTCTCATATGTTCACGCGTGACTCTACTACTCGACACCCCGTTCAGATCGTATTTCAACTTCCTACTAGCACTTTGTTCATGGTGAATCATGGGTGATCTCTGGGAAAATATATTCGATCTTTTTAAAATATTTCTAACAGAAATGATTTTACATTATTTAGTGTTCTTGGAATTTGGTTCTTGTTAACATTATGATTAGCTTTTATCGAAATTTTAGGATTGTCGAATAATATAAATACTCGTATATTGAACCTGCAAGCAGCGTCTCGAGGTTCTGCCTTCTCTCTGTAGCAAGTTTGTGAGAGGAGAATAGGCCGCCTGGCATGCAAGCAGCGTGCCCAGCAGTTGTGTATTGCGGGTTGCCTGCTGGTCTCTCTGTAGGTGCACGATGTCGATGACTCCGTACTTGCTTAGCAACAGCAGCCCTTCAAAATCTACTATTGACACCTTTGGCAATAAAGGTATTCTGCTTTGTCTATTACTTGTAAAACTTACAGAAACTCTTAACGTTGTCATTAGTTCACATTGGTCACAGAAAACTTCATACGTTCATACATTTTCGTTCGTTTTTGCTTTAATACATTGTGATAATCATGTGAATAATACAACTTCACCAGTTCATTCTATTATTAAACTTCGTGCTTTGAGATTCAGAAGAAGGAAAGGTTTTTGCAAAATTAAAAGAGCTTTCTAGTCGTCATTCTTCTATGCTTCCCAAGAAGAAATATTTTACACCAAGGTACTCGTTGGTTTCTTCGCCGAATAAAAATGTCTTATACCACGGTTGCTATCCCGACATGCTTTTACACTGCCCATTCTTCATTTTGTTTTCTTAGATGTATTATTGTACAATATTTATTTCCCTGCTTCACATAAACTGGCATACATTGTTACTGAATTTCTTTGCCAAGAGTAAAACCAGATAATGATTACTATTGTATACGGGTTGCTACTAATTAATGAATTCTGCTTTTAAATCTGGGTCAGCTGCAAAAGTGCTCTCAACCTCTCTTTTGAAGTCGCGCTCTTCGCTTGGTAATAGGTAAGCCTTGTAAACTAACCCTGACACCTGGGTAACTTAATTCTACCTTCATAGGGAAGTGAGAGTAAACCCAGTGTCTTCAAGAGATGCGCCTGCTTGTGCTGACGGTTTCATACGTACGTACAAAGATGTTCGTAAAGACAGTTTGAGACCTTGTTGAGAAATTAAACTCTGGAACAGAGATTCGGCCAATGTTGCGAAGCGGAACTTGAAAACGGGGACATTGGGGATTAAAAGTATATAAACAGTCACTTGCTGTCAGATACAGACGAAGGAATAAAAAGGGCTATAGAAATTATTATGTAAGGGAGTCGTTTATGAAGGAAGTTGAAAAAGCAGACATTGGGAATTAAATGTATATAAACCATCCCTTGCTGTCAGATACAGACGAAGAAATAAAAAGGGCAATAGAAATGATTATGTAAGGGAGTCGTTTATGAGCGAAGTAAAAATGCACTCTGGGACACAAGTGGAAGGAAGACAAAGTAAGGTAACCGAGAAGGAAAGAGATATAGTTGAGAAAGAGACGATATGAGAATTGGGGAAAATATCGGAAGAGGTGTGATACACGAAACATATTTTCCAGAACACGTAGGGCGGGCCCGTAGCACCCGGACTGGAACGACTATAGAGCGCAATACAGCTCCACGGCACCTGCCCGGCAACAGCAACGCCGCGGCGAGGCCGAGCAGGGGCGGGGCCGGTGGATCGCGTTACCGAAAGCCAGGCCTTCGCCCCGCCCGGCCGCCCGGCCGGCGCGGTAGGGCGCGCCGCGGCGGCGAGTGCTGCAGCGGGCGCGGGTCGACTGTGGCGCGAAGATCGATGAGGGCGACATCCCCTCCTCACCCCGAAGAGGTCGGCCCCCGCCCCGCCCCTCCTCCTCCCCCTCACCTCCTCCGCCCCGGCGCCGTCGTTGCGTCATCCTTCGCCGCGGGCGAGGACGCGGGCGCGCCACCTCAGGCGCAGACCATCACTCGTTCGCGCGGTGAACGGAGTAGGCTTGGCGGCCCAAGAACGAGCCCTAGAGAAAGAAAGAGGGCGTCATTAACGATGATTTAATGTTCTCCAACCCCGATTGATACAGCCATTTCATTTATTCTATATTCGAGTCACTTTTGAAGAATTGCAATATCCACGGCTGATTTGTTTCGCTTCAAATATATTACGAGTATATTTCGTCTATTCTGAGTACAATTCCTCTAGGGTTTTTTCCACGTGTCTTTGATAATCATAAATTTGTCCTTTGTAAAGAGGGCACAAAATAAGCTTCCTCGATAACGGAAGGTATGTTGCAATCGTTGTCCGTGCGCGTGAGATATTCCTTCCTTGAAGACTCCGTCGTCGCCCTGTGCAATCGAGCCCGCGTCTGGCGGTACGTCGCTGGGTTGGGTAGCGCGTTGAACCGGCGCGAAGTCATTAAAGATACTTCTCCAGGCAAACTCTAGGAGAAATTAGACTTCCTCGGAGGCGGCTTCCGCCCGGGGTATCTCTCCGAACAGCCGCTCGCCTGCGGTCGTAGACGACTCCCGATTTCCGCCTCCGCAACTCTCCCCCTCCCCCTCTCCGATTCTCCGCGCCTCTCCCCCCCCGCACCTTGCTCTCGCGCCAGCTCAACCCCTCCCCCTCCCCTCTGTGAAGTTCCGTGTTTGCTGATCCACCGCTCAGCGGCGCGAAGGCGGGAGAGGGGAGATCGAAGACGAGTGCGGCCCAGATTGCTGCGGTTGGCAAGGACCGCCTACTTCCTTTATGCTGGATCTTCAGTTTTTTCACCGAGGATACCCCCTGCGTGGATTCATTTTGATGATTTGTGCTTGGTCCTTGTTCTCTCAATAACTGGCCTTGGTATTAGTTTCTCTCCTGTGACTCTTGTACCATGGATGCCTCCAAACAACTTCTATTACTTCAGAATTTAACGAGAGTTCTTGAGATCTTGAAGCGTTTGCAAAAGCAATAAACGCCGATATAATAAATGAAAGCGTAGAAAAAATATATCAATTAAATCATTTCTCTTTCACTCCAGGGTTGTGACAATGCTTTTGTGCTTAAGGCATTTATCTGTTTTGTATACTAACCTGTAAAAGAGAACATGATTTCCGCAATCCCCTATTTGCCAAATTCTGCATTCACACGAGGGCCGGTCGCAGTATTCAGACACCTTTCCAGCCGTACTGTGAGATCGGAAAGGGGGCTTTTTTCACATGTGAAACACTGTTGTCTTCCCAATTGAATGTAGATCGATTCTATTCCCAGTAGTATTAGAAGAATAAAAAACAAGAAATATTGTTTATGGCATATTTCGCAAACCAAACGCACTTCGACTAATGTTTGCGCTATGAATTCGCGCAAATGGGTCAGAGTTTGTTCGTGGTTAATCCCAAACTTCCTCGACACGTAATGAATCAAGAACTATTTGAAATTGTAATGGCTGCGCTCTCGCAGTGTCGCAAATGGACCTCGAATGGCTCGCCGCTTCAAGCGCAGCATGGAAGCGCCCAACAGACAAGCAAGCGGCAATGCGGCGAGATTGTCCGGCTGCTGGGCGGCACTCATTGGGCCGAAGTAACCTGGAAGGAGCGTAGAGCGTGAGCAAAGTATATAACACTGCTTGTTGGAAATGTATTACTATGAGGACTCGACGGGCAAATGACAGTCGCCTAGGATGCTAGTCGCCTAGTCGCTAAAGGATTTTTTTTTTTTATCCATGCTCTAAACTGACATGTGTGCGTTCCTCAGGTCTTAACAAGGTCAGACAGCAGACACGCATGAAAAAAATGAGCATCATACGTGCCCCATGTTTAACTTAGCAAAAGTTGTTACTACATCTCCTTTCGGGGCATATTATTCATATCGTAAATGCATTCTAAAACGAAAATTTGCAATTTTATCATTATAATAAGGACACTGTAAAATGGATTTAAGATATTTCCGGAACTTAATTTTGTGCGTGCAAGGAAATATTGCTAAAACATTGTGACATTTGAAAACCACATAACATGAAAATAGAAATCTTTGAATAACAATTTTTTACGCGGCTTGTTTATTTTTTGTATTGTTTGAATGATTTAATAATACTTTTTTAATAATTTGTCCTTGGTGGTTGGTGAATGCTTTGGTGGGAAAACGAAAGTGTGTGTTGCGCGCGTAGGCGTCTTTTCGGTCCGCTGCGCGTTGCGAGCTGAATGCGGCATTGAAGCCGGGTGCTTCCGGTCGCTGCAGCCCTGTTCAACTTGTTCCTGACCGCAGCTGTCACGTCCACGAGTTTGCTTCTGTACTTCGCGAGCAGCAGTTTGCCTCAATGGAATGGGATGAACTTCCAAGCGCTTACGACGACACCAATGCAATTAGTGGTCTATTTCAACATTTGCTCCAAATCACCAGCGGAGTCGAAGGGAACTTAGACCCGCGATGAGGGTGTGGTAGACGGAACATTAGCGCCAGTGGAAACTCGTTAACATAGATGCTGTATAACATTATTGATTCTACGTTGAATGCTTCTTTCATGAATGAAAGCGGTGTCAGAAATGAATTAGCATGGTCTAACCCTTGTAACTTTGTAAAGTGGTACCAATATTGATTTTCCCTTTACATTAATTTGCTATTCTCGTGTCATTTTCATTTTGAATTGCTGTGAATAATCATCAAGCGTTACTTCTCTTCCGTTCGGAAGTGATGGAGGTTTATTACGCTTTGACAATAAAAATCTCGGAAGCTTTAGATTAATGAAAAATCTTTTCGAAAAACAGCAGGAAGATGGTTGTATCAAATTAGTGAATAATAATGATTGTTTATCATTGGACTAAAACCAGAATGTGGCAACACTTTAACAATATCCGAATCTAAAGTTCTTGATTCCACCTAATTGGGTAAATTTCCGTTTTTGTGTGTCATTTAATCCGTTTCTGTTGCATCAAAGAGCAATAAATGAGCTGAAAGACAAGTTTTAGAGTTTGGAACTTTTACTAGTTTTGAAAATTTGTACGCAATCTTAATACTTTAGTATTGACTAATTTTTATTCAATTATTTTTATTGCTTTTCTATTTCAAATCCTTTACACACACATTTCTGCATGTATACTTCTGTAATTAATGCGTTACATTGAAAACGCACTTCTTTACACAGTATACAGATACAGTATAGTTCGTAAAATTGGAACTGATAAATATAATTTTTGATTTTGCCCCGTAAACGTCTCAAGTATAAAAGTTTGTTGCCTCACATCCAATAGCAACGAAAAAAAGCACACACGTCCCCGCGCGCTCTCCCGAAAAATTGTCTGGACGAAGCGACGTTCCTATGTCGCTGCCAACCGGCACATGATAAACAAACAGGATACGGTCTTCTGGTGAATTGATAGTTCTTAGAAATGCTGCATATTTTTGATTTCCGCCATGGTCTCAGAGTGTTGTGTGGGTTTTACGTCACCATGTCACGGGGAGGGTTGGATATTTGTTTGCTGTGGGAACCACCGTGTTCGTAGCGGGAGCGTGGATCTGTCACTGAGAGAAAGCGCCTGAGAAGCGAGCTGGTCAAATCCTCCCCTCATCTTCTCACATTTCGCTAGTAACCAGTTTTCGCATAGTACTCACATGTCGGCAGTTGCGTTTTCGTTGCAAATCGGCGTTGTTTGTTCAGAATTGCCGCGTGGTGGACCCGGCAATTCCGCCCGATCGGGGTTTGACGGAGCGGATATGCACCGGCGCCCGTCGGCGCGTAGCGGCCGTCGGCGGCGCGGGGGCAGGCGGGCCCGCTCGCTTCCGAGAAGGCGCCCTGGGCAGCGCGGGGAAAAACTCGCCCCGCGCCTCCTGGTAGCCCCCGACGGCGCCCGCGCGCTACCGGTCGCTGCTCCACGCCGCGCCGCCCCGCCTCCCCGCCGCCCCGCCGCCCCGCCGCCCCGCCCCTCGCCGCCGCTTCTCGTCTCGCTCCCGCGTGGCCTGGCGTCCGTTTGGGTTTGGGAATTTTTAGTGGGTTGCGTTCAAAGTGACTACCTACTTTTTTATAGCATTGAATTTTAAATTTAAAAAAAACTCTCGTTTTTCGTCTGAATATCTTTGTTTTAGCATATTCCGTTTGTGTTTGGGAATTTTTAACGGGTTGCGTTCAAGGTTACCACCTATTTTTTTATCGCATTAAATTTTTGATTTTAAAAAGAAGCTCGGTTTCCGTCTGAATATCTTTGTATATTATGTCTCTACGGTTTTCACTTTACTTACGATATTTTTAAAACTTATATTTAAGAAAAGTACGTAAGGGAATAGCATAAATGAACGTCGGTTGGGAGCGTTACGACCACGGGTGTGTGACATTCATTAATTTAACATTATATTCCTCCTTAATAGTAAATACTTAAAATTAAGATGTACGGATCCAACCCGCAGCACCCGTTACCATCGGGCATAACTCGAAAACGAGGCATTGTCAGCTCTTGAAACTTAAAGTGGCTTAAAAGTAAATGTCTGGATTTCCACTTCAGTTTCCAGTTTAACATGTACAAGAACATGCTGTGAACTTGTGGGAAACATGTGGAGAAACTGGTGAACCTTAGACTGCGTTCTACGTGAAAGCCTTGTGAACCTTCTGTTACGTTTTTGAGGGATTAACTCTTCTGAGTGCCCCCACTACCTTTCACAGGTGTTGAAAAACGAGCAGAATATCGAAATCTGAGTAAAATGAAATAGACTACTTGAAATTCTATGCAATTTAATCGCACTGGTGTAAGTCTTTATGATTGTTTTAATAAACTCTTAGAAATATTATTTTATTTCTATGTTATTTTGTCAAACATTGCAAAAAGTATCGAGGTTCATTTTTGTTACATCTTCGTGTATACTAATCGAAAGTGTTTCGTGTACGACGATTCTTCAACAGTAGATGGACCCATACCAACATCCCACACTTCGTACATTATTCTCTTGAAACTAAAACTTGAAACTTTTCAATTTTCTCACAACTTCACACTGGAACCAAACTTCGAACGGCGAACTCTGGAACTGTGCGTGTTAGCATTAAGAGCTCAGTACTGTGCGATTGGTAACCGTGTGGTTACAGTTTACGTGGCATAATTACCACAGAATTTCTTTAAGAATATGAATTCCATAGTGGTTTCTTGATTTAAATTTTGAGTGTGAGTCAGTGTCTGTTTGGATGTTTCGGAACACTTAATCGTTATCAAATAGAATATGTCATTGTTTTTTCTCTTCATGTCTTGTTAGATAGTTTATAAAAAATGTCTGAGAATTCACACAATCACTTCATTTTCACGTTCCCTGAAATTCGGAGAGGCCTTCCTAAGGTTTTCAATTTCTTTGCCTAATAACAAGATAACGAACTTATTTATTATTGATTAAATTATTGTTTCATAAAATTTAGCCTTGAGTAAATTATTTGATCAGTTAGTCTCTTGCATCATCAGATGTGCCAGGACCCAACTAGCTACATCCATACCCTCGACCCCTCGCTCCAGGATCATGACCCATGCTCCATAGTTAAGCGATTTCGACGTATTTCGCGTTAGACGCTCGCAAATTGTTCTCATGCTAGTTATCTTTTTGTCCCCTAAGCAAAACGAAAGGAAAATTATCAAGGTGAGTTCGCTTAACCTTGCTTAGCTAGCCCCTTCCCCCCCCCCCCCCCCCCCAGCTTTTTACTTTGCATAGTGTAGATTTAAAAGATTTCCTAGAAAGGTATATTTGTGTTTTTGTGTGTTAATATCTATATAAATTGTCTCCATGTTTACACGTTTATTTTGTGATTTTTTTGTGTGTTTAGATAGAATGTGAAATACTTTAGCCGGATATTAGATGTCATAATAGGCTAGCAAAAGAGGATTTTCAGAGCACAACCATGCTCTAATATTGTTGTTCATGAAACATTTCCATCTTTATATTCACGACCTACATCAAAATGACTTTTCACCCATCCCTGATTAATGTTTTCGTTTTGTCAATGCACATGCTTCAAAGTGCTTTGTAAAAACACTCCCCCAATATGTTTTTTCCCCTTTCAAATGCGAGAAATAAGAATCCTCGAGATTTGTTGTACCTATTATTGCATTCTGGCGCACGTCCGTCATTCGTTATATTTGTGTGCATATACTATTACAATATTTACCCTGCTTTCACCGATTTCTCCGGAGCAATCTGCATGTGCGAATGCTTGCAATTCTCTTTTGAACTGATGCTGAGGGCGATATGAATGTCTCCTACACTTACCTTAAAACCTTCTTTGTACTTAGTGTGTAAACATATAGTCAGACATGATTATAATTAGTGATTTATAGCACATCAGAGACTCGTACTCTCTCGTTTCTCACGAAAGTTTTCTTCCGATACCAATTGTTCAACATGTAATTTTTGGGTTAGCGGCTATTAATTATGTTGAGTTGACTCATTATTATTATTATTATTATTATTATTATTATTATTATTATTATTATTATTATTATTATTGTGAAATGCAAAATAATTACCATCTTACGTGTAATGTGATTGCCATTTTCTCAGTTAAAACTCGTGACTAGCACTCGTGAATACAAGATGCAAAATTGTTCTCAAAATGAGTAATCAGTGCTTGCATTTGTTCCCTTTTCGATTACCTGCATCCTTACGTGATTTCTCGCACCACTTCATACGATTGAGAGTTGCTTTCTTGGAACATGTAGCTACGTGTGTATGTGGCACGGTTATCAGTATTCACGCAGCACCTTAACCCGCGCCCTCTCTTTCCGCAGGAGTTCACCGACAGCACGTCCAGCCACAGCCTCTCGGGCGCGTGCGGAGGCGGCGGCAACGGCGGCGGCTGCGTGAACAGCGCGGCGGCGGGCGGCGGCGCGGGGGCGGCGGCGGCGGCCGCCACCGAGTTCACCATGTTCCCGCCCCCGGCGTCGGCGGCGCCCGCCGGCCAGACGCCCGGAGACCGCGCGTCCGTGGTGCGCTTCGAGCCGCTGCCCGAACTGCGGGCGCCCGCGGCGGCGGGGGCGGGGGCGGGACTCGGCCCGGCGGCCGGCGCCGCCGCCGCCTCCTCCGCCGCTGCCGCTGCGGCCGCCGCCGCCGCGGCCGGCAGCCGCCGCCCCGCGGCCTTCTCCAGCGCCGTCAGCCACGGCCTCTCCGCGCACGACTGGTTCGGTACGTGCCCTCGAGCGCCCGCGTCCGCACCCCTGCCCCTGCCCCTGCCCCCGCCCCTGCCCCTGCCCCCGCCCCTGCCCCTGCCCCCGCCCCTGCCCCTGCCCCCGCCCCTGCCCCCGCCCCTGCCCCCGCCCCTGCCCCCGCCCCTGCCCCCGCCCCTGCCCCCGCCCCTGCCCCTGCCCCCGCCCCCGCCCCTCCCTCTCCCTCGCACCAGCTCCCGCCTCCGCCATCGCCCCCGCCCTCGCACCAGCCCCCGTCTTCGCACACGCTATCGCACTCGTCCCCGCCATCGCCCCTGCCATCCCCCGCCCCCGCCCCTGCCCCCGCCCCTGCCCCCGCCCCGCCCTCGCCTTCACTCCAGTCCCCGCCATCGCCATCCCCCTGCCCCCGCCCTCGCACCAGCCCCTGCCTTCGCACACGCCATCGCCTTCGCCCCCGCCCTCGCCCCCGCCTCTACCATCGCCCCATCATTGCCCCCGTCCTCGCCCCCGCCCCGCCAATCGCTCGCTGCTATGCCGTCGAAAGGATCGAGCCTAGCAGCGCTGTTTTAAGTTTTAATATTTGTTTAATAGTTTAATAGTAATAGTAGATAGCAGTTATGATATTAAGATTTATCTTATTGTAATCAGAAGCAAAGTTACGGTTTAATTGCAATACATTTGAACTTCAATCAAAATTTCTTTACGAAAATTGTGTAATTGAAATTCTTAACAAAAGGAAATCAAATGTTATTTCGCCCTTTAAAATTAAAATTAGCGAGAAATTCATCGTTGGAAATAACTCTAATAATCTTCTCATGAATTTGTCTACTCAGTTCATCTTTCTTTCGAGTTTGTTGGGAAAGTTTCAACCTCTGTCCACCTCCGTAAATTCCCAATTAATTGATTCTCACGCATCCCTTTAAGTATGTGTACTACAACTCAGTTGTTGCTACACACACATTTGCGTCTTAAACTCACATCACTAGCAATTTCACCGGCTGAGTTTTCCTCGGAGCCAGTATTGCCGCTATCTCTACAGCGACTCTGACCAGGAGGTCCTAGGGTTCGAACCCCGGTGGTGACGAATTCTCGATTCTAATGGGAGGGAAGCGTCCGCTATCTGGAAGGGAAGTCTAGCGGCCGGTTGGTTTGATCGGAATTTTTCCGTGATTTCCAGGCGAATGCCCTAACGAACGGGCCGCAGACCGCACCCGATCCTGCTTCCTCTTTCTCGTCCCTATTTTCGCCTCTTCCACTTACACTTACATTCACACATGTCATTAGGCCAGTCGGGAGCTTAGAGCTCGTGCCGGCTGCGGCGGCGCTCCTTTGTGAAAGATACCTGAAGTGGAAAATACCTCGGGAGCCGACATGTAGGTTTCCGTCGGCTCTCACCGCCCAGCTGGGGAGAAAAACAGCCATCTCGAGGCATTAAAAACATATTCTACACTTACGGGACTAGTTGCCGGGCCCGGAAACATTCACTACCGGCAGCAGTCACTACCTATCTTCTCCCCGAGAGGCAGCATTTGTTTCACGAGGTGCTTCTCTATAATCGCTAGGCTAATGACCCCATCTTGATAAGGGTTTTTGTCCAGTTTCCCTGGTCCTTTGCGCAAATGCTGAGATGGCCCCTTGTTTGCTTCTGGACAATAAAAATAAATGTAACTTCACTCGCTGCTCCCAAGATGTATGCGATTGTTCTCCCTCTAAATATATCATATTTGACCCGTCATACACGACTGTAATTGTATATGTGACTCAATAAATATTATTATTATTATTATTATTATTATTATTATTATTATTATTATTATGTTGCAGAGGACCCGCACGCCAACTTCCCCCGCAGCCAGCTTAAGTACGTGCGGGAGCTGGGCCGCGGCTGGTTCGGGCGGGTGAGTAAGCGCTTAGCGTTGGCGAAGAGACCGTTTATGGACGGTAAGAAAAGACAATCAACTAAACAATGCGGTTATGTTGCTTTAACACGTTCGTATTGGGCACGGCGTATCGAGTAACCGAGAGAAAATGAGGGTGACCTACAAAAACGGTAGTCGAATTAGTAAAAAGCATACTGTACAAGTGGTTTGAGCAAAACTAGCTTTGAGTAGAAAATATCGTTTTATTCATTTTGCCCTGTTTTATTTAATAGTTTTCGGAAATTATGGGACTTTTGATCGTAGAGTCGGTTGATTTGTTTATTGTTCATGTTAAAGTACGTAACTACAACACATTGAAAATTTGTGTTTTTGTTGTTGTTTTCTTCATTAATTGGGCTGAATTGCTATTATATACAGTCGAAGGCAGTGCAAATTAGCCTTCACATGCGGATTTGTACATTTGTAGAAGAAGCCTCGGATTTATACAGGTTGAACGTGAGCTCTACCGACTTCGGGTAGAGATTCCTGGGTGAGGGAAAATGGTCTTAAGAGAACACAAGAAAGAAAAAACCGAAAATGCTTTATTTAGAAAAGAAAAAAAATCAAATTTCGTTTGAGCATATGAATATTGAAATGACAATCTTAAGATTATTTCACCACATTTAAATTTAGTGATTTATACTGTTATTAAAGACTGTGCGAGACCAAAACATGAGTATTTATATAACAACCTCATAAACAAAGTGCGTGCGTCGCTGCATTAATTCAAATATTCATCCTCGTAGGGTTTTTTGAAAAATTGTAAGTCAACTGTTAACACTTTCTAATTAAAACAGTTATAAACTTTTTTCGTAATTTAAAACAAAACAATTAGAGATCCAGTTTGAAACTACAAAACCATCGGGACGTCTTTATTGTTTAAATTAAAGTTGTTCAATATTTTAATTTTGAGTTTCAAAAAAATCTCAAGTTCTTGAAAGCAATGGGTCTTTAAAAATTATTGGACAAGTGGATCCCTAGGCTTTGTTTGTGCCTCCTTTTGCTTTCAATATTTATTTCTTGAACTGAACCTTTAATATAGTTATAAAATGTTACCTCATTAATTATATTTTTGGTAAGTTGTGTCGTTTAATAATTAGTTTTGTCATTTTACATTTTTATCTTAGTTTATGTATCTTTTTTTATTTTTACAATTTAATTTGATTACTGACAGTGCATTGAATGAAATGTCCTCCCCCTAAGGGCCCCTGCACACGAGCGTGGCATTCACGCGCTGTAAGTAACGCGTTGTAGAATAGCGTATCTTATGCGAAAGAGCAAACGAGCGCTTTGACCGTTCCGCATAAGATACAGTGTTATTCTACGACGCGCGTCGACGTAACGCCCGTGTGTCACAGACCTAAGACCATTGTTGGGATCTGTGTAATGGGGACGCGTGGCCGCGGCGCTGTGCGATGCGAATGATGGTGGGCTGTGTGTGCGCAGGCAGTGGAAGGCGAGGCGCGCGGCGTGGCGCCGGGGCAGGCCACGACACGCGTCGTCGTGAAGATCCTGCACGAGGACGCCACCCCCACCGACCACATGTTCTTCCTGCACGAGGCGCGGCCCTACCGCGACCTGCGCCACCCCAACGTGCTGCGCCTGGTCGGCCGCTGCCTCGAAACCGACCCCTTCCTTGTCGTCCTCGAGGCGTGCACCAGCGTACGTGCTGCTTTTTTTATTATTTATTTATTTTTCTTTTTTTTTTACATTCTTAACATATTGAGTACGTACACGGAATGAAACCTATAATGCAACCCTCTATAATGTACAAATGTTCAACTTTCGTATTACCCCACGCTGGGCGCCAATGTTGCTAACTGTGCGACTTCTCCAATCTCTTGCAACAAGTTACCAGTTACAGGTGTTTTTCCATAATCCGTTATTCAATTTCAATTCATAGAGGATACGATGTCGTCGTTGTGTCCCAACGCACGCTATACAGCAAATGAGTCTGCTGCACCAAAAACATTTTTTTGCAAGAAACGGCAGTCCCTAATTATAAATCGTATATATCGTGTGCATCATACATAATTTATTTTGTCTTAATTCTATCAAATATTACTTCTGTTATCATATTTTAATTCCTGAACTCCATTTATTCTCCGCAAGAAACTGAACACTGTATTGATTGAGAAAAAAAAGCTAGTGCTTACCATTGCCTTACACTGAGGAGAAGAAACAGATTCTAGAACAATGACTCTCATCTTAAACATGTTTTTTTTCATTTTCCATTGAAAAAATGCAGATACGGTTCCTTGCTTTTCTTCAAGGCAGTAAGCTTCACTACCTGTGCACGCTTTCGTGCGCTCTATTTTTGGTAGTTGCAGGAGGAGTGGGATGTATACAGTAATTTTGTCAGCTGCTCTATTAAATACAATTGTTTCTCTTTGCCACTGCAAATAGTTTGTATTAAATCGTGTTATTATTTTTGTTATCAAATGTTTTCAAAAAGTACGTAATTCTGCCTTTATTCATAATTCAACTAAGTAAAGTAAGAAACAGGGATAGGGATTCTGGAGCCCAGGAAAATTTGCACAGATTATAATTCTCTCTCATTCGTCACACACAGATTTCTATGTTTGGTTGTTTTGTATTTTGATGCCAAATAAGTAAACTTGGTTTTTATAACACCAAAAATTTAAAAAAAAAATACAAAACTACAACAATTTATCGAATTCTCAATGCGGGGGGTGGGGGCGTACATCTCCTGCAACCCAGAGAGCCTTCTACTTGTAGCCTTCTTATTAGGTGCTGGGTGTTAGTTCTGGACGACTGCAGTACCCTTCAAGCGAAACCATCCACCCGCCTTCTATGACCTGCCTGGACAACTATCCTGACGTCAGACATGATTCACCAATTCGGCAACATCACCTATCAGCGTTCTTGTTGATTAACCACAATACACTTATTCCAATTCCCTTTTACCAAACCTATTCCTTTCCCAATCAAGAGTTCATTTCAAGGCATCATATATTCATCCTCATGATAACACTACTATAAATAAAGATTACTGTGCCTGTTCATTCATGATTTCACTTTGCCTCAGCAGAAATGATCCCAATCTGACCTCCAATGTATACCAACAAAGAGTGTGCCCATTGTTTCAGTGAGATAACATACAATTGTTCTCCTTGCTAAATTATTATTTGCTTGACCATCCATCATTCAATTGTTCCCCTGAAATTTCTCATTAATAATTTATTATTTCATTTCCGATTCTTTCATTGATACATTCTTTGGAACTTTCATGACACTTGCGCTTGTCGTAATGTGTGTATATACTTTCATTATCAGTGGGACCATCTTTTTGTACTGTTGCCCTTTTCAACCTTGCCTGGTCCCCATCTCAGTTGTTACAATTTTATTGTAACAACTTCAATTTTCCAATTTTTATTACTTTGGAATGGTTTAACTTACAAATGTATCAAGCTCATCTTTCCCATAGGTTCTGGCTTCATTACGAATGTTTTTATATTATCCTGCTATTTGTAATGGTACTTGCCCATGAGAGATATGACCTGACTATTTATGTGTTACAAAGTGTTTCCATTAAATTTTATCTTTTCATTAAAAAAATTACACTGGGTCTAATCTATTCCAATTCAATAATTAATAATTGAATAAAATAATGCAATGTTTTCAGACTATGTAGTAAAAGATTTTAAAAAAGATTCAATGGCATTTGCAGGGGGATCTAAAGAGTTTTCTATCTCAGAACATCTCAACCGCTGAAGCACTGAGTCAGCAGGGTGTTACTCTTCTAATGTGCTGTCAAGTAGCTGCAGGATTACAATTCATGCACCAACATGGGTTCGTGCACACGTAAGTATCTTTAAAATTGACACTTGATGTATTTTTTTATATTTTTATTCATGGAGGACTTAAATTTATTTTCATGTACACAAAATAATCAACAATTATTTTCCATTCACTTTTATTTAGTGACCTGGCTGCCAGAAACTGTTTGGTCACTTCTGATCTCACTGTGAAAATTGGAGATTATGGAATCAGTATAGACACCTTCAAGGTAAGTTTTTCTCTTTTTTGTGCTGTTCAAAACTTATAGATTTCTCTCTGAAAATATGTTTTCCTAAATTAACTGTTTTTCACTTGTAAATGAAAATGTGGTTTTTGTAGGAGGACTACTATTGCACCAGTGATGTGGCCTTACCCATAAGATGGTGTGCCCCAGAGACGTTGCATTGTACAGATACTACCATTGAGACAAAAGAAGTTACTCCATGTGCTAATGTATGGAGTCTCGGGGTAGTACTCTGGGAAATATGTGAGTTTGGAAAGTTGCCATATGAGGATCTCTCAGATGATGAAGTGATAGTGAAAGTGTTGGTGGAGGTTTCAAAATGTTTACCTCTGCCATCCAGATCTTGCCCCCATCGGCACAACTTGTAAGTTTTGTGTTGAAAAATTGAATCTCATATTCTGAATAAATAAAAGCTAAATTTAAAAGAAATGTAGACAGGGGCACCCAGGAAGGGGGCAGGTGGGGCAACTTGCCCAAGGCCTTGATTTAACTATGGCCCAGAATTTTTTTTTTTTTTTTAATTCAAAATGTATAAAAATGTATTTACTTCTAATGCAAACTAACTGTGAATAAAAGCTTGGAATATGATTGAAGCATTAACTCCTAAATAAAAAGTATATGTGTATTTTATTATAGATTATAATGTTAAGAAAAATGTTTAAAATATAATTATAAAGAAATACAAAATTTCATGAAAAAGAAATTTTATTTCACTGTTGTTGAAATATAATTTAAAAATATTCATGAGGGCAACTTTTGTTTGAAATTCAAAACCCCCAAGGATCTACTGCCCCAGGCCCCTTGATTTCTGTGGGTGCTCCAAAGTGTAGGGTATGATAAATTCTAGAAAATTACAATATATTTTAGTAATGATTTAGTATGATCTAGTATATATTTACGAGACTTTTCAAATATTGCATGCTTTTATGAAAAAGGCATTGAAACATGCCTTTAAGTAATATCCTGCCAAATTATGAAATGATGTTCACTTGTATTGCAGGTATCACTTAATGAAATTGTGCTGGTGCCAAGCAACAGAAAGGCCAGCATTACCTCAAGTTCTTGCTATGCTGAATCACTTGTATGGAAATCGTGAATTTGCCAGTATAGATAACGAGACATGTAGTTCACAAGCTGATGAAGATTTTGAACGCCGGTGGGAAACATTTAAACCAAACTCCATCCCAGTAACTGACAACCATGTCACAGCCACTAGCACAGACGTGCATCGTCCATCTTCCCTCCTGGGATCGGACCTTACTGATGTGGTCCCTCCTGTTTTAGTCACCAGTAACTTGGCTTCTGAAATGAATGTTCTTAATCAAGGATTACAAAAATCGTCCACTCAGCCGAGCCATGAAATCCATTTGACTCCCCAGGAAACACCCTTCCTGATGTCAGACTCATCGCCTCTTACAACTTCTCCACAACCCTCTCTTACTAGTAGCTCTGGTGGAGAAATATTCCTCCCGTCCTTGCAGCAGAGGCACAAATCACCAAGTCTGCAAAATCTGCGGGGCTCTCTGGATGATCTTAGTGACTGCAATGGTCAGATACACGTAGAAGAAGATGAATTTGTTAAACATGAAGTTATCAATGAAGAAGAAAGTAGAAATGAAGACTTGCCAGAAGATAATAAGTCCAAGACTAATAACTCAAATGAAACCTCAGTGGAACCAGTTGCCCTAGAACCAGACTTTGACTCGTGGTTGCAAGGAGTAGAAACTACTGATGAAGAAGATGCCAAGTTTGTGAGGAAAATTTCTGAAGCTATTAGAGACCTGGATAACGCATTAGCTTTGGAAAAGACCTCTTCTTCATCATCCTCTCCTGCATCTAGTAAATCAGGTTCTCATCACCAAAGTCCTAGTAAAGATGTTGCACCCATAGCTTCTAATGAAAACGTAGTTTTAGACTTTCGGCTAGGGCCTACTGAATTGCAAAATGATAGATTCGGGTCCAAAAGTGTTTCTTTAGTTCAACCAGATAGCTTGCTTGATGATAGTCTGGTGGAGAAATCCAGTCGAGATGCCAATAATAGAGCCACTGATTCTGGCACAGACACAGAAGATGAAACCTGGAGGAAGAGAATTGAATGTGGTGAATTTACTGCCAAAGTTAAGGAGAAATCAAAAAGTGTTGCTGATCTAATGGTGCTTACACATATTGATTGTAGTGATGGAAGTGATTCAGAACCTCCATCATTGACTTGGACATTTGACAGGGGTTCAAATAGTCGCAATTCATTCTCTAAACAGCGTAGGGGCTCTTCTTTTAAAGGAGGCAACCTAAATACAAATGCTTTGGCATTTGCCAGTGAGAGCAACATTCATCAAGCTGTACTCGGTGAAGAATTTCGAAACACATTGCAAAAATTACATGAAGCTCAAAAAGATCAGAGGAATAGGTTAGGTTCTTTGGATTTGTCTCCTCTTAATCATGAAGCAGTTTCAGAAGAAACATTAACAAATTCAGCTGATCCACTTTTGCCAACTTCTAACTTTTTATGTGATGCAGATGACTTTGAGAACATGGGTCTCAAAATTGATTCTCCTACGAAAAAGGAAAACAATTTTTTAGTGGATGATGCCTCGGATGATAATGTTGTAGAATCAAAAAGTGCAACAATTAGAACCGAGGCAAAGTCACCTGCAGATGACATCACATCAGAAAGGAAAGTTACTGTTTGTGTTAATGGTGCTATAATGGAACCTGAAGAAGAAGTATCTATTGTGGATTTTGTACAAAATAATAAAGAGGAAAACATATTACTAACTGAAACATGTAATGTTGAGCCTTTGACAGTTTCTCCCCCTATTATAACAGACAATGAATTAGTCAGTGAATCAAATTCTGATGTACAAAAATTAAACATTGAAACTTGTAGTAATGTAAGTCAGCCAGTACCTTCTACAAGTGACTTCCAGTCTTGCAAACCTCAGGAATGCTGCAATAGTAATGAAGATAACACAGATAATGTATGTGTATCATTGTTGCCTTCCAAGGAAAGTTCTGCTGAGAAATGTGAATCAGAAAGTATATTTGATAATGGAAAAGAAGTAGATTTCAATGAATCTGCCTATGAGGAGAAGTTTATTCCTGAACTGAAATCAGCAAGCACACCTAAAAAGATTTCCTTGTTATCAGATGTCAACGACTCTTCGATTGAAGCATCTTTGAATAAAAATGAATCCAAAAAAGTGGATTTTGAGGGCATTCCAGAAACTGCTCATGATATGGAAACAAGTCTGTCTAGCAGCTCTCTAATTTTATCAAATTCTGATTCTCGAGATGCCACTTTCAATTCCTCAGATGCCAATGTAAATTCAAATGTAAGTGTGCAGTCGGGTATTTCAACAGATTCATTTGAATTTGTACCTGTCACAAGTTCAGAACCTAAACCTTGTTCCACTCCAACAGACCCTCTGGAAACAGAGCACAAGGAAGTTTCCAGTGCAACAAACAATGAAAACATGTCAAATAGTATTTCAGAAGGTTCTGTGATTCTTGGCCCTTGTGAAGATTACACTTTAGATTATTTTAAAGGCCTTAAAACCATATCAAATGATGCTGGTCCTTTTTTGAGTGATGATTCGGATCATGCTGAAAGTGCAAACATATCAGATTCTTCTGAGTCTCCTGATGAGGATGAACATAATCTTAATGTAAAGTGTCTAATAGCTGAAAATGGTTCTGTTGTACAGTCAGGTCCTAAACAGTGTGCTGACAAATTTGAACCTAACGATCTACACAAACCAGAATCGTGCCAATCTCCTGAATCTAAAACTTCCACTCCCGCTGAGGAAAATGTTAAAGATAGTTCTATCATTAAAACTAGTACTAATAATGAAATAAATGTTAATATGCAAGAAAATGGTTGTGTGGAGGCTTGTACATCAATGACCATAACTGAAACAGAAAAAGGAAGAGTTGCAGGTTATAGGGCAGAATGTCCAACATGTGACAAAAACAGTCCAAGTGTGCAGGAGGACTGTTGCAAAGCATCTTTGCATTCATTTGCACCAGATAGCTTAGATAAACATGTTAGTGAAGCACAGTCTACCTCTACATTGCTTGTAAATTCAAAGACCTGTGATTATCCAAGTGAAATTCATTCAGAATTAGGTACCCTTTCAACTGCTGTAAATGTTTCAGAAACAAGTTCAGCTGTTTTGAGTAATGAATCTGCAAATGCTCCTGGGTATTTCTCAAATGGAAAGGAAGATATATTGTCTATGGATCCAGATAGTTTAAATGAAGCAAGTGGAGAAAGGGCATTGGTAGAAGCATCCATAGACAGTATAGAAGCCCTTAAAGAAAATTCAGTATTATATATAACAAATGACCTGGAAGAAAATTGTGGGCAGGTAGTAGAGGCTGAAACATCGACCAATCTCCTCAGTTCTGGCGTTGAATCTTCCGAAGGGAAAAGTGAAGTCAGCCTCTCAGTTAGCCTTGAGAATGAAGTTCCTACAGTAGTTGCTAGTACATTAGGTAGGTCCTCGGATAGTAACGTAGAATATGATAGCTCAGATACATTAGTGAGTTTGGAGCAGAGTATCCCTGAAATTGATCTTCAAGACAAGACTCTTTGTTCATTTGATGATTCTCCAAGTCCAGAACTTCTTGAGGACAAAAAAGCTGCTTCATTTGCTTTTCTGCAGCAAGAGATCAATGCAGAAAATTTGTATAGACAGAAACCAGTTATTAATATGTGCACTCTTGAACCTGTTTTTCCTGAAATTATTCTGCAAACTAGCAAAGATATCTCTGATAAAGATTTAAGTTTTGTAGAGAGCAATGGAATTCTTCCTGAGAAAACTAGTTATGATGAAGGTGTATCTAATGTAAATAGAACCCCAATCACACAACTATCAAATAAAATATCTCCAGAAAACATAAAAGAAAAAAATTGTGCATATGAAAGTGACAAAGAAACTACTCAGAACAAAGTGCAAGATTCAGATATCATTTCTGTTGAAAATTTTGCAAAAACTGTTTGTATTGGTGTGGAAAAAGAAGTTGCTTCCAAAGAGTCACCAAAATCATCATTATCAATTTGCAAAGCTAATGCATCCAAAACAAGTTCTAATGAAATAAAAAGTGATGTTGAGGCATCTTGCAAAACAATTAGTCATTTCACCAAAGATGTGCCTTTAGAGGTTGTTCCAAACATTTATAATAATGAGTTGGAAAGTTCAGAGTCTAAATATGCCCCTGTTTTACCATGTGAAATTTTTTCGGAGAAAACTAATAACGTTCTTTCTCACGAGGAAGGGAATGTTCCTCAAACTGAACAATTATGTTTTAATGATAACACTAATGAATTTTTCGAACAGAAGGACAACTTGGAAAAATGGAAACAAGCAGATGTTGACATTTTAAACGAAGAATTCCTTCGTAGTCAGAAGCAAGAAGACAACTTTCTGGCCTTGGGGATAGGATTGGATGGTCAAGAATTCGCATCTGATTTTCATCCTGAGAATGATACAACAGTAGACTTAGATGATGGAGAAGATTATGGATTGGACGTAGCCAAACATTCCACCCCAGATGATGAACGAAGCAGTGATTCTGGTTTTCGAGATAAAGGCAGTTTAAGTGAAAGTTGTGAAGATGCTTGTGATGAGAAATACAATCTTGAAGATATTGAGGCTGAACTGGAGGAAACTTTTAATAAAGGTGGTTTCAATTATGTTGTTAAGGGTCTTAGTGGAGATGAAGATGACTTAGAGCATCACACAAGCAGTGAAGAACTACCTCATGAACATCTTGCAGACCCTG
The DNA here is from genome assembly GCA_038098605.1 of Gryllus longicercus. NCBI lineage: Eukaryota > Metazoa > Arthropoda > Insecta > Orthoptera > Gryllidae > Gryllus > Gryllus longicercus. The sequence goes on from JAZDUA010000585.1 coordinate 44,299, forward strand.
ATGAAGTAGCTCCAAGTGATAAAGACATCTCAAGTACTGACGCTGACATCTCTCGAAGTGCCAGTGAAATAACTGTAGAAAAGAAACAACCTGACAATGTGATTGGCATTCATCTTTCTCCCAATTCAGATGTAGGAGTATTAAGTATTTCAGAAGAAACAAGTAATACCGTAATAAGTAGTGATAAATGTGATATCATAGATGCAGAAAAAACTATTCTTCAGCATGTTTCACCCACAGGGACCCCAGATCTTTTGAATATAGAAACCAATGACACTCCAATGCCAGATGTTACCTCTCCACATGGGTCTACAAACAACAAAGTATCTTATTCAATGTGTGAATTAAATCCCTGTGACAATCAAGAAACATTTGACAGTGATCTAAAATGTGCTATGTCAGATGGATTTGATGTTGACATTCAATCTAGATTTTGTCAGGAAAAAGATCTTATGCTCGATATAGGTCAGACTGAATTTAGAGCTTTGTCTCCAGAACAGTCACCTCTTCCTATGGACAGTGGGGAAAATTCACCAGTTAAAAAGGCAGGTTGGTTCTTGCATCCTCAAGCAGGTATTGATTCTGGTGGAGGAAATTTTGAAGACAATTTAGATGATGTGTTTATGAGTCCTAAAAGCACCAGCTCATCTGTATCAAATGCAGATGATGTTGCAAACAATGAAAATCAATATGAACCCTTTA
>JAZDUA010000585.1:650000-922114 GCA_038098605.1 Gryllus longicercus
GTTTTCCATTAGAAATTACGCTGTCATACCATACAAGCTCTGAATTAGGCAACTTCTTATGTAGTGCTTCCTGTAGTTCTTCCACAAATTTTACGAGCTTAGGAACATCATTTTCTGGTATTTTATTTTCCACATTCAGCAAATATCCATCAAAACCAAACCTAAACCATATAATTTTCTATAAATATTTTTAATAATTGTGATATTGTTTTTAGTAACAAGAAAAGCACAAAGAAGTACTTAATGAAGGAGGAAAATAAAACTTACCTAGCAAAAAATATGAAAATTATGGAGGAGGGATAGTTCCCTATCACATTACATTCATTTGAAATAAAAGTTGAATGTTAAAACATTTATAACCCTCTTTTGGAATGTAAAACTATAAATATGTTGAACATAAATTAATTTAATGTGTATCACATGTAGTGTAATTAACAGCTCAAAAAATAATGTTAATAATGGTGAATAAATAAGTACTAATTGAATTACCATTGGAAAAAAATTCTAGCCTCAAACAAGAAATTTGATATACCTACTTTTCACAAATTTCCACCATCTTTTGAACACATGAAACACGCTTCTTTTCATTAGAAAGAAGCATATTCCAAAATATTTCGCCTTCATCCCATTCAGTTATAAGTGTACCTAATTATAACAAAAATAAGTGTTTAACTTAAAGTTGTTGCTTGTAATGTATGTTGCTGAAAAATTGTACATACCAAGAACTTTTACACCATGAATATGACCAGCTGTAATCCAGACAGGAGGAGGGATAGTTAATAACTTGTGGCTGAAGTACACAAATGTATCAATTCCAGCCCAATGAAAAAATCTATATGCATCTGGTGTTTCGGTGCCATCAATATATCTGAAAATACAGTTGTAGAGTGCATCTTCCTATTTAAGTAATATTAGCATATAAAGAAATATTACCGGTCTTCTATGTAGCCTCCTTTCATATCATGACAAACAAGAGTTTTAGGGACGTCTTCTGTATTAAGTTCTAAGTGTTTCCAGTCCGAGCTTTTACTACTATGGCAATGAAAAGATGACCCTCTCACAGAAAATTCGGTCCGCATTTGCAAACTTTCCACTTGGAAAGGGGTAACAAATTTTTCCCATTCCAAAATTTCTTGAAGAGATGTCAATGGTTTGCTCACTTCTTCTTTTTCTTCATTTTCCAAATCAATACACTCAGGAGAAGAAGCACTAACAAATGACATCTCGGGTTCACAAATTTTTGCGAGGAAACCTCGATTTTCCGCTTTAGAGATAAACACTGGACTCGTTATCCTCCCATCACACAATCTGAGAATGACGTCCGTGACGGCGTCACGTCCCTCAACCTCAATGTTTTCATATGTGGCGCGCAAGTGGCGCAGTGTAGCGACGAATGCCAGAGTTGTGAATGCGCATGCTGGCGTGTTTTGTTCAACAGCTGACTTTCATTGAAAATTCTTGCCGAGTATTGTGTTGAATGTTGTGTTGTGGCGTAGTTAATTGTTTATTGCGTGTATTATCTTCATGTTATGATTTTCGGACGAATAGTTCAGTATCTACTTACGCCGAAATTGTTTAGGAGAGTGACTGTCAAGGATTCCAATGCAGTAAATAGTGCTCCCATTTCAGCCTTTGGAGAAAGTAGACAGATACTGCCCAATAGCAGGCAAGTGTAATTGTGAATCTTACGTAAAATATTCTCACTGTTTTTAAAGGAAAGTAACGACAAGGATTAATGTATGGTGTTTGTAGCCAGTTATTTCCATTTTAATTGTCATTTATGTGTTTAAAACTTGTTTTGGACAGCTTCTTGGAAGTGTCATTAATTAAACTTTACTCTTAGTTTATAATAAACATCAAAATTCTTTACTTTCTCCTTATCTTAATTGGATCTTACATTGAGAAAAAATATTGAAGTTTGTTTGAATCTTAATCACCAATATCGGATACTGATGACAGATGAATTAAATGCATACAAATTACTTACAAAACATATGTATGTTATAAATTAGAAATATCTTTTCTAATTATTATTTAAACTTGTTTTTAAAAAAAAATCAAAATTTGATGTTTATTTTCCAAATGTCAAAATTTAAAAAAAAATATAATAAGGTAAGTTATTTGAAAATTAATGAGTGACACTTCTTAATTAATAAAGTAGTTGTATTTCTAGAGTGGAAATTATTATTTATAAGAAAGAAGCAGAATATGTGGATATTGAAAGAGATGGTGAAGCTTGCATCATAATTCTTATTCTAAGCCAGAAGTTGTGGGATCTGACGATCTGTTAGGAACATGCAAAACAAACTTGTATCCATCACCAATTTCATCATAAATATTTTTCAGTTCATTTCCTGTAGCATTTTCTGTTTCTTAACTTCATCCTTCTATTGAGTTACTGTATGATTTACTACATTACTTTAATAATATAGTGCATCATTTTCATTTATAGGTACATTGTATGTGTTTTGGCTAATAATAGTTTCAGTATCATATCAAAATCTCAACTGTAATATTATATTTTGTTGGTGTACTGAACTCATTTCTACCGTTTTATGAGATATGTTTGAAGTAAGTGTACAAATTAAGTAAGTGTTGAAAATGCATTAATTCTTTTACCTAGTACTTTCTGAAACTAAACTTTTAAAACAAAATCTGAGTGTTTTAAAAGTATTTCCCTAAGTTATAAGATTAAATATTTTTCTTATCTGTGTATGCCTCTCTATCTAACTGGGTTGAGAAGAAGTTCTGATTATGTATTGCATTGATTTAATAAGAAATCTAGAGAAGTGCTAGTTACTGTATGGGACTAATAAAGGACATGAAGTTCTCTTATTTGATATTCTTTGAAAACATCTCTGAAGTTTCTCTTGAATATTTACTTTAGACAGTATTCTCGAATTTTTCAGAGCTTAATCTCACTGTTGGAAATAACTCAAATGCTTACAGCTTGCAAAATATAATAAATAAAATTGTACATTTATGTGAAAGCAAACCCACAAGCATTCTTCTTTATGTATACAATTATTGGGAAGCGGGTCTTCAAATACTTATTATTGTGGGAGGTGTCTCATAAAAGTGAGTGAAAGAAGTATTCTTTTGAATATAGTTGTGCTCATGCATTGTTTTATTAGAACAGGTGCTTAATTATTTTTAAATGTAAAATAACATTTAAAGAGAGAGTAGAAAATCAGAAAAAGTCTGAAGTATTTTACTTAAAAAAATCAAATCTATCATTAGGGTTTTTCCTCATGCGATTTTTTAAGGAGATATGGGTAAAAATTTATGCAGACCAATCCTGTTGGAAGAATTCAAGTTTATAGCACATTAGAGGCTTTCTGATATTCAACAGAGAGCATTAATTCCAGCATTAAGTAATTCCAGCATTAATTAAAGTAGGGAGAAATTTGCAAGAACACATTTTATATTGTACAGTACAAAAAGTATTGTGACAGCGGTAATTACCTGCCCGAAAGGTTTCGAGAGCAAACGATAAAGATTAGTGAAAGCGGACGGTTTGAACGTTGCCTGCAGGAATTGGCGAGTGACAGAATCGCCATTTCTTTCCTGGGTTCAGGCATTGGCGTGGGGATCTTGCCCTTATTGTTTCCTATGCTGAGGCAACTGGAGGGGAGTTCTAGCTGTCGGCTGCTTTAATTGGTAGTTTTCTATGGTTTCTTCGATCAATACCAGGCAAATGCTGGAGCAGTACCCTAACAAACGGGCCACGGACCGTGCGTGATCTTTCCTTCCTCTTCCTTGCCCTATCCTTAACCCTGCCACACACACTTACACTAACATGCACTACACCACCCCACATGCCCGTCAGCAGCTAAGAGCTTGTCCCGACTGGGGCGGTGCCCCGCTGATGGGAGATACCTGGTTAGGGAAAATGTCTAGCCGATAGTAGATGGGCGCCGGATCTCGCCATACAGCGGGGGAAAGTTCACCGCCACCTCCCGAGCAAAAAACATGCATTACAATAAAGGAACTAATGAGCCCGGAATCACTAAACAATCAATGAAAGGGGAAAGCTCCCTGCCAGTCGAAGTGTATGTCGATGCCGGATCTGATCATCCAGCAGGGAAGGAATCACCGCCACATTCCAGGTTAAGGACATTCGCCACTCTAACGGGACCAATGTCCTTAGCAGTTGAATGTCCGGAAACGTGATAAAAAAAATTTCCCTCGTGAAGTGCCCATGACAATTTTAGCATCGAAGAATATCCCGTCAATCTACATCACCGGACTTTAATTCTGTTTATTTTGTATGAGATCATGTAAAATCTGCGGAAGAGACGTACCAGGTGCCATGAATCTGCGACGGAGAGTAAATTATAGGCATGAAATCGCTCGCTGTGACTCGTGTACTATGTACTAATATACTAATGCCCGGAACGCTTGCAGTTAAACTTATTGAAAAGTGTAAAAATTCGCCTTTCACCGTGTGGCCGTCAACTTGTTAATAATAATAATAATAATAATAATAATAATAATAATAATAATAATAATAATAATAATAATAATAATATGCCTTTATTAATATGGCGAGGCTCGGGCCATATTGTTTTTATGAGCATTTTGAAGGTGTCCCCAGGTTATTATTTTTATTAATTTATTTATTCTTTTATTTCAACGCTTAATTTAATATGTCAATTAGAATAATTACTTTTCTGAAAATAAAAATTTGTATCTTTGTTAAGCATGCATTTTTGATTTTTGTATGTTAAAGGCAGTTCGTCACAAGTGTAATGAATTTTTATTTTCCTTTTTGTCACTTCAGCATTTGCCAACCTATACCGCACACATTGCGTCAAAACTAGAGATTTGGTTTTATTTTCTTCTCCGCCTGTACATACCCTTGCAGGTTTATACGTCTTGACCTCGTTCACTTTGTACCGACTCCTGTGGAAACACGAAGACTCAACCTTTAGTACTATGTCTTCTGATTTCTATTTTAAACTTCAATTGTGTCGTGGACTATTGGCAAAGAGAGATAAGAAAAACATCCCATCATGTTTTTCACATTCATAACACATTAAGCAGTATTTTTGACGGATTGTTTTTTTTTCTTTCGATTTTTAAATCGATTTTTTTTTTGATTTATCCGTTTAACTTTAAGGAATGATTTCAGACTGTTTTGTCTCATTTGTTAGGTTATACGTCGTTACGCCCTTGAATTTCAACTAGATTTATGCTGACAAAATGTAATGGTAAATCGAGAATCCTTGGTACTGCACACTGCTAGGGTACTTCTTTCGAATGCTGGGGAAACGTCTTCGAAATTATCTTTAACTGCGTCGAGTCTAGGTATCAGCAATCACACTTAGTGATAGAGATGCATTTTTGGAATCGAATTGTCTGTAGTTGAGCCAGGGTGGGCTATGGATGGATTGTAGTCTTTGCCACCGTAGTCTTTCTACAAATAGCATTAGACGATGCAGAGATTCGCTCCCATTTCGAGCCTTTCCCTCTCGAGAAAATAATATGGAGCTATTTATTTATTTATGTTTGTTGTTAAAGGTCGCGTCAACATTACGTCGTTGACGACCACTATTGCATTTAACAGTATGGGAACTATAAAAATGACATGATATGGTAATGATAGCGGGCGAATGTTAATGATCAATGTAAAATCCAGGTACATTAAATTGAATGACCCGTGTGAGACCTGATACTGCTTATTTGTCACGAAATTGTCAATATTGGTTTTATTATGGAAGAAGAAATTCGAAGGCACTTCTGTAAGTGAGAATCGGAAAGTTTGTTCCTCAAAGTTTTGACTTCACGATGTTCATCCTGGAGAAAAACTGCTCACATATGTAGTATGTGATGATATGAACAGAGAATGCGAGAGGATTGCTGGAAATTTTTCTTTCTCAATATCGAGTAGAATTCCAAAATTTCTACATTCTCGAATTTCGTTTTTACATCACTATTGCCCTGCAATTAAATGATGTTTCTGGGAAAGTCCATAGCAAATGGTGTAAAAATAGCTCGTGATCTGAAAATGCCAAAAATTCAGCAACGGGACGCGGATTAAGAGGAGTCTTGACAGCAAAAATATGAAAATTTTGACATTTTAAAAACTTAGCTTGTTAAATTACTTAGACTTACCTGAACACAGCAAAATGAATTTATTGCAAAATTCGATGCACAAGTGGGGTTTTTAAATGTTTAAATCTCCCTCTGCAGAAGTTCGGGGGCTTGTCGCTCTTGTTATGGCTCTTTTGATTTTTTTATTTATTCGGTCAACCTAATTATTAAATGGCAGTAACTTATGTAAATTCTTAGAATATATTCTGTTATTGACATTGTCACAATTGTAACTTCATTATTGTAGTTTTGTACACAAACATTGGTTTGTTTATATCTCTCCTCTGCGTTCATGAGGCTAAAAATACGGTTTTCTAGGGAAGTACACTTTGTCAGAAAAATGACGATATGACCCATTTACTCAGAAACTATTTAAGTTAAAAAATGAAAATGTATATTCATGTAAATATTCTGCATAAGTATAGTACCGAATAGTTATATAAAATGCTGTAATAATTTCCAAGTTCTAAGTAGTTTCTGAGGTAATGGGTCAGAAATATAGTCAATTTAACGTAGGCTACGTAATTTAACGTAGGCTAACGTAATTTAACGTAGGCTAGATTGGGCTGCCAGACTTTATTTAAAGACCACTGCTTTAGAACAAAAAAATGAAGCAGCTGAGAGGCTTCGATCGGAATTTGTGGCCCGAGTGGTCGAGGTTCTTGGAGGCGCGAGAACGGTATCCTATGCCTGTCCTTGGTCGCGACCCGTGAAGAGCACACCGACGTCCACGTGTGCGGCTGGGGCGCTGCCGCAGTGGCAGGTTCAGCAAACTGTGTCTTTTTTTCTAAAAGTTCGAATTTTCTGGGTCAGGGACAAAAATCTAAAAATAACAAGATATTTTGTGGACAAAATGTACTGTGCTCTAGTGCCTAAATCGTTCGTCCAGCTGAAGAATATATAAGAGAATATATAATTTGTGGGCAAGTGATGTAATTTATTTGTTACTGATACGTTATAACTTGTTATTGCCTTCGGTATCGAGCTCGATATACACTGCATAACTTCCCTGGATCGAAAGGATCATGGTTACGAGGGAAATATGAAAACAGTTGAATGATGCTACATGTTCTCTTATGGAGGGAATTTTGAAAGGGGATTATGGGAGGGAAAATGTGAAAAGAGAAACCGAGTGAAGTTAACATCTAGTTAATTAGTAAATAAGTAAATCTGAATCAATAATAGTAGGTAAAAAAATAAATTATGTTTGTTCCACGGGTGTTAACTAGTTCTAACGGCGCCCGCACGTGTTACTTGTCTACCTGGGAGCGCGGGTAACTTCCCCTGACTCGGCTCTAATTTCCCCTCCAGATTTAGAATCTGGTGTACATCGCAAGCTGAAGCGGCCGAGAGGCGGAGAATAGCGGTTTGGCCTATAAAAGGAAATTGCGTGATTTGTTTTATTAAAACACTGAGATTTGAATTATGATTGTATTCTTTACTATTTATGATGCCTTCTGTTTATTGTCTTTTTAAATTTTGCCTTGTATAAACATATTTTCAACGGGTAGGAATATGTTTGTATGGCGAATTGTTTCGTGGTTTTCATTTTGTGGTATGCTTTATGAAATCATTCAGTTATTTGATGTGTACAGCAAAAACGGTAAATAAATTAACAAGTCTCAATACATTAACAAATCTCGCTTATGGACGGAGAGGTCTTTTGATAGAATATTTGCCCGTTAAAACTTCCAACCTGAGTGTAGAATTACGTGCAATTATTGCTCTCTTAAACACAATTACAAAATCAAGATACTTTCAATTCAAAATATTTAATTTTATTCTTAATTAACAATTTGAAATCTGATTGATGTATTACTACATTTCAATTATCTCCTTGATTTCGAAGAGGAATGTGAATATGTGACTAGGTTTGGGGTAATAGCTGACTACTAAGTTCTCCAAAGACAGTCAAGGGCCAGGTGCCCAGTGAAGTACCACCACAGCGGAGCAATTTGTACAGCCCTTACTTTGAAATCTCGCACCTTTTGCTCTGGACGCACTTCTATCGTGCTCTCGCACTTCTAAACTTCTATCGTGAACTTTCGTAACCTTGCCTTCGAAAGTGGCATGTCTGTTGTATAGGGCCACAATTCTCGAAAAGTAAGAATTTTTCAAGTTATAAGTGAAGATCTAAGAAACACTTTCTTGACGGATTGTGAAATCTGTGAAATACGGCCGTGCTCTAGCGCCTAAACTGATCGTTTCATGACAGATATCTAAGAGCTATAATTTGTAGGAAATTTAATGCCATTAACTTTTGTATTTTAACATGCATTATGCATTGTGCATAATTTTCGAGTTTAAAGTCAAAAAAAGGCTGTTTTCTCAAAAGGCATAACGAGTTCGAGTTTCAAAGCTTAAATTCGAATTTAGCACTTCAAAACTCGTTAGGAAAGACATAGAAAAATGTGTGGTAAATTTTATTTTGGATTACTCTCTTTTTTCTCCTCTTGACTGAACTAAGTAGTTTAACAAAACCGACCGACTTTACTTGGCTATTGTAAAACTGCTAAACTACTGTAATTTTGTTGAAGGGAATGCTAAAATGTACAAGTTCATTGTTGTTTTTCACGAAATCACGAAAATGAATAAACATTGATTAATTGAAATAAATGCATGATATAAATATTTTTGTACGCATTTAAGAAACTTTCAAGAATATTTTAAAATATGAATTTGTTGTGTCAGATGATAAACGTCAGTTTTAAAATATTTGTCTTCTATCAAAATACTTTTTAACTTTGATCTCTCCTTAAAAAATGTTAGAAAGTAACAAAAGTTTCAAAAAGAGCAAACATTCATGGAATTGTTTAGAAAGAAATTTAGCTCAGGAGCAACCTACTGGTGCTACAGCAGCATATAGCTTCTCGCATTATTTCTAAATTCCCAATTCAAGAGAGTTCAACGAAAATGAGACTGCGCCATTCTTTTGAATATCCCTTGTTTTAACCGTGGAAAAACTAAGGACACAAATTTGGAGCGTTTTTTGAGAAAATTTGTGTTTTATAAATTGCACTAATTTACAGCAGAAATTACTCGTTTGTTTAAAAAAAATGTACATGACTTACATAATGAGATATTTTTGTACAACAGGTGTTATTTAAGGCAAAAATCTCTATCCTCAATTTTGTAGTTTTGAAATGTAATTATTTTTACAATTTTCAAAAAATACAGTGTGTTCTCCGTAAATGAGTCTAGCACAATTTTTTACCGTTGTTTGATACTAACGAGGAGAAATTGTAAAGGAAATATTTGGAGCCGTTTTTGAGACAACAATTGTTTAAAAAATTAAATTTACCTATATTTCACCCACGAATATGCGAAAATACTCATATTTTCTCAATATTTTTCATGACCTTATTTCTACGTCTATCTTTAAAGAACAGATTTTATTCCAGAAAAATCCCTACCTGCAATATAGTAGTTGTCAGAACACGCTGAAAAGACCACTCTTTTTGTGTGTGAATGAGACACGTGGATGGTGTCGGGTGAAAGTTTTTCTAGCACAACCCTCTTCGATCGAATAACTCTCTCGACTCAAGTGGTCTCCAGATTGCTGAACCTTACACAACGCGCTTGAGATGTAAGTTTCGGCTACTTGGTGGATTCAAAGACGTACCGAGAGCAATATAAAAAAAGCAACTCTAATGTTCCTAGAGCATTGTGGGTAGGGTTAAACGGGGTACAAATACACAAAAATCGTGGGTTACCTTCTAATATCATATGCCTCCTTTTCCCCGACGAAGTGTAGCAACTCAATGTAGCGTGGACTCAAGTCGTCCCCTGCAGGAATATTGAGCCATGCTGCTTCTATAACCGCACATAAATGCGAAAGTGTTGCTGGATTTTGTGAGCTCTCGGTCATGTCCCATTAGTGTTCGTTGGGATTCATGTCTGGCGATCTCGGTGACCAAATCATTCCCTGGGATTGTTCACAATGTTCTTCAAATCAATGTCGAACACTTGTGACCCAGTGACATGGCGCATTGTCATCCATAAAAATACACACCATCGTTTTTGCGGATCATGAAGGCCTTGAATGGCTGTGAATAATCTCTAAGTAGATGAACATTACCATTTCCAGTCAATAATCGGTTCAGTTGCATCAGAGAACCCAGTCCATTTTACGTAAAAAACAACCCACACCATTATGAAACTACCACCAGCTTGCACAATCCCTTGTTGACAAATTGGGTCCATGGTTTCGTGGGGTCTGCATACTCGAATCATGCCATCAACTCTTACCAACTGAAATCGGTCCTTATCTGATCATGCCACGGTTTTCGCCCAGGGGCCAGTCGATACGGTCATAAGCCCAGGAGAGGCGCTGTGGGCTATGTCGTGCTGATAGCAAAGACACTCCAGTCGGTCTTCTGCTGTCATAACCGATTAAAGAAAAATTTCCCCGCACTGTCCTAATTGATTCGTTCGTCGTACGTTGCTTTCTGCGATTATTTCACGCAGTGTTGCTTGTCTGTTAGCACTGACAACTCTACGCAAACGCCGCTTTTCTCGGACACTAAGTGAAGGCCGGCGGCCTCTGCGTTGTCCGCTGTGAGTGATTACGTCTGAAGTTAGGTATTCGTCAGAAACCTTTACACGTGAATAACTTGAGTACAAATGGAAGATCTGTGAATGCACTGCCCTTTATATCTTTTATATGCGATTCTATTGCCATTGTAAATTCGCATATCTCTATACCATGCCTTTTGTCACCTCAGTGTATACTTTGATAATTGAGTAGCTCATGTCATCTTGCATCGTTTCAAATAAATAAGTCAATAAATAAATAAGTCAATAAATAAATAAGTCAATAAATAAATAAGCAAATAAATAAATAAGCAAATAAATAAATAAGCAAATAAATAAATAAGCAAATAAATAAATAAGCAAATAAATAAATAAGCAAATAAATAAATAAGCAAATAAATAAATAAGCAAATAAATAAATAAGTAAATTAAAAAAAATGAATTTTACCATGTGGCTATTCTTCGACCAGGATAATTAAAAAACCTCGAGATTCTGAGTGTTGCAAATAGCGTGTGGGGAAAAAAGCGACATTCCACTCTCATTGTCTTACATCTCTAGTGCCGAGAGTCAACTTTTCTTGCAGATCGGCTGAGAGCTCTGAAAGCAATGAGAATGCAGTTCTGAATTTGTTGAAGTATTTTTGAAAACGACTGTCATAGGTGTTGAGGTTAATGAGTCTTATGAAGAAAGTAGATATTGTTAGTAAATGGCAGGCACTCTCTACATAAAATATTCCCGTGATCTAAATGAAAAAAACCTTCCAAATTAAGTGTGCAGAGGCGTGGTCGTTTTCAAGCTCATAATGAATGTGTGTTGTCAATTAAATATCCCAATGGACGAGGAATAAAAGCAGCAAAATTCCAAAATGTGCATCACTTCATGTAGTTTGTATTATCCGCGCACGTTGTCTTTAGTCCTCATTTCTCTATATGCGAGAGGGGTGGGTGTTGGTTATTTCGACGACAGAAGTATTATATCAAATCGGTAGCTTGTTTTTTGATGCAAGGATGATGAGTTTCTATTATAAGGGATTGATCAGTTTTGGTAATTAGATTCTGTTAACAACGCTCGTCTCTAATATTTATTCTTAATTCGATAATGTTGGTAAAGGAACGGTGTAGATATTCCGGGGCTGAAAAAAATCCCGAGTATAATACCGAAAAGAAGTGAGTATAATACCGCCAATTTATGCATCTTTCTATAATAATCGAAGAAGTAAAGGCATTATAGAGAAAATTGGAGTTATGTAATATAACGGATTATTATTCCTATGGTGTTAAATATTAATGTATTTAATATTGCAATTTGCCTTAAAACGTGGGGCCTATGCCACTATTTCATTTGTATACATTTCCTTTCTTTTTGAATTAAAAACACTGAATAAAAAGAGTATTTCACCAAATAATGTTATAACATATTCAATACTTTATCAAATTCATGATCCAATACAGAAAATTAGTATAAGGAATTAGTATTCCACATAAAATGGGCTTACAAAAATTCTCTCTCCTGTAAAAACGTTGTGTGGCATGTGGCTATATCCCACCGAGCAACTCGTGTAAACAGATCTTGTAAACAAATGTTTACTCCACTAAACACATACCGGATTTTAACGGAATGGATGCCCTGGCTATAGAATGGAATTCTGTGGATGCTACGGAATTTTGGCTTCGGAAAAATTGAGTATAAATGTTACTTACGGGCGTGATATTCAAACCGGTGCCGCATGATATCCAGCTAACTGGGGTGGGTGGAACATCCTTTCTTCGCGTTTTCGGAGAAATTATCGAGTGAGGCGTATAGCACTTAGCGCGTACTGGAGTTCTTTAATACTCGTAGTTTCATATGTTTTTATGTGTTCTGTTAATTCCGTCTATTACCGGGAGAGATGGTTCAGGGCAGCAACTGATGTCACTGAGGGAGGCCCCTCTGACCGGGATGTCCTAGGTTCGAGTCGCAACAGTAGCAGGATTTTCGACACTAGCTTGTCTGCTAGGCCGAATTCAGTCGCTTCAGTCGGAAGGGGAATTCTAGCGGCCGGCTGCTCTGATAGTTTTCCGTGGTTTCACCGATCAATACCAGGCGAATACCGGAGCAGTATCCTGACCGCACGCGATCTTACCTTCCTCTTCCTTCTCCTATCCTCACCCTTTACACACACCATTTGCACTAACAAACACTACACTACCGCACACGCCGGGCGACGGGTCGGGAGCTTAGAGCTTGTCCCGGCTGGGGCGGTGCCTCGCTGGTGGGAGATACCCGGTTGAGGAAAACACCGCTGGTAGACGGTAGGTCATTGCCGGACCTCGCCCTACAGCGGGGAGGGGAAACCGCCCCATCCCGTGAAAAAAGATGTACTACACTTCAGGGGCTAATTACCCTAGTAGTTGAGGTGCCAGGAATAACAATCAATCAATTCTGTCTATTAAATCTACTTTATAAGCATTTTGTTATGAATTATGACCGTAGTATTCAGCGGCGGCGTAATAATTAACGCTGGACCCGAACCAAGCCTCTTTGACATTAAAAATACTCCAGGAATGCTCGAATTAGTTTTTGCATATCTTGAGTGTGAACGAATGTCTTGATGTATAGAAAGCCACTAAGATAAATGATATTCCTCTGCAATTTCTTTCCTTAATGTCATGACTCATGCTAACATCTTTGTGTAGCTACAATGTTCATTAAATATTGAGAGCATTGATTATTTCTAGGCTCGCGAGTTTTATTTTGGGGGGCTCTATCAAACGATAGTTTCCGTAGGTAACCCGTTGAATGGTTGAACACGGATTAACATGTAGGTTTTCTTCCCCTCAGATGTGGTAATTGCTCCCCATGAAGGTTACCTCAAATACCTGTTGAAATGGGTAGGGAACAATGATCTTTAAAACAACCCAACAAATTACGTATCATAAAATACATTACAAATTACGTTATTATTGCTAAAGGATTATCCTGCGGGCAGATTTGACGAACTTTTTGGTTCCGTTATTTCGAAATGAGATGTTTTTACAAAACACGCTAGTGGATCGTGTAAAATCGACTTCGCAACGTTTGCCTGTGATATCTTTATAGAGTTCTCGCAGATGAATAGGCGAGGTATCAGACTTGGTATTTTTGGAGAATGGCTATTCGTCTATTGTTTGCGATAAAACACGCATTAATTAATTATTTAAAGAATTGCATCTTTCGCTAATTTTGGGCAGTTGTAGGATTTCGTTATTTCGCGCCCCCAACTGTCTTATAAAGTTATAAGTAACGCGTATATACAAATCAACTTCGGTCTAGGGCCTATCTTACAAATTGTATGTTAGTAACAAATCCTAAATCGTGCGAGAATTCTGATGGTGGAGCCTTAAAACGTAGAATCTCAAGCATCTTCTCTTCGGGACTTGTGGGGCTGCTTGAAGTTATACTTAATTTGTCGCAGTCTGTGGTTGTCAGAAGCAGTGATAAGGGTCCGTCGTGAACGGACGTTTGACGTCGGGGTCCTTTGTATGCTTATCTGCGGGCACCGCGAATCGTTTGAAGGGTATGCGCTCATAGCATCGAGCTACCCAAACGTTCCAATTATCCGCCCGTAAAGCTGTGCTGTTAAATTGTACAAAACTGGGAGAATATAATACATACATTTATTAGAACTGCAATTGGGTATAACCCGGTGGCAGTTAATGACAATAATTGCAAAAATTACAACACTTACATTAATAATAATAATACTAAGAATGATAATAATAACAATAATAATAATAATAATAATAATAACAACAACAATAATAATAATAATAATAATAATAATAATAATAATAATAATAATAATAATAATAATAATAATAATAATAATAATACCGTACAATACAGTACAAGACGAAAAGCAGCATTGAAAAGTGCACCGCACGTTCACCGCACTTCACTTCACTTCACTTCACTTCACTTCACTTCACTTCACTTCACTTCACTTCACTTCACTTCACTTCACTTCACTTCACTTCACTTCACTTCACTACACTGCACTTTTTTGCTTTGAATTACACTGACCAGCACTTCACAGCACTTCACCGCACTACACAGCACATACTCATTTAATATTCTAATTTGTTTCTAAAACTTCGGACACTGAGAGGAAAAGCTTTGAAAACTGCTGCAGGTAAACTGTTCCAATCTCTAATTGTTCTGTTACAAAAATAAAACTTCCCAAGATCTGAATTTTGTTTCCTTTCTCGAATTTTGTGGGTGTGATCGCTTTGGCCGAAATAATTTGGTTTTTCTAGTCTAATCTGAATTTCCTTCCAAGCTGATTGACCTACGTACGATTTATAAATAATTTGCTAGTAAAACCCCTGCAATGACATCGGACTAAAGGAAAAATTGTAGAAAAGTTACAATAGAAACGTGAAGCGTATGTAGTACAAGGGAAATGGAAAACCTCAAAATATTGTTTCATATCGTGCAGTACGTACCGAGACTAATGAAATGGAATGTGTGGGATGTTCAAACTTCTTTGAAACAGAAAATTCTTAGTATTTAAAATTTACAGGCTAGATGGGCAACTTCAGTTATTGGTGTTCTTGAAATGTTGTTTTTTTTTTTGCTCCGAATAACCCGACTTGGACTACGCGTGACTGTACCCGCTGTTTACCGGGGTTCAGTAACATTAACTCGGTGGCAGGTGCATGTAATATTTTTTATTATGGGATCACAATTTAGCTAGATCCGAGTTTTCTCCCCCCAGGGTTGTTAGCTCTGGGGGTATGGAAGGTGATGAAATGATGATAGTGAGGGGTGAAAGGACGACACACACATTCAGACATGCTTGTACACAACACAACCGTGCCCGAGGTGGGGCTCCAGCTTGCTATCTTCGGGTCCGTGACAGTTACGGCACTACTGTTGGCTGGGCTATCCGGGACGAGCCGCGTCAAAGTCATTGTGGCTGACGTTTCGGCCAGCGTATTGAGGCCTTCTTCAGAGCGTACTGCTGAAGAAGGCCACAATACGCTGGCCGAAACGTCAGCCACCATGACTTTGACGCGGCTCGTCCCGGATAGCCCAGCCAACATAAACTCTGGCCGCGGAAGCCTACGCAACCATACGGCACTACTGTCTTCGCAATCTCGGCCATCTCATCGGCAAATTATTGTTATTATTATTATTATTATTATTATTATTATTATTATTTTTATTAATATTATTATTATTTTTATTATTATTATTATTATTATTATTATTATTTTTATTAATATTATTATTATTATTATTATTATTATTATTATTATTATTATTGTTATTATTTTCGTTTCGCGTATCAGCCATCGTGGGGCCACTTACTTGATACGTGCATCCCATCGGGGCACAGACTTTATTGTCGGGGTAGGTGCACGTTACTTGTATATAGCGAGGAATCAACAATTTTATGCTGATTTTGCGCTGTGCCATATGGGCCTTTACTACACGAGGGGAGAAAACGCTGAGAATTTTGGCTCTAGGCGATTTTGAGTTCCCTCGTCGCCTAAAAGCGCGCGTTGTTTAAAAACAGGATCGAAGACAATTTCTGATAACTATGAACTACTATATGCATTTTCCTTCTTACGAAATATATACTTCTACATATATACTTTCGAAAAAATATGTATGCGTTTTCCTTTTTTCATCAAAGAAATTATTGTATTTGGAAATTTCATTCAAGAGAAGAAAATGTGCGAGGAGGACTTTCCTTCATCCCCTCCCGTGAAAAACAGCCACTGCAGGGACCTACAATGCGCCTTTGTCTACCGAAAAATCGCCGTTTGTCGACGCAACATTACATTACTTTTCCTATACCACGCAAATATGCGAACTCATGGGCTTCCAAACATCATACAGAGTTTTCTAAAATCTAGAAACTTCAGAATCCACCGAAATCAACCGAATTCCGAATTCGCCACGAGCTTGTTAATCACAGCATAACAGTGAATAAAGAAATCATACAGCGGCGTACCTCAAATCTGAGTATTTAAGAGGTGTCTGCGCACGACTCGAAATTTTGCTGATTGCAGTGAAGTGTCTAAATTGTTCAAAGCACGATTCTTAATGTGAAGATTTCAAACTTGAATTATATATAAACTGAAAGTTCTGAATAATGAATTTTACGTCAACTAAAAATTCACCAACATATGGCCATTTGAAATTTGTATATTTTTATGGTATTAAAGTAAAATTAGCCATATTCCCTCTAATGTGGAACTTTGAGTCAATGTTTTTATGATTTGGAGGTTGTTTTGGGTATATAGTAGGTACTAACTGAACCAAAATCACGTAAAAAATTACATTATATAACGTACATATTTAAAACAATTCAATAATTTGCATTCCTTTATTTAAAAAGAGCTCAAAAGGTGAAAAAGGGGGTGTTTATGGGGTTTGGGCACATATAAACTCATTTTAAATAAAGATTCTTTTGTTCAGAGATTGTATTTAATTTTATTATTTATTATATATTTATAAATAATATTATTAAGTTTATTAACATAGACATTTTTTCGCTTAGCCACTGAAATCAGAGACTAATAGACTAATCATTGAGACTAAAAGTGTATATACTACTCTGTCCATATAAATAGGCTGTATAAATTCTCGAATATACAGCTTATTAGACTGTCAAAAAATATATTTCATTAGATATTTAATATTGACATACGATCGCCTGTTATTTCAAATTTGTGGAAGTTACTTTATTTTTGTTATTGTTCAGTTGTGTGGTAGCTGCGTCATAGCACGGGTTGTGTTGTTATGTTAGTACCATTCCCCGAATATCTTACGGTTCTTTCAAACCCCTATTGACGTCAGTGAGCTGTGAGAGCTTGAAGCAGCCACCAGGTAGAAGGCGTGCAGCAATGAGCGACTTTTCTCCCTCCTAGTTCCATACGAATTTCAATTCACCTCGGAGGCAAGATGAATAATGAGACTGCAACACAAGCGCTCGAGCAAGTAACCTCTTTGTGAGATTTATTTTGATATTTTCATAAATGTAAGTAAAATTTCCATTTCAGTATTTGTATTTTTCGTTCCTTTTTCAAATCACACTGTCGCAGATATTTCAATTTTCTTTAATGAAGAGTAACGTGATATGAAAATGTAACTGTGACATACAGTTTTACTGTTTTGGACGATAAATAAAGAAAGATGAATTTATGCTGCACAAACTAATTGATAATCGCATCTTGCTTCGACGATTCAGAATTCCACGAAAATGTTTGAAACAGTTTGAAGCCGCGTTGGGACGTCGCTCGTTGCGCAGTTCTTTTCAAACCATCATTAACATACTATATATCGAATAGCTTTTCTGGTTTCAGTTTAATTTGAATACTTATCGGGAATTATTACAAACAAACAAACAAACAATGGTCTACAGGTTATTCACAATAAGAAATGTAAGCAGCGTCTTTCTGGATTGTTTTAGAAGCTTCAAGAACTGTGTCAGTCGAAGAGAATTGCAGGTGAATGTGTTCTTTTTATGGGATTAACGGTTTTTTCAGTAAGGAACTGTATTATTTGTTCGTTAATTAATTGAAGTTTGTTGTTTTATGGTGTTGGTGTCCTGTGAATTCTTTCCAACTGCGTGAAAAAGGAAGTTGGAATCTCTTCGCTTCTCATAATGCCTCACGTTTATTCGCTTTATTCTTCTTCTTTTGCTTTCTCGTTCACGTTTCCTTCATCTGCCTTCTCATCCAATTTCCCTTGTATTTCGTCTTCTTTGCATTTCTCCGTAACATCAATTACTAGGTGATAATTGTCCGGCGTTGCCCGGGTATTCTATTTATCAAAATCCTATACTATTCAGACTCACCCGTCCCGCTTGACCCGTTTTTCCCCTTACGCCCTGTCCGGTCTTGAATGGGCGTCTTACCCCACACCGCTGCCCGCCTACCCATCCAGTCCCTTTTCTGTGTAAATCACTCCTTTCGCTTCTTCCACTCCTTCCCTTCCTTCTCCTTGCTTTCATTCCGTTCAGCCTTCCCCTTCCGCCCCTGTTGCTTCTCTTAACACTCCCGGTTCCATCGGCTCTATACGCTGCCCCCCGCCTACAATGCCGCCCTGATGCGTTGGGATTGCATTTAACTACCAGCTGTGGATGTTTTTAAATACACACTTCTACTGTACATTTTGGGGTATCATGTTGTATCTCAACTACTGTATTTTTACATTTCTCGCTACTGCTTATGTAGTGGAGAGAAAGTTATTTAATGTTGCTCGAAAAAACAGCGTTTTTTTTGGCAGAAAAACTCTTCTGGCTGTGCCCTAATTACGCAAAAGTGGATAAATCCATTTGATAAATTTAGAAAAAAAAATCCTCTGACACGTGGTGTAGCCAGAATCCACGTTTTGTGGGTCCTTGATGCCGAAAAATCGAATGATGGCAAAACGTCTTGAGTCCGTCAGTTTGTCCGTCTGTGAACAACGCTAGCGGCTAAATCGTTCAGCCGATTTTCTCCACAATTGATATTCCACAATCCATCTGGCTGATGTCGCGGTACCCTGAATTTGAATCCGATATTTTAATTTTGGAAGGCACTTTACATGAAGCCCTTGGGACATTGTCAAAATGTAAAAAAATGGCTCCATTGTTTTTGATTACATTTTGTTGTTAGATTGTGTAAAGGATGTTTGAGAGAATGGTATAGGGCTCATTTTCGATGAAAACTGATTTTTAGAAAATTTTAAGAGTCAAACTTTTTTGTAATTCTTCCTACAACTACAATTATGAAGATCGAGATTTTTCCCTTGACGAAATCGGTTCCTTGAAGATAGATTTTGAAATGAGGTCATGTACAATTTTTCGCGAATTAGAGTACTTTTCGCGTAATTTTGCGTGAAAGTACGGGCGAGAAAGAACTTGCTGTTTTAGCACCACTAATTTATTATTGGCTGCTCATTTTTATATAATATATTGCGTTGACACTAATTGAACGCATTCGTATCAACATGCACGTACATCCTATTTTACAGACCTTACTTTCAACTTGTGTCCTCTTTGTCCTCCTGTTTTGAAGCCATCCATGTTCCACGAATAAAAAAGCATTTACTTGTGTACCTGACGACTTGCTAAAAGTATCCACATAGTGTATTCATGTAATGTGATATACTCGGCGCATAATAAAATCATAAGAACTAATGCTGGATCATCCAGGGTATTGAAAAATAAAATTTAGTAGTTTTATTGTGAAAGAAATATAGTTAAAGTCTAAAGAAATGGAATAAGTTCATGGCATTCAAATTTCAGACCATATTTGACAGAGCAGTTTCATTGAATGTTACTGCCCTCAATGATACTACGAGGCAACCGCAACTTCAGTGATGTTGACAATGATTCGTTGTAGAGTAATATTCAAACTTGTGGAGAACTTGCTACCTGACAGAAAGGTTAAACTGTAAGTTATACGACGCCACTATTTTTGATTGGTAGTATGTTTGCTATTGTATTTTTGTAGACCATGTATTAATAAACTACTGTGTAAAGTAAAATTGTAGACATAACAATATTAGATTTAATATTTTGGGGAGACTTATGTACCTTTGACACAGTGTACCTTTGAACACTATCTTTTAGGTAATGCCAGTGCCGGTTTGGGGTGGCTAATCATGTTAGTTGTCTAGTACAGCCAGATGTCCCTAGTGTTCTAACATCATGGTGTTAAGAAGTCATTTTATTTTTGCAGGCAAGTTTTTTTTTGGCACCGAAAAATAGAATTTTGTGTTTAATTTTTTTCAATGTTTATGATTGGCTTAAATAAACTCATCTGACCGCGCATGTTGATTGTCAATAATACCCTGAGTATTTTTGTGAAATTATTAACGTAATTGATATCAGTAGCAGCATGTCTTCTTCTGAGCTATACATCAGCTTGTATCTGTGTGCAATTGTACGTAACGTACGTGTTAACACGATAGTACCCGTAGGCATACGACTTATCGAAGACACTTATTCTGATGGCGTTTAAGACGTTATGCTCCTGGAAGATAGGGATGAAGATGTTGAAATAGTGACTGATATTTTGAAGGATGTCGATGAAATTGTTATAAAACATGAATGTTGTAATTTTGAAGTTGGAGTCTAGGTATTTGTTCGGTTAAGCAATGCCGATGTTACCAATACCGCTGATTAATGTTCGATTAAAGCAATGCCGATTATACAGGATAAATTAAAGGTAAAATAAAATTAGTTCACGGGATTGGTCAGTGTGGGTAAAGAAGCAGTTGTGGAAACGTTTGGAAATATTTAATTTCTTCATCAAGAGCTAGAGTATAAAATAAATGAACAGTGCACGAGGACAAGAAACATTTCAATAAATTGATTGATTAATTAATTAACACCACACAAACAACAACAAAATTACTTTTTTTTAAACTAAGACAAATAAAACACCAAAATATAAAAGGTACACATCTTACTAATAATCATAAATGTCAAAACTCATTTGAAGCCACCATACCCTAGTTCACATGGAGTTGCTGAAGCACGTGGGTCCATCGCGCATCAAGTGTGAATCAGGCCAAGGCCCTAACCGCAAATGAATGAGACCTGGTTGAATTGAATGGACCACGCGCTACCGCCACCAGTCCTCAATTCATTTGCGGTTAGGGCCTTGGCCTGATTCACACTTGATGCGCGATGGACCCACGTGCTTCAGCAACTCCATGTGAACTAGGGTATGGTGGCTTCAAATGAGTTTTGACATTTATGATTATTAGTAAGATGTGTACCTTTTATATTTTGGTGTTTTATTTGTCTTAGTTTTAAAAAAGTAATTTTGTTGTTTGTGTGGTGTTAATTAATTAATTAATCAATTTATTGAAATGTTTCTTGTCCTCGTGCACTGTTCATTTATTTTATACTCTAGCTCTTGATGAAGAAATTAAATATTTCGAAACGTTTCCACAACTGTTTCTTTACCCACACTGACCAATCCCGTAAACCAATTTTATTTTATTATTCGTCAGTGGTCGTGATTCTACAATGGGAAATTATAGATGTTGATAATGTCAGATCTGATTATCAAGAGAGGTGTTTGAAACGCGTTACCGAAACAAATTTCTTTATGCCATATGACGTTCATGAATTTGAAACTTGGTAGTTATATAACTCTCAAAATAATGAAATTTGAGGGGTCTCACAATGACATAATGAACAACTTCTTGGGGTTAATTTCGTTAAAAGTTCGAAATATATTATGAAATAAATGTGTGCTGTATGCAACTAAAAGGCAATTTAAAACCATTTAGTTACTGTGCATAATTTTTTTCTTTAATTCAACGAAAAAGATGTGTTTATTGGTACACTACCTT
Source organism: Gryllus longicercus (assembly GCA_038098605.1). NCBI lineage: Eukaryota > Metazoa > Arthropoda > Insecta > Orthoptera > Gryllidae > Gryllus > Gryllus longicercus. The sequence continues at coordinate 671,956 of JAZDUA010000585.1, forward strand.
GTGTTGACTGGTCCAAGATATATCTATCATAGAACACTGTTCCAGATTTTGGCTTTTCTTTCGAAAGAACCGGAAAGTGTTGTATGTCATTCACATCAAGGAAATGATTCAATGCTAAATATGTTTCTTTATTATTATATGTTTTGAATTCATGAAAAATAAAATATGTGAGTTGTTTGTCAAATGTTCAAAGGTACAAGTCTCCCCTGTTATTAACACTAACAATAATAAACAATTGTGAAAATAATAGAAAATTATATTAACTTTGAGAGTGAAGATTTTAGTATATTAAAGAGAAATAGTATTTTATTACGTTTTTTACAGATTTTCTCTTGCGCGAACAATGGCTTCCAGCTCAAACGGATTAAAAACTAGAACAGAGAACCGTCTAGCACTTGAAAAGTCTCCGTATTTGTTGCAGCATGCTTACAACCCAGTTGACTGGTAAGTCGGTGATATTATCCATTCCTATTGAACTTCTTACAACACTTACAGGTTTACAATCGTGCAGCTCATATAATTATTAAAACACTAGCTTGACAATTTGAATCCAACGCATGCTTGAATACCCTTCAGAATGCTTATTTTTTTCTCATTGCTAGTATCGTAGTAAGTAGTTCTTTCCCGTAGTTTTCAATTCTTCAATGACTATTAGGTAAAATATTAGTTTCAGTAACGTATGCACGGTGTACTTGAACATATTAAACATAATTATGTATTTTTGTCTGCCAAGGCTTTTCAAGGACAATGAGAAGTGGGTTTCTTTGACAGTATCGGAAATTTAGAAATTTTCAGTTGATGACTGTCTCCTTGTGATATTAAAATACGCGAAAGGCTGTTGTAATAATATAATATTGGAGGTGACAATGTAAAACTAGTGGGGCTACAGAATGGCTCAGACTTAGCCGTAGTAGTTTTCTATTTCCTTTGGTTTCGGCTAGCTATTCGAACTTGCCACATACCCTTGCCAACTGCCATCTATCGCCGTCCGAAGTACATTAAAAGAACATATTCATAAAGTTTGGGTTTCCTAATAGCCGAACGGGAATATTACTTTAAGAATATTATAAAAGAGTCAAACCTCGTCCTAAAAGGCAATTTTATTTGAAAAATGTGGAGTCGTTTTTAAGAAAACAACGTTTATGCGTTACTGTTCGTTCGGAATTTGAAGCTCTTTTTCACAGAAAATTTTTGAGTTTTCAAAAATCTTCAAATAAAATTATTTGAAGCACTTTAATTCACAAATACAAATTGCTGGAAATGTTCATATTAAGGGCGTGAGAGATCTTTCAAAAAATTACTTTTGTGTAATTTTTTAAAAAAACAAAAATAATTTCCCAAAAATGACTTTACGTCATCTTAAACAATGCAATTCATTAAATTACACAATACACGAAGTTTTGTATGCTAATTATTTACAGTTTAGTTTCAAGATGCTTGCATTTTTGTGAAATCTCATTTTTTGCAGGTATCCTTGGGGAGATGAAGCTTTTGAGAAGGCGCGCAAGGAAGACAAACTTATATTCCTTTCAGTGGGTTACTCAACTTGTCATTGGTGTCACGTAATGGAACGCGAAACGTTTGAGAATGCCGACATCGCGAAAATTATGAACGAACATTTTGTGAATATTAAAGTTGACAGAGAAGAACGACCGGATGTAGATCACATGTATATGGCTTATGTGCAGGTAAAAAAAAGTTTCTATTATTATTATTATTATTATTATTATTATTGTAATAAATCGATGACCTATAGTTTCCATTGTGCGAATTGAGGGAGCGTTTGCCGTTCGGTTCCCATTAAAAACTTTAATGACCCATATTGGAAAAGTATTGATTTGTGCCATTCAGTCCCCCCTCCCACCTCGGATACTTGAACGACCCTGACTGATGTCTGGATGCGTCGTGTGCACGTTGCAGAATTCATTATGCGAACCTGTCTTTTTCCAATATTATTTTACGATATCATTTAAACGTATGAGGAGAAAGAAGACGCACCTGGGAATCATGAATGGAGATATTTTCAATTAATTATTGTTTTCTAACCAGCTATAATTATTATCTATGTGTAAAAAGAAAATAAAAAAAATATGATTCTGATTGAAATAAAATAGAAAAAGCTCGATATTTACGTAAGTTCTTGCATTTTTATTAGTTTCATTAAATGGATTTGCATGTGTATAACTTACGTTAGAAATGTTGATAACAGTAATCAAGTCGACACTAAACGATAAAAGATAAGATAACTTGCAATATTTGAGGGAAACGAAAATTTATGAAGATTTTAAGGAATGATATAGTTAATGGAATTGAAACAAGTGATTCATTTATTTTTCACATATCCACAGCTTTCGGTGCTTTGCTTATATGCCATATGTCACTCCGAGATGCATGTTCTGTCGTGGCGCGATTGAATTTAGATGACGTTTAATTTCCGATTTGGGGCGATTTGAGGCGTTCGCTGCTGGTGTACAGATACGAGTAAAATTGTTCAGCAGAGAATGGATTGCTTCGACCTCTGGGATTTGACTTGTGACAAAACTGTACACTGCTCTTATGAAGTTTTGTTCGTGTTTCGGCAAACCAGAACAGTTATTGCACATGATTCTCCTTCCAATGAGAGTTGAGTACGAACAAATTAGTTTGTATTAAATTAGGACTAAATTGAGATTAATGACCAGAAGCATACTCTGCTGAAGTGTCCGTATCACTTCTTCAATAGAATACTCTTCCCCCTCGTTCAGTGAAACCGGATGAGACTTGGAATATTGCTATAATATTTGGGTGTTCTCTGCATCGGCATCAGGTTATTTTCTTAACTTGAAAAATAGCATGGAGCTCAAATTACACCCAGCTGACATCACATGTTGAAATAATCTTTGTCACGATCGCCTAGTTTCACAAATCCCAAGGTCATCGCAATTAGATGCATCACATAAGAGCAATGGTTGTATTCAGCCTTGTATAATTTTGTTTTTGATATATAAATCACTTAATGCTTGTGTGATCGATTTGATGTAGTTGATGTGATAAAGAACTTGATGTGATTGATCTCGTGGGTTGCATGTAGCCTGGGTCACTTCTCGCAGTGTTGGAGTTAAACTTCCTTAACTTAGCTAATGATGATTGCTTAAGCACGAAATTTTTTTCAAAACACGCAAACAATATTCGAATAAAATTATATCTGTCTATTTGTCTAGATCTGCCACATGATGGCAAATTCGCGTTATTTTTTTTTTTTTGAATTTTGAGATTATAACGTAAATCTTTCTTAGTGTATGATATTACTCCATTTACAGATCTCAACTTAAACATTCTAGTTCCCATCCTAACTTTCCCACTTAATCTTAAAGAAGCCCATCCCACTTAGTTTTGAAAGATTTACCTATTGATCACCATGTGCAAGTTATTTTTACTCAACGTCAACGCGACTGTGTTTTGATCTCCGGTCTGCATCTAAAGCAGGGGCTACAGCATCAGCAGCGTATAAGCGACACTGACAGTTCTCTCGCCTCGTGCTGCGGTACGTCATGTGACCTGCTCCGTAGCAATCAGCTTGCGAAGATTTGTTTACTTTCTCACAGCCAGCGTTCCGCGTTGCCGCCCATCTGACTCACACGAAGTCGCGGAGACGATAAGGTTCGGCTGTGGCGAAAGTTATGAACATGTTATCAAGACGTGTCATAGTCTGTCAGTAAGTGTTAATGTTTTGAGATTTAATTCATCTGCCATGAAAGTGGTGCATGCGTAGTAATGTTTAGCAACAGCACATTGAACTGCTAGAGTCGCTTATACGCTGCCGGTACTGAAGTCAAGTAGGTGCCCCACCTAATGTGCCCTGGCCCAGCGCTGCGCTGCGGGCAACCGACGTGCCCCTCTCCCTGTGGAGGGAGGGGAGGTGCTCGTGCACGATCGGCTCTAGTTTAATGAAAGGCGAGTGGCACGCAGACAGCCTGCAGTCTGACCCGAATTCTTGGCTTTGAGCCGCCCTTTGGATCGAATACAATTTCGTAGGAGAAGAATGGGGTGGGTGGCTGGACGTTTCTTAATTCGGAGAGGTCTCTATTCTGTCCAGCGTCATTGAGCAATCGGGGGAGGCGGATGCAGTGTTAGCGGTGGCGGGGCATCAATTCATGTCACTGCATCAGTTTGGTCCTAGGTTCGAGTCACAACGGTGGCAGGATTTTGGTTACTAGCTAGGGAGTTAGGACCAGTTCTGTCGCTATTTGGAGGAGAATTCTAGCGGCCGACTGCTCTGATCGATAGTTTTCCGTGGTTTCGCCGATCTACACCAGGCGAATGCCGGAGCAGAATCCTAACAAACGGGCCACGGAACGCACGTGATATTTCCTTCCTCTTCCTTGTCATATACTCACCCCCTTACACACACACACTTACACGCGCTACCCTACCACACGTGCTGGGAGACCGTCCGTGAGCTTAAGCTAGTCCTGGCTGGGGCGGCGCCCCACTACTCGGAGATACCTTGTGGGGAAAACCCCACTACCCGATGGTAGGTCGGCGCCAGATCTCACCATCCAGCGAGAGAAGACTACCGCCATCTCCCGAGCAAAACAAGCATTATAGTTACTGGACTAATGACCTTATCAGTTGACACGCGCGGAGTTGCTAATCAGTCAGCGAATGAAGCGGAGGGGGGGCGTGGCGTGGCGTGGTGTGGCATGGCGTGGCGTGGCGTGGCGTGGCGGGGCAGGGCGGGACAGGGCAGGGCAGGGCAGGGCAGGGCGTGTTGGGGCGTGTCAAGGCGTGTCGGGGCGTGTCGGGGCGTGTCGGGTCGCGTCGGGTCGGGCCGGGCCGGGCCGGGCCGGGCCGGGCCGGGCCGGGCCGGGTCGGGCCGGGTCGGGTCGGGTCGGGTCGGGTCGGGTCGGGCCGGGCCGGGCCGGGCCGGGCCGGGCCGGGCCGGGCCGGGCCGGGCCGGGCCGGGCCTGGTCAGGTCGGGCTGGGTTGGGACGAGGCGGGACGTGGCGGGGCGGGGCAGGGCGGGGCAGGGCGCAGGACACCCACGAGGCGTTTGGCGCGGCGGGGCGCTTGCACAGGCCAGTTCCGGCAGCGGCGGCTGGCCCATGAGCGTGTGGCTCACCCCCGACCTGCTGCCCGTCTACGGCGGCACCTACTACCCGCCCGAGGACCACGAGTCCGGCATGCCCGGCTTCCGCACGCTGCTCAAGGTGCTGCAGACGCAGGTGAGTCCCTGCATGAACACTTCTTGCTCAACACTCATTGATTTTATGAGATTTATAAATGCACGAGAGCTCTTTGGATCCATAAGTTCACACTTGCTATTACGAATTTGTGACTCATCAATCATCTGAAACAAAAGACAACTTTCAAGCAATATTTTTCGCGAATTCCGTGTATTAATGTTCTACTGTTCATGGGACAGAGTCAAATAAAATACCATAAAATGTCTGTATGACCATGTACAACATGTAGGGTAAATGCTTGGGATATGAAATAACTACGAGAACAATAATATACCTAGGAATTACATAGACGGCAAAAGCGGTTTATGCATGTCGAGAACACTACAATATTCTAATTGGTCATCAATATGAAAATGATATAACGAAATAAATACGGAATTATTAATTTAGTGTTTTCGTCAAAGACTGTAAAACAATAATTAAAAAAATACAATTGTTTGTGAGATTACGTAAAATAAATTATTTACTTTTACTATATTATTCTGCCAATTTTATAAACTACTTCTACAGTAATAGGATGTGAAAATAAGGATTATTTTTGCTTTGTAGTAAATGTTAGTTAACTGGAATGAATACTTTTGCTTTTGAAGAGCAATGTTTTAATAGTGTCGACAAACCGATTAAGGTATAAAAAAATTTAGGAGAATGAAACTTTTTTGGGTTGCGAATCTTTGACGCAGACTCCATCAAGACGTAAAAGTTACCAGAATGATAGCAATGCCGATCTTATTTTTAGCATGTGACAAAATATTTTCCATTATTTCTGGGTATTGCTACTACTTTATTATGTCTGAACGTCCGGGATAGTAATCGAACATAACATCATATTTTAATTTTTACCCAAGAAGATTTCGCAAAACTGAGAAAACAGTTTCGATGTGAATTCGTAGTTTTGTACGGAAACATCTATTGGTTGTTACAGTTTAGGTTCGGTCGACCTCCGGACAGTAAAGGAAGAGCATTTTAAGGCCGAAGGTCTGCTCATGCTTTTGGCATCGCCTGCGATAGCTCGGCGGCAACTCCGTGCACGGGAAGTCCTAGGGTTCGAGTCCCGATGGTGGCAGATTTTCGACAATGCCTTCATAGGAGGGTCGAATTCAGCCACTGTGTAGAGAACTCTAGTGGCCGGCTGTTCTGATCGGTAGTTTTTCGTGGTTTGTCTGATCACTATGAGACGAATGTGATGCCATAACAAAGGGACCATGGAGTGCGCGCGATCTTTCCTCCCTCACCCTTCTCGCTTTGTGGCCCCTGACACACACACACACACACACACACACACACACACTTGCACTATATCACGCATCTCGGGAGACCGGTTGGGATTTTAGAGCGTATCCCAGCTTGAGCGGTGCACCACTGTTGGTGATACGAGTGTGTGTAAGAGTGTGTGTGTAAGAGTGTGTGTGTAAGAGTGTGTGTGTAAGAGTGTGTGTGTAAAGAGTGTGTGTAAGAGTGTGTGTGTAAGTGTGTGTGTAAGAGTGTGTGTAAGAGTGTGTGTGTAAGAGTGTGTGTGTAAGAGTGTGTGTGTAAGAGTGTGTGTGTAAGAGAGTGTGTGTAAAGAGTGTGTGTAAGAGTGTGTGTGTAAGAGTGTGTGTAAGAGTGTGTGTGTAAGAGTGTGTGTGTAAGAGTGTGTGTGTAAGAGTGTGTGTGTAAGAGTGTGTGTGTAAGAGTGTGTGTGTAAGAGTGTGTGTGTAAAGAGTGTGTGTAAGAGTGTGTGTGTAAGTGTGTGTGTAAGAGTGTGTGTGTAAGAGTGTGTGTGTAAGAGTGTGTGTGTAAGAGTGTGTGTGTAAGAGTGTGTGTGTAAGAGAGTGTGTGTAAAGAGTGTGTGTAAGAGTGTGTGTGTAAGAGTGTGTGTAAGAGTGTGTGTGTAAGAGTGTGTGTGTAAGAGTGTGTGTGTAAGAGAGTGTGTGTAAGAGTGTGTGTGTAAGAGTGTGTGTGTAAGAGTGTGTGTGTAAAGAGTGTGTGTAAGAGTGTGTGTGTAAGAGTGTGTGTGTAAGAGTGTGTGTAAGAGTGTGTGTGTAAGAGTGTGTGTGTAAGAGTGTGTGTGTAAAGAGTGTATATAAAGAGTGTAAACCTCGCATGCCGCCCTATAGGTTGGCGCCGTATCTGTTCCAGCGGGAAAGTAACACCGACGCCTCCCGAGATATAACACGCACTACTCTTCCGGGACTAATGACCCAAGTTGTTGTGGCCCCCCCCCGGAGACTCGAAATACTCAGACACCCCCTCCGCGACGGCAAAGCTAACGCGTGTTAACGCCGCGTGTTCGCGTTCGGCAGTGGCGCGAGAACAGGAGCAAGTTCACGGTGGCGGGCGAGCGCGTGGCGGAGCTGCTGCGGCAGGCGGCGCAGATGGAGGGCCGCGCGGCGGCGGCGGCCGCCTCGGCGGCCATGGCGAGCGGCGGCGCCGACCCCACGGCGGCGGCTGCGCAGGTACGAAGCAAACATCCTTATTTCCCACCAGAAACGTTGCTGTTTTTTTTCACCAGAAACGTTGCTATTTATTTGCACCAGAAACGTTGTTTCTCCCACCAGAAACATTGCTGTTTTTTCCACCAGAAACGTTGCTGTTTTTTTCCACAAGAAACGTTGCTGTTTTTTTTCCACCAGAAACGTTGCTGTTTTTTTCCACCAGAAACGTTGCTGTTTTTTCCACCAGAAACGTTGCTGTTTTTTCCACCAGAAACGTTGCTGTTTTTTCCACCAGAAACGTTGCTGTTTTTTCCACCAGAAACGTTGCTGTTTTTTCCACCAGAAACGTTGCTGTTTTTTTCACCAGAAACGTTGCTGTTTTTTTGCACCAGAAACGTTGCTCTTTTATCATCGATATTTTTTTTCAGATCGATATGTTTGTGCGGAAACATCGATGTTTAAAAAAAATAAGTTTATCTTTTTGGACGATTTTGTGCGTAGTAATATCGGTAAACTGGATTTTGACATTTGTTTGTATAGGATACGGATTAAAAAATTAAGATAACAGAGTGCTTGAAGGCAGAATATTTTTTAAAATAATATTTACGTATTAATTACGTATTGTATGCAAAAATTTACAAATGTATGTGTCCCCAGGATGTTTTACTTCGATGATTTATGAATGAAAGTTAATATATGGAATAATAGCGTAAAACACGATGTCTTTTACTCATTTAGTTTCTTCTTTAGATTCGATAATAGTAGTTTATAACGTTGAACTTTATTGCATGAGTTCATGTTTTGAAAAGGAGCGCCGTTAGGAGTGAGTTTTCAAATTTGAACGAATGCAATAATCAACACTGTAAACGAGTTGCGTATGCTATGTTTTTTGTATAACAGCATTATAAATTTACGTGTAAGGGGATCCAACTTTAATTTCGTAAAACCACTTTCTTGTGACGACTGGGGTATTTGACATCTGAGCGAGAAAACGGTGGTCGGCTGTTTCATTTACCTCTACCTCCCCCCCCCCCCCGATTCTCTCGCTACGATTGACCGAATGTGGAATGACGCAATAATTCTTGCCGTAAAATGTAATATTCATTTTTGGTGCAGTAAAATGTTCGATTATGAACAATTTCTTGCAGCAATAAAGGTCGTTTATGATGCTGGTATACAAAAAAAATCATTATTAGCATATTACTAATTCATGATCAAACAATAAAATATACTGGTATTTCAATTTAAGTACTAATTAAAAATGGAAAGAGGATGAGACATTACTATCTATTTTATCATATTGAAAACATCGATGTTTCCATCGACATGCAGAACCTCTTGGTGATGAATGGATGTTCTGACCAAAAGTGCCGTCGCCGCGCGCAGGTGCCTGATGGCCCGAGTCTCGCCACGTAAAATAAGGCATCAATTCAATTCAGTTCAATCCAATGCAATGCAATCCAATGCAATTCAATGCAATTCAATGCAATGCAATTCAATGTAATTCAATTCAGTTCAATTCAATTCAATTCAATGCAATTCAGGTGCCGCCCGAGTGCGCCGAGCGCTGCCTGCGCGCCTTCGCCCACGAGTTCGAGGCCGAGTTCGGCGGCTTCGGCTACGCGCCCAAGTTCCCGCAGGCGCCCGTGCTCGACTTCCTGCTGCACGAGTACGCGCGCGCCCCGGCCTCCGACGCCGGCCGGCGCGCGCTCGCCATGGTGACGCACACGCTGCGCGCCATGGCCCGCGGCGGCATCCGCGACCACATCGGCGAGGTGAGTGCGCCTCCTCGCCCACACATCCGCTCGCCCACACTCCCCCCATCCATCCAGCCATTTACATTCTTACATACATACATAGATACATGTATACATATATGCATATATACATATATACATATATACATATATACATATATACATATATGCATATATGCATATATGCATATATACATATATACATATATACATATATACATATATACATATATACATGTATACATGTATACATGTATATGTATACATGTATACATGTATACAGGTATACAGGTATACATGTATACAGGTATACACGTATACACGTATACACATACACATACACACATATACACATACACACATATACACATACACACATACATATACACACATACATATACACACATACATATACACATATACAGGATGCCCTAGGAGGAAACGTCGAAACTTCGAAAATAAACTCATAAGACAATTTTAAGAGTGTGTTGTCCAATAAACTACGTGGATATTTCGAGTATCTGAGCCGCAATAAGCACTCAAAATTTGGTTCGAAAAAAAAGATGATTTCTAGGCAAAAATTTGCTTTACAGAAGCATAGAAACACTCCAATAACATCTAGGTTGTTTTATATTTACAAAATAAATTAATATATTTGTTTAGAAAGAAAAAATAACCCAAAATATAAAAATTTGCACAATTCGACTGCTTTTTTATTTCTCGCTTAATGTTCCTTTCTGACCAAATATATTCTTTTCTTTTGTAAATAATAAATAATTTACATGTTTCTGGAGTGCTACTATACTTTTATAATGGACATTTTTGCTGATAAATCATTTTTTCACACCAACTATTGAGTGCTTATTACGGCTCACCCATTCCGAATATTCGCGTAGTTTATTAGACAAAATATGCTTAAAATTGTCTTAAGAGCTTATTTTCGAAGTTTCAGCGTTTGCTTCCCGGATACGCTGTATATAGTAAAAATTACTGAAAGCGGAACTGCAAGCGACCAGCAGTTTTTCGGTATTTGACAAGATTCCGCATTATACAATGTAATACACTAGAACCCATGCTTGGCAGGATCATGATTCATGTTCACATTATACAGATTGTCCCATTCTATTCACATATACAAACAAATAAATACAGTTGTACCCATCCCCCTAGACACCCACCCACTTAATCACACATCATTACCTCACTTGCCCACTCTCACTACCATATCACTGATTTACTCCTGTTACTAATTATTTGTTCATTCCGTTCAGTTATAATTCACTTGCAGTCGTTATTTGTGAATAAACATTTAGTCACACTTCATTAATAAACATGTGTAAACACTTATGGCATTTTAAGAGGAAGATATCATTTGCTTCCTAGCCACAAAACGAGAGTCCATCCTGCGTGCATTCACTGGGAATACTATGGACAATGTCTGATCGAGAAGGTATAAGACTCGATCGCTTTTTTTGTAGCCTAAGTGAGGATTGATTTTGCGACAGTTCGTTTAGGTATACTCCTGTACGTTGATCTTTTGGATTTGTAACAATGAAATTGTTTTTTGGGGATGGGGTTCCAAATCATTAAAATGAACATCTCCAGTATTCTCAACTTGAAAACATAAATCCGTTCGTTATCTTCTTGGCCGAAAGAGAACGTACAGAAATATTCAGGAACACTTTCTCAAGAAAATAATTGAGAGTGGAAGTATTTCACATCATCTGTGTAGCCATGGGAAGAGGATATTTTAAACCTGACGAAGGTTTGTTGATGTTCTTCAAGTTTTCCTGTTTGTTAAAGATATAATGATAATGCACTTACGAATATATGACGTTGGTGTGTGATAATGCCGTGCGTCACAGCACGGAAATGAATGCATTCTTCAGGGAAGCACCCTTCGCATCTGTATTGATGACACTAAATTTAGGCGACTGGAGGTCGTTTACCAAGTCGCCTTTCTACTAACTAATGGTTCGCCCGTCCGCGCCTCGTTTCTGCGAACTTAGCAATCGTCCAACTTTCGCGTCTGCACGTGGGGAAGGGAATGCGCGGTCCTAGCCATGGAATGGGGACGAGGGACCCGTCTAAGTAAATTGTCTCCACTTTATTAGGGCATATGTATACTGAGCGCGCGGCGATGGTGTAACTGTTAGCGTATCGGACTGTAGTACCCAAGTTGGCGGGTTGAACCCGATCGAAGCCGTGGATTTTTAAGAGAAAAAAATCTTTCGTACGCCTTCGGAGGGGAAGTAAAGCCGGCTGTCCCATGTTAGTACATTTACTTGCATGTAAAGGATCCTCAAGCCTAAATGACGCCTCTGAGCTAAATTGAAATCGCCTGTTTCTCGCCCAAGAAATACCTCCTTTCCCTGCTAGTTGGTGAAAGGAGCGTAGCGAAATTTGCGTGGAAGTTTGCGGAAGAACAGGCCTTATGGCCTGAGTCTCGCCACGTAAAATAAGGCATTAATTCAATTCAATTCAATTCAATTCAATTCAATTGACACGGGCAAAATGACGTGGTCGCCCGTCCCCGCGACCGTGAACCCCTGACCTTTGGCTTTCGCGTTTTATGTCAGGTACAGACCGACGACCAGCTCCCCAACTGTCGCTGCCCCTGCTTTGGTCGATCTTAATTAAAATGATCGAGTTGGGACTTTATAGTACAGTATTATGTTATGCATTGTTTCATTCGAGTGTGGTACGTCCCAGGTTTGTGTCATTGCGCCCTTCTTGTGTAGGGGGGCTGTATTTAGCCCCCTAGTAATGTTTTCCTGGAAATGGCAAATACATTGACGTTTACAAGCAGATTTATATCACTAAGAAGAATCCTGCAATCACTTTGTTTACGAAGTGAGCGGTCGTATTTGAAATGAAGTGATTATTCAGAATTGGCGTTTAAATATCTCTTCTTGAAACATAACGAGTTTCGATAGCCGGAAAGCAAGTCATTCTACTGGAAAGGGCGATGTGCCTGTCCGGATGAATCCGACTGCGTTGAACTGTCACAATCAGGTTCCTGCACGCTTGACTTGCGTACCGATTAATTCATATGAGCTGCATTTGCTTAATACGGTCTGCATTATGTTTAATAACTAGACGGGAGTGAAATTAGTCATGGCGGGTGTTATTGAATGAAGCAGGATAAAATTGGGCTTATTGTCTTGCGCCTTAGTATACTCCATTTTCATTTTTCTGTGCATTTCGTGTGGTATAATTTCGCTTTTTCGAAAGAAAGAAATATTATGTATTATAAGATTATGTATTGTATATTAATTGTCAAGACAATTAAAGACTTTCGATGTTCGTGATCACGACCCACCTGGATAAACCACGGTGAGAGACAAGACACCCCAAAATATAAAAATCCATTACAAGAATTGGAATGAATGTCTTACTGAGCTCTATGTGCTGTATGGTCGGGTGGACGACGACATTAGATGAACTGTAAGACGGTTCAGTCGGAAGTGAGGACTGAGTAATTTAATCGTCGACAGGGGGTGCATGTCGTGGAATAGCTGGAGGATTTGGGAAGGATGTGTGTAATGTTTGACGACATGTGCACGTGAGCGGGAGGATGTATAGTGGAATACAAACGGACCGTAAAATTGTTTTTATTTTAATTGTTTGTATAAATATCTCCTCGTTTCTTTTCATAAGTATTGTTTAATGTTATAAATAAATGTTTAAAGTTACCTTGTTCACGTTTATGGTGTATACCATAAAATCATCCACCCTGAATTAAATAAATGGATATTTTTGTATTTCCTCATTAGTGGATTTATTTCACTAAAGGAAAAATAAGAACCATCGCAGTATTTCTCAATGGATACAGAGTTTTCCTTTTAGCAATCATATTTTGAAATTTAACCATACGAATTAATAGTTATTAGTTTTAATTTAAACTTTCAATGAATATGTGAAAAACTCTTAATCTTTAGTGCACAGATTTGTCTCTTCAAAAGCAATATTTCTACCGGTTTCATATGAAACATTTGCTTCACACTTCATTAATTATTATAAGATGAAGTAAACTTATGAGTAAACCAGGCTATTGGAGTAGTTAGCAGTTCAGCTTCACGTTGTACACTGACTTTACATGTTGAATTCTGAATACCTTGAAAAGGGGTTCCTAGCGCATGTTAGAACACCATGCGAAAACAAAATATGAATTTTGAAGATGAAGATTAAGAATAATTCAGTTGAAGGAGCGTGTAGAACAACGCAGAGGTCGCCGCAGAATCTAGACGTATTGGGTGCGTTGGCGGGATGGTTTAATTTCGTTATATCGAAATAATCAACTCTTGATAGAGGATTTTCGCAATTTTATCATTTAAACGTTTAAAACATTTGAATTACAAATTATCTTATACTATTTCTTGTAGAGAAAATCAACGTCTGAATTAGTGGTAGTTACCCAGTAAAACACTAAAAATGTATCAAGTCAATTTTGTTTGTAAGAAAAGTAGAACATTTTTTCGTTTTTTATTTGTAATCGTATTCGATTAATCGAGGCAACATTTTTAATTTTAATTTTATATTTGCGAGTAATTTTCCCTTCGTAGTAACGGAAAGAAAATTCACCTAAGAGAATTGACAATATATCTATTCTTGTAGTGTGTTTGCTCGCAAGGCTGGATTATTTAGGCGAAACAGAAATCACCTCTTTACACTTTTACTTTTGGGAGATGATTTCTGGTCTTGAAAAGGTTTGTTCGAAGAAAAAATGTAAGTCTTATTTCTTCATCTACCAACATATCCAAAATTCAGCCAAATGTCCATTTGGAGATGGACACATCGGAATCCTTCCTTGTATCTATCAGTTAATTGTAAATAAATTAACCACCCATAAGATTATCAAGTAATAACTCAGCACCAACTTGTAATCTGTATTAAATTTCGAAATTCTATTGATCAATTCTTTCGTTCGTGTATTTAAACTAGAAAATCAATATTGTCAGTATACAAAATATTCCACCGTCACAGACTCCAAGTTGAGAAGCCCCGGGCTGGGCAGAGGGAAGGCGGATGTAATAGCGACGCCACTGGTAGACGCGTTGAAAACAACGCCCCCCCCCCCCCAACGCGGCGGCGATCGCCTGTGGAGATTTTCGCCATCCACTCTCCGGTATCGGAGAGATATATGCGGCCGGCGGTGCTGTAATGCCGTCGAGGCTGGCAGCCGAGCGGGACACCGGAGACGCGAGAGATAGAGAGAAAGCTCCACCCGTGGCGCGGGGGAATTTTTCTAGCGGTCCGCTCTCGCACGTTGAGGTGACGCGTGTGTCTCCGCTCGGGATCCAGGAATTGCGTCACAGGCTGTGGGTTCGTTGCCTTGCGGAGATTGGGTGTTGTCGAGGCGGTGACCGCGTGTCGTGCTGCTGGGGGTGGGGTGGGGGGTCGGGGTTGTCCGCGCTGTTCGTCGTCCAATGGATTACGTGACCGCCTGATCGCAAGTCAGCACGGTGATTGTCTGAGGACGTGTCGGGTTGCCGGGACTTTCGTTTTGCGTGGTGTGGGTGGTGCAGTTTGAGGCGGAAGCGGGCGTGAACTGTGCCCAGGTTAAGGGGTAGAACGTGCAAGTCGACTTGTTTCGGTTTGCAGTTCTCCTTCCGTTCGTCGTTCAAGGTTTTATGCTAGGGATTCCTTTGGCACTTTCCCAATGGTTTGCAATCTGACGCAGCATTTTTCAAGATTTTTTAATCCACTTCAGTTCTTTAAAAAAATATTATGGCTTATAAATAAATAGTCATAACATTACAGAGAGACAAGTTGAAGAATATCAGATCATTGAAGTTTCTGTCAGTAATTTTTTTGCGGCGGTGCCCTATCGACAAGTTTTGCTTTCACAATTAAAATAACTAAACTTAATTACAAGTTTATTCAAAAGTACTTGGTAACTAATTGTATTTCACATTATGTAGTGCCTTGCCAATTACTTAAATGATTTCCCGTCTACATTTTGTTTGCAAAATACATCACGATCACGTGAATACCGTCCACAGGCGTAGCTACGATGTCGGGGATTCCGTCCAGGAAAGTCCCTGATTGCCTCTGCCATCTTTATTGGGGGTCGGCGAATGCTTCATTCAGAGCCCGGTTGCACCAACCTAGCTACCTACGCCACTGATACCGTCTTATTAGAACTAGCTTGGTAAATGAGTAACCACTTATCTTGTCTAGAGCCTCTAAAAATATAACATGTTGCACATTACTGGCACCTTGGGAAGTTTTTACTGGTGCCTTTGATAGTTTCGGCTCGTTTATTTGCGTAAACTGAAAACTCTATTTTTCGATCTCTTTCTAGATAATGAAATAACTCGCTAAAATTTTAGGGATCTTTTTTATGAGAATCACATTGCGTTAGATATGTGTATTGTGGCATTTATCACGGGTGTTTTCCCTTTTCCTTAAATGTTTGAAAAAGAAAATATATACCAAGCCTGGACAGGTGTATGACGTCATCGTGTCATGTCATATATCGTCAAGAAGCGAACAACTCCATATGTGTTTATTAAAGAAATGTGAATCTTGTATTAATAATATAAGCGGAATTATTAAGTACTCGTGAAAATATTAAAAGTTTACGAATATGAAGTATTGGTAATAAATATCATTTATGATCCTTACGTACGAATTATTGAATATTGGCGATTAATTAATAATAAACTTGTGTTCCTGTTATGAACCACGGGATCACGTCTCATTTGAATACATCTTGCGGTTTTGAGAGGTTTACTCAGCGGAGGCCCTGTTTACATAGTTCTATTCTTAATTTAATGTACTACTGGTATTACACATGTGCACAAAATGTACTACTAGTATTAGTACATATTACGTACTACTTAATATAATGTATTCCAATAATGGATTGACGTACGTGATTAGACGTTGTGTGGCCTTCCTAGGCAGTTATGCGATGTGCATTATGGGTGTACTCTGAACGGACACCGCATCAGAGTTCGAATTTGAATAGTTAATCGAGAGAATGTTTCCCTTCTTCATTCAGAGTGTAAGTAAATATGCGATGATTTGTAAATATGCAGCTCATATTTGAAGATCACTATCGACACCCCCGCCAACATATTATTTTCCGTAACAACGTAAAGCCAACGCTTTGTCAGACGAGCGTGTAATGCAAGATCTTGCGAGTTAACGCGCCGAGATCTCGCACGAGATCTCTCATTGGTGGTTGCAGAGGTCGCGTGGGGTCGCTATTAACTGGCGAGAATCAATAGAGTGGCAATATTGCGCACATTCATAAACGTCATTCGTGATAATCATCGGCCGCGCGCAACAGTCAAAACGAGCGTTTACCGCCGGCCCCGGCGCGGGCACGCGCGTGGGGCGGCGCGGCGCGGCGGGAAATAACCGCTCGTGCACCGGTAAATGATCAGTAGCATGCAAATTCGGGCGCGAATTGAGATTATACGGCGGCGGCGGCGGCGGCGGCGGCGGCCTGGGGATCACGAGGACGCACTTTGGCGCGCGAATTGCCGCTCCGGGCGCGCGGCCCTCTCCCAAATTCTTCGTCCACCCCCCCTCTCTCTCACTCTCTCACTCTAACCCTCTCCCTTTCTGTCTCTCTGTCTCGCTCTCAATTTCTGTCTCTCTCTTTCTGTTTCTCTCTCTTTCTGTTTCTCTCTCTCTTTGTTTCTCTCTCTCTTTCTGTTTCTCTCTCTCTTTCTGTTTCTCTCTCTCTCTTTCTGTTTCTCTCTCTCTCTTTCTGTTTCTCTCTCTCTTTCTGTTTCTCTCTCTCTTTCTGTTTCTCTCTCTCTCTTTCTGTCTCTCTCTTTCTGTCTCTCTTTCTCTTTCTGTCTCTCTCTCTTTCTGTTTCTGTCTCTCTCTTTCTGTTTCTGTCTCTCTCTTTCTGTCTCTCTCTTTCTGTTTCTGTCTCTCTATTTCTGTTTCTGTCTCTCTCTTTCTGTTTCTGTCTCTCTCTTTCTGTTTCTGTCTCCCTCTTTCTGTTTCTGTCTCCCTCTTTCTGTTTCTGTCTCTCTCTTTCTGTTTCTGTCTCTCTCTTTCTGTTTCTGCCTCTCTCTTTCTGTTTCTGTCTCTCTCTCTTTCTGTTTCTGTCTCTCTCTCTTTCTGTTTCTGTCTCTCTCTCTCTGTTTCTGTCTCTCTCTCTTTCTGTTTCTCTCTCTCTCTCTTTCTGTTTCTGTCTCTCTCTCTTTCTGTTTCTGTCTCTCTCTCTTTCTGTTTCTGTCTCTCTCTTTCTGTTTCTGTCTCTCTCTTTCTGTTTCTGTCTCTCTCTCTCTTTCTGTTCCTGTCTCTCTCTCTTTCTGTTTCTCTCTCTCTCTTTCTGTTTCTGTCTCTCTCTCTCTTTCTGTTTCTGTCTCTCTCTCTCTTTCTGTTTCTCTCTCTCTTTCTGTTTCTCTCTTTCTGTTTCTCTCTCTCTTTCTGTTTCTCTCTCTCTTTCTGTTTCTCTCTCTCTTTCTGTTTCTCTCTCTCTTTCTGTTTCTCTCTCTCTTTTCGTCTTTCTCTTTTCGTCTCTCTCTTTTCGTCTCTCTTTTTGTCTCTTTCTTTTTCTCTCTCTCTTTCTCTCTCTCTCTTTCTCTCTCTCTCTTTCTGCCTCTCTATCTTTCTGCCCCTCTTTCTTTCCTTCTGTCTCTCTCGTTTTCTCTCATTCTTTGTCTCTGCGCTTGCTGGAGTAGCGGCGTTAGCCTTTTGGTTTTAATGTTAATACTCGTTCTTTGAGCCGTGCATTCAATACCTTGTTGCTTCACGATATGCATTCTAATTTAATTCTTTAAATCTTTCAGTTATTATTTTTATTGTTGTTATTATTATTATTATTTTATTGTTGTTATTATTATTATTTTATTATTATTATTATTATTATTATTATTGTACAATTAATTTTTGAAAATGTGTTAATATTGTTGAATTTTAAAATATTAAGCTATTTTTACGACGAATGTGAAGTTGATAATATTTTGCTATTCACTCGACTTAAATTTTATTTGCGATTTTTTATGATATAATCGAAGTGTAGAACTACAACCAAGCTCCGCGTTTTAAGCGACTTTTAGACAATGTAGCTCCAATTTGGAAGAGAGATCGTTTTAGACTTATTTTTAATGTAAGTGAATGTGTCAAAATTTATTTTGAAACCCATTTTCTGGCAAGTATTTTGAAATTTTTTATATTGTAATTCGAAAATCTCTCACTGATTTGGAGGTTACCGACTTCTTGAACCAAAGTTTGCAGGTTCAAACGGGACGGCGATTTTCAAAGGGTAGAAAATTCACAGTGTCATGTCCCGCATGTGGCATATCATCACTGGCTCAATGCCAGGCAAAATTAAATCCTCTTATTAAATCCTCTGCCCTCATGAGATGCCAGTTTTTCAATCATGGACCGACACAAGTAATGAATAGGGATAAAGGGCGGGGCTTGGCGGCGAACATGAGAGTAAAAAACTGTGTGATATCATTGAGTACCCGAGTTTATTTATTGAACGCTAAAAACTGTTAAAACGGTTTTCTGGAACTTCAGAAACCCCACACCCACTCTTGTACTATACTAAGTTGAGTTATGAGAAGTTGTAACTGTATGGAATGAAAATGTCCAACTGAACCGCTCATTTCAAAGGTGGGCAGTGAACGCCTTTCTCGAGTCAAGGCATTAGAGAACAACATATTTGAATTCGGTATATTTTGTGACGATAAATTAAACATTTTATATCGTCTACGTATGTCACGTGTATACTTTATCGGTTTCAATTCTTTACCCGATTGGATTGTAAACCAACACACATCTTTTAATCAGTGATCGCGAAATATAAAGAAAAATTGGATTGAAAAAGCCGTATTTTTGAGAATCAACTGCCGAATAAGAATGATCCCTATATAGCTTCTGTAATTTATAAACGAGCTTTTCGTCCACCATGTAACGCCTTTTTTGCGGATCGCTTGTGTTCATTTGAAACTTCGGTCTGTTGTAAGCAAAATATCTGCGCGAGTTTGTACTCCCAATAAACTGAGCTCATTTGTATTCTGGAGAAATGCTACGTTGTTCATTTAATCTCGGCACGGAAAGATTCAAATATTGTCTTTTTTCACATAAACGTCTATTATAACATGCATATAAAACATTCTATCTTTGCGTGACGGTAAACGGAGTATCTTTAACGTTCGTGTGGTAAAGGGAGATCGTAAATGTACTACAGGAAGCTTCGTTATATAAATTACTCGTTAATGTGATAATGAATTCTGAAAAGTACATGCATTGCAAATATTTCCAGCTACGAGTATCTTTTCGTTAGTACACAACGAACTGAGAATGCCAGTGTTTTCTCTACAAGTTTTATGAACCATGTTAATTATTTGACTGTCAACTTTAGGAGCTCTTTGGCAATTTATGCTTTATCGCATGCAAAGCTTGTTGAGTCAAGCAAAACCTAAATTACTAGGTTTTTGCGACACAATGTAATTTCTGATACTGTTAAGTGTTTCTTAAAAAATGACTATCTTGTTGCAATGTGTGTTATTATTATTATTATTATTATTATTATTATTATTATTATTATTATTATTATTATCATTATCAGTATTTAATGCTGATTCCATTCCCCCCCCCCCCAAGGTTGTAAGCTCTGGGGTATATAATGAAATAGACACGCACACACAAATACAGAAACACTTCTTCTTCTTCTTCTTCTTCTTCTGATTAATAATAATAATAATAATAATAATAATAATAATAATAATAATAATAATAATAATAATAATAATAATAATTTATGTAAAATCCTCATTAATTGAACATCTGTTTTCGCTCTCTGCCCTCTTTCAAGTTTAGTTCACGTTTCAGGGAGTTGGAATGAAATTTTTAGGTGTAGCTACTGATTACAAGTCAAGGCTCGAAGTTCATTTTACATTAAAAAATCTTTGTACTTTTATATCAATTCAAAAAAACTTTCATTGTGGAGTGAAAGTGTAGTTTTTATACGAACTTTTGTGAAAATCACTATCGATTAAATTTTGCCTTTAGAATAGCCTTAAATCGAGGTATGATCCTTGCGCAATGGCTGCTAATATTTTTTTCTCGCAAACCGGAAACAACACGGAAAATCAATAGCAGAAGTATTCTGCTAAAAGTGTATGAAATATACTTCCTAAAGATGCAATCACTGTAAATAAACTGTGAATACACATGTGATTTTGAAAACCAGTTTTCATTAAGAAAGTTATATCGAATAAGGTAGTTGTAGGGGGAGTTGAAAATATTTGAAACATATAATCTTCGATTACTCAGAGGTTTTACTGAAAATCATAACCCGTAATTTTTATATGCTCACTTTCCCCTATTTGAGAAAAAAAAAAGTGTTATCAGCGATTTTTAAGAAAATTTCGAAAATAATGTGGGAACATCTAGTAAAGAACGTCTCCAAAATGAAAATATCTGTATAAAATTTGAGAGTTGAGGACTTGTCGTATCGATCGAAGAATATTAATTTTTGGAAACATCCTGGGTGCGGTTTAGGCACTAGTATTGTTCACAGATAGATTGAAAATCAGTCGTTTTGAGGAAAATCCACTTTTTCGGCGGCAGAAACCATCAAAACACACTATTCTGACGAAAAATCGTTTCTTTCCCCCTGCAGAATATATATCGTTCTATTTTTAAGAAGTAGATAAAAGAACGCAAAAAGTAGAGTCATCCATGATGATCGGTAATTTTGGGTGCTGACTATAAAATAATCGTGTTAATTCTGTGAAAATGTAAGAATATTACAATCTGAGACAAATTTTATTTTAAAATTAAATTTGTCGAAAACGGGAAAGTTGGTCTTTTGTTCTGCGTGCAAGAGGACATTATGTTTTTACTCGTACATTGACTACTTCGACGAATCACTCTTTAGAGGCAAGAAAGGAACACTTAATTGTCAAAATGAGTTTCTATAAATCACGAGTGCACCGATTAGTCTCTCTGCGTACTTTTAAAATTATCTCGGTAGTGTCGTGTGCCCATACGGTATTGCACCCTTACGGGAATGCACCTTCTGCCTGATGTACTACATTCCACAGATCTACTCTTCGGCATCAAGTATTCATGGTTCTTTTCGCTCTCCTTTCCTTTTTATTTTCTCTGTATCTATGTCTCTCTCTCTCATTTCAGGCAGTGCTTTTTTTCTGTCATAAAATGTCATTAAAACCTACGTAAAATATTTCGATTGGCGGTCTAGACTCTAAAGAATTTCCTTCAGCAGGAAGTTTTTTTTCTTTTAAGGTAAAATTTGATGACTACCTTCAGTGTTTGGTTACACACGAAATGCACAAACCCATTGAGTAAAAGTCCGAGGGAGCGTTAACTCTTACATTTGGAAGAAAAACAGGTGCCCTCGTGTTTTTTGTGCTCCAATGTTATACGCGGGGTTGTGGCCATATGCAGCGGCGTTTACACCCTTTGGGGTAAATCGCGCACGTGTGTGTATGTGTGGGTGTGGATAGGTGTGTGGGGGTGGGCGGGTGGGGGCGTTTGGGTTGTTGGATGGTGTGGGGGGATGGGTGGGTGTGGGTAGGTGTGGGTGGGTGGGGGGTGTGCGGGTGGATGTATGTGGGTGGTGTGGGTGGATGTGGGCGGGGATGTGTGGGTGTGGTGTGGGCGGATGTGGGCGGGGGTGTGTGCGGATGTGGGCGGGGGTGTGTGGGTGTGGTGTGGGTGGGTGTGGGATGACATGTGTGGATGTGGCTGTGCGGGTGGATGTATGTGGGTGGTGGGTGTGGTGTGGGTGGGTTTGGGCGGGGATGTATGGGTGTGCGGGTGGATGTGTGTGTGGTTGGGTTTGTGTGTGTAAATGCGCGTACGGGCGTGCGTGTGTGTGTGGGCAGCCCTATTGACGCGCGCCCGGCGCTTCTCGGCCGCAGGGGTTCGCGCGCTACTCGACGGACCGCGAGTGGCACGTGCCGCACTTCGAGAAGATGCTGTACGACCAGGGCCAGCTGGCGGGCGTGTACAGCGCGGCGTTCCTGGCGGCGCGCGAGCCGCTCTTCGCCGAGGTGGCGCGCGGCATCCTGGCGTACGTGGAGCGCGACCTCAGCCACGCCGACGGCGGCTTCTTCAGCGCCGAGGACGCCGACTCCGTGCCGCCGGCCGCCGCCGACCACGAGCACGCCGAGCGCCGGGAGGGCGCCTTCTACGTCTGGACGCACGACGAGGTACGATTACTAATAACAACAATAATAATGACAATAATAATAATGACAATAATAACAATAACAACAATAACAATAATAATAAGAACAACAATAACAACAATAACAATAATAACAATAATAACAATAACAACAATAACAATAACAACAATAACAACAATAACAATAATAACAATATTAGTAATAATAATAACAATAATAACAATATTAGTAATAATAACAATAACAATAATAAGACAGAAATATAGTTGCCTCTGTTGTCGAGAAGAAGCGAAAATATCAGACCTTGGCTATTGAACTGAGCGACATGTGGTGGTTAGTATCTGTTGAAGTAGTCCCTGTGGTCATCTCTGCAAACGGACGCATCTCCGAAGAACTAATTTCATCGTCTGCGAGGCTTGGCCTTAAGAACTGGCACATTCAAACAATGCAAAAGGCTGTTCTCCTAAGTACTGCACGCATCGTAAGGAAGTTTTTATTTGATAGAACTGACCGCCCGAGTTTACAAGCGAAGCCAGCACCTTGGTTCTACAAAGGTCCCGGTGTCTGCTACAGGCACCTCGCTAAGCGAGAGACTTGAAGAAATAATAGTAATAATAATAATAATAATAATAATAATAATAATAATAATAATAATAATAATAATAATAATAATAATAATAATAATAATAATAATAATAATAATAATAATAATAATAATAATAATAATAATAATAATAATAATAATAATAATATTTATTAAGTCACATATACAATTACAATTGTGTATGACGAGTCAAATATGATATATTTAGAGGGAGTACAATCGCATACATCTTGGGAGTGAAGTTACATTTATTTTTATTGTCCAGAAGCAAAACAACGGGCCGTCTCAGCATTTGCTCAAAGGACCAAGGAAACTGGACAAAAAAAATCCTAGTCAAGATGGGGTCATTGGTGTAGAGATTATACTACAATACTTGTTACAGATATATTAAGAAATTACATAGTAGATAATTATTTTTAGTAGCAAATAGTTGAATATTTGACTTACTTTAATTTCATTTAAAATATTTTAACATTTCAAGATTTATACCATATTGTTTTTCAAAATATCATTTTCTTGGTATAGTGATTTTACTGCTTATAATAATAATAATAATAATAATAATAATAATAATAATAATAATAATAATGATAATAATACTAATAATAATAAATGTAATAGATAACATTACTTATAAAATAATAATAATAGTATTACTAACGGTACATGATAACAATTATGGTAACAGCTGATTGCGTCTCCGCATTCTCCTTTGAAGTTACCGAATCCCTTGCCGCTGGTGCGTCACTGATCTGTCACTGATCCGTCACTGATCCGTCACTGATCTGTCACTGATCTGTCACTGCTCTGTCACTGATCCGTCACTTATCCGGAGTTCAAAGTTCCATAATAGAGATAGTAGACTTTAGCAATTGCTAAAAATGCGAAATGTTACCAAACGCTGAAGAAATGAGTAATTGTATGTTTGACGGTCAGTTCAGTACGTTTCTGAAATTTTTCAGTCTGCGAGAAAATGCGAAATCGATCCCAAAGTGCGAAATCACGTACAAAATGCAAAACGGATGTGAATCTGCGAAATAATTGCTACATTGCATTTTTAGGTTTTCCAGTGTTCGCCCTCTAACCAAGGGTTTGCGACATCAACAACATATTGATGTTTGGAAAACATTTAATTTGAGAGTGGGCATGTTTATTAATTTATAATTAACTTTCAACAGACAAACAAAGTAAAAAAATAATTTAAAAAAAAACAAAAAACAAAACTAATGATCCTGAAAGCTTGAGCTCTCTGGGTCATTCCAAGAGATCTCAGCTTCCTCAGTTCTCTTTACGGAGGTCACGGGAAAAGAGGAAGGCCGTACGCCTATGGCAAACACGTTACTTCTTATGCTTTTATATTTGTTGAAGTTCACAAATGGCGGATTACGTAAGTTTAAATATTACGTTAGTTTCTCTTATTTCCTGATTTTAAAGGGGAAATCTAAAATGCATCAAAATAATTGTTTTATTTCGAAGAGTTCTCCTTTAATAATAATTTTCTCAACAAATGCGTCAAAATGCTAAATCTTAATTTTTATAATGCTATGGTCTTGGTTTCAAAATGCGATTGAAAAAAATTTAAAGTGCTAAATTCTACCATCACTATTAATTAATTAAGTAATTATTACCGGTCACGTGAACTGCTATGTTGACTAGTCTCGTTAGTGCTATGGAGGTGACGGTGATTCCTTCCCAGCTGGATGGTAAGATCGGACGCTAACCTGCACGTGGGCTTGTGGAGAATTTCCCTTTCCAGATGTCTCCCCCCAGCAGGGCACCGCCCCAGCCGGGACGAGCTCTAACCCCCCCCCACATGGTCTCCCATGAATGGTAGTGTAATGCATGTAAGGGTAATTGTGTATAAGGGGAGAGAATAGGATAATAACATGGAAGGAAAGATCACAAGCGGTCCGTGGCCCCTTTTTTTGGGCATGTGCAGGCATTCACCTGTTATCGATTGGAGAAGTCATTGAAAACTACTGTTCAGAACAGCCGGCCTGCTAGAAATCTTCAGACAGCATCCGAATTCGACCTTGTTATATAGTAAGTGTTGAATATTCCTCCACCGTCGGTTCTCGAACCCTGGACCTTCCCGTCAGAGCCGTTGCAGAGATTGCATCAAAGGTGGCTCAGAGCTAAACTGAGTCGGTTCGAGGTTCGAGTCCCGACGGTGCCGGATTTTCGACACTAGCTACGTAGGTCGAATTCAGCCGTTTGAAGGACAATTCTACCGTCCTGCTTCCAAAGTTTATCCAATCAATACCGGGCGAATACCGGAGCATTACCTTAACAAACGGATTATGAACTATGCGCAATTTCTTTTGTCATCCTTGCTTCCTCCTCTTCCCTTGGGTAAACTTATTTACATATATATGCAGGGGCACTCAGTGGATTGAGGTAGTAGATCCACAGGGTCCCTTATTTTATTTTAAACAAAAGTTCCCCACTCATATACTAATCAGAATCTCTCCAAACAACAGAAATAACATATAGCAGTTAATTTGAATTTGAAAAATTGCATTTTTTTTAAATATTTGGAATGAAAAAATCAGGGCCTCAATTAAATTGGAGACGGGGACAAATGGCTTCATTTGGCCCCTAAAATTGGAATTTTATCATCTGTATCATTCTCTACCCACAGTTTCTATCGCAGAATGTAATATTAATTTTTGAAAACAAATGGCAGAGTAATGTGGTGAAACTGGTATAAATTCGATGCATTTATTGCTAGACAATGCAACACATTTTGCTTCTAAATGTATTTTCAGTTTGGAGTGGTATAGATTATTTGCTCCCAAGCTTTTCAATTCATTTCATTTCCTTTTATGTGTCAATAACATCCTTGTGAAGTATTTTTTTTAGGAATTATAAGTAAGAAACAATATATTCAGGAAGCCTAACATATTGGACATACTTATACAATTGCTTTCTACTTCTGTTTATAATCAACAAGTATCTGTTCCAGATCAAAAATACTTATTTGTTAAGATGGCAGCTGATTTATAAAATTGGCATTAAATGTGTAATGGTTTGTGTCATTGCAGTTTTGTGTTAGAACAGTAATAAGGATAATCCTAAAAGTCAATATCTACCTTGAAAAAAGATTTTTTACTGAGTATTTGAAAATGACAGAAGTTAACGATAATTGAAAATGATATAAAAAGGAATTTATTACAGTTATACAATGGGGAATGTTATGTAGCGAAGTCAGATAACTTTTTTCACTTCATTTGGTAAATATATATGAGTAATATAAGGAAGAGTTGATAATCCAAATAATGGTAAACCATGTTTTTCAAAAATCTTTAGTATTAACAGAATGATATAAAATTGTATATAACTAAGTAGTGTTGAAAACTCCTCAATCATTGAGGAATGTGCAAATTGATGAGCCATCTCTCCAAGTTTTGTTCATGGTGCCAAACACTTTTTGTCATTATCTATTAACTAATGTGTTCTGGGCTTTAAACATTTTCTCAAATATTTCGTTCTAAGTGTGTATGAATCCATGAACATGTGAATGTGCTAAATTGTCTTGTTTAAAAGAGGTCACTTTAAATGGAGATTCTTTTGAAAATTCTTCAGGCCAGCTTCCAGTGTGGTGCTTATATGTTTTTTATAATTTTGCATCAACAAAGTTTGTTCAATTTTAATGGAAATTATGCTTTTGTAATAGAATTTTTCTTTTCATGTAACAAAGAGTTTTGACATACCATTAATACAAAATTTCACTAATTCACAGGATGAATTTAGCAAAAAGGTAACCCTCTTGTTCATTAATGAAATGTTTTTAGCAAAACCATTGGAGACCACCTTATTTCATTTTCTGTTATAAACAACTGAAAAATTTCTTTATAAGTGTTAACACAAACAATTTTTAGTGAGGAAATGAGAAAAATAATTAATTTCCTAAATTTTATTTAGACATTTACATATTGTTTCATTTGAATTCATTGGTGGGGGGTTGAATTGAGTGGTTTTTATTGAAGGGAGAATTGAACACTTATATGAATATATATTTTTGAAGCATTACCATCTTTGGTATTCTCAGTCTCCAGGAACTAGCTTACTTTTTAATGATGTGTTAGGTTTTGTATTGTGTCAGTACCCACTTCACCTCAGAGAGATGTCTCATCTCTATGGCTCTAAGGCAGAACCTGATGCATCAAAATTCTTACTTTTTCAGGAGACACTTTCCAAAGTTTGTGGGTTTCCTGACATTATTTTAAGATTTTATTTACAATAACCATGCAAGATTATTAAAGTGTTTCACTGCTATCAATGAAGTGTACCTCTTCCTTTCTGGTAGAACATTCTGGTAGGGGGAAAAAAAAAAAGCTTCTCACACATAGAATACCAAATAGATGAGGTAACGGTTGTGATCTGCTTATCTGAATCCATGGCTGTCAGGCTGGGAGGCCAGGGTATGGGTATAGTCTCACGAGGTTCTGTTAGAATTAATTCTTATAAAATGCATTAAACAGTAAAATATTTAGTTTTCAGATAAAAAATAAATATAGATAATGTGATTGATCATCTTTTTCTCATTTCTTGCTTTTTATTAAGTTGTAAATTAGTTTTACTATTCATTGCAAAGCAGTTAACATAAAAAATCTCAGAAATTTTATTTTCATCATCACATTTTGATTTTTGTAAACAGTGAAAATTATTTTGAAGTTTTATGTTTGACTCTCATTAAATTTTTCATAGTTGAATTTTAGGATGATAAGTGTGACTTTAGAACTGTAGAACATAATTAACACTCAATTTTGTGCTATTGACTTAAAAGACGTAGTACTTTTGTGTTTCAAATGTTATAAGAAAGTGAGCTGAAAAAAGAAAGAGCATACTTTGCTATTATATCATTATTACTTCAAAATCATACCATTGCTTTCATGGTCATAAGAAGTATGTATTCACTAGCTCATTTTCACTAAAACTTGTTTCTTACGCGAATAATTGCTTTGAGAACATGTTCCTTTAAAATTTTTAGATAGTAGAATTTTTGCTAATTATTTTAATTAGAAACATACTTATAGTTAGAAATTTTTATAGGGATCTGTTCTTTAAGAGCTATAAAGCATTTAGACAGTATACATTGCCATTAATCACACAACAATGAAGGAAACTTATTTTGTTGATATTCATTTTAATTTTCTTGTTAAAATATTCATTGTATTGTTTTCATTCTGCACTCACAATTAAATTATATTATTTTCAAAATTGTGCAAAACTGAAGTATTTGATTATTTAATGACTAATCATAAAAAATACAATATTAATTTTGGGATTGTTATATATATTAAAGTTTTTGCATTTCACACAATGAGGTAAAAAAAGAAACAAAATACCCCTATTATCACAGGCATGTACAGCATAAAACAAGAGGGGAAGCCAACTGCATTTCTGGGTCCCCTGGGACTATTTTTTTTGTACATTTACTTCTACATTAATGAAACACACCAGGAGAATGAAATTATAATTGTAATGCTGCAATTAATAAATTAATTGATTTTATATTAAACCATTTACACCATTGCGTTATGGTTTGGAGAGCCTCTTTCCCAAATTCAATTCAGGGATGCCTTATTTTACGTGTCGAGATTCGGGCCATCCATCAGGCCTGCTCTTCCTTCTGACCATGCAAATTTCGGTAGGCTCCTTTCACCATCTAGCAGAGAAGGAACGTATCATTTGGGTGATGAAACATACTATTATACAACAATTTATAAAATTCTCAAGAAATGAAAAAAAAACCCTCCCCCCTTCTCCAGTACACACTTAGGCCTACTATCTAGTATGTTTAATAATATGTAGAATGAACAATTTTTCATTGTATGTTAAATATATTTTTGTTGTGACAATTTTTTTTCTATGTGTTCAGCTGGAAGCCATCATTGCTAGCAAATTATTAATTGACTTCATGACAAAAATTAGGGGGGAAAATCCCATTTCTTATGTAGTATTTTTAATTTAATAATTATCTTAAAATAATTTTTTTATTTGGATAGGAATGGTAGGTACTTGATCAGCGATTTACCTCTTGCTTCTGAGCATTACTTTCTAATGCTAGTATACAGATGTTACTATTTTTTAAGAATTAAAAAGCTATTATAAAATGTTTGTGTTTTTAAATATGCAATTCAATTAATTTGTAAATATATTTCAGTTCTTGCTGAAGAACACTTAAAATGAAGAGAATGAAATATTTTCTCTTGGATAGCTAAGTAAGACACGTGTTGGATCTCTGAAGATGTACATTTTTCATATCATTTCAGTAGAAACTAAATTATCGTTATTCATTTTCTTTAATTCATATGTGGGATTTTGATTTTCTCAGTTGGAATGCTGTGTTATATGCTAATTTTACTCTGCCAATTTTGTGTGTGTTGAGGCACATCATCAGAAATTGTTAAATACATTTAGCAAAGGTTTTAGTACACGTTGAAAGTAATTGAATGTAGAATATAGAACTGAAAAAGAACATTATGGAGATATACACGGAACAATTTATTGTTGCGATAAATTGCACCAAAAAATCATTAGATTAATTGTTAAGATAAATCTCTCAGTTTAATTGTACATAATCTATTAACACAGAGTTTGATTGAATGAATATTTCTTCTCGAGTTAATTGGTCCAATTTACTTGTATGTATGTGCTATTTGTAACGATTATTTAGTTAAATCTAACCAATTTATGTGTGATTGATGATCTTTTGTCATTTTATAAAGTATGGCTGATTAAACATTGAAATTGAAGACATGTTCAAGAGTTCGAAATTGTGCATTGTTAATGTTGAACATGTATGAAACTATGTAGAAACATAGTAGTTAAAAGAAGAACAAGGAATCTTTCAAAATGGGTCAAAATCTTTCAAAATGGCTA
This sequence comes from Gryllus longicercus, assembly GCA_038098605.1. Lineage (NCBI taxonomy): Eukaryota > Metazoa > Arthropoda > Insecta > Orthoptera > Gryllidae > Gryllus > Gryllus longicercus. The sequence continues at coordinate 701,986 of JAZDUA010000585.1, forward strand.
CTAAAAAAAGTTGCCCCTCCTTAGACAATCGTCACATTTTTCATTACATTCAGCTTCTTAAATATTTGCCTACTTTTGCTACCTTCTTTTTTAGGCTCCTTCCAAAAAGCTGTTGTAAGGTTTTGTAATTTTTGCTGTGCAAATGTCTGTTTCTTTGAAAATATTTTTGCTATTCACAACAAACTCTTCATAGCCTTTTTTATATATTTTTCTTTATATTTTCAGAACTTGTTGTTTTACTTAAACATGGATTATTATGATATAACACAAGTAAACCCATATTGAACTCCTTGCTCACAGTTTCTTAAACTACCATGAACAGGCAATCCTACCGCTGTTCAAACACAAACAAGCTCAGACATGTCTTAGTGTGGTTTGCAAATATTGGCAATTATTTTGACAGTTTTTGCTGCAGAAGATTCGTTGTATTTATGTCACGCAACAAAAGTGTATCGCTTCAAAGTATTGCTGTGATTTATTGTGCAATTAATTAGTTTCTTCAGTCTCCTAGTGAAGCGTTTTATCTGTACAATTTTATAGATTAACTCGTCAGAACGGTCAATAAATCTCTGTGTATATCCCCCAACAAAATTATTGTTGATAATTATATATTAAATTTTCAAATCAAATGTTTAAAATTTCAGAATAACTGGAAAATTTATTGAAGAGTTTTGTGTGTAGTGCGTTGTTGTTATAATTTTCTCTTCTGCTCATAAATTTCTGTCTTTTGTCATGCCCTCTATTGATATTGCAAGTTATTATCAATTCTGTGAAGATAACTCTTTCTTGTAGTTTTATCCCATCTTTTTTTGAATTTTCTGATTTCTACTCACCTTGTGTCAGTAAATTTTCAGATTCAGTCAGTTCAAAATGCTTGCTTCAGGTCTGCTTCTAATGTTTGTCTGCTTCTGTCTTTAATGTTCCCCAATCTTTTCATATTTGCTAGTATAGGGATAAAGGAAATTATCTAACAATTATGTATATGTATACAATTATGTATGAAAAGCTGTATATTCCTTCTTTACTGTTGTGTTTGCACTTTTGTAGTAATCGACTCTTCTACTTACTTTTCACATTTAATTTTAATATTGTTTATACTGTGCCCAAGCATTTGGATTACAAAAATCTTATGTGTTCCTGCTTGAAATTCAACATTTGAACTTAGTTTAGTTATCTCATGATGCGTCATTGCAACCCAATAACTACTACACTAAAATATCTTTGTCTGAACTACTATCGCAACGAATTACATTAATATATTGTAGGCCATTTCTAATTTCTATTCTGTACAATCAGAGCTTTAATCGAAGGGCTTGTGTTTAAATAGTTTTAGGCCATATTAGGGTGAAAATTGAAATATTACCCTCTTCCAGTCCTTCAAATTTGTGACTCTGTAAGTAGTATTAAGTTTGACAACCAACGACTGAGTAGTAGAGTAAAGTTTGTTAAAGATTTTTCTTAGTTACTATCTTATATACATTTTGCGTTATAACTCAATATCAGACTGAAGTGGCCTAGGGCTATCTGCTTAGATCCCTTTAATTTTAATGTTTGGTTTTAATTTCACTTGCTCTTAGTCCCTGGCTGTTGTATTATTAGTTGATTTACATGATACTCTTATTTTTTTGTTTATTTTAATGTCTTTTACTGATTTTTAATAATTTTTAGGTTAGTTTGTGAATCACTCTTGGAATCACTGAGACTTGCCATTGTCTACTTCAGTTATGTTATATCTTTTATTTACTTTTATTTTGTTAGAGTTCCAATTAGTAAATAATTAAATTTAGGTATGATTTTTAAATAGTAATAGTCTGCATTCTTTTGAACATAGATCAATATGACACTGGTTGATAAATATGCTAGTGGAAAAAACCACACCTCATATTCAGAGGTGAATTAAACTATTTTGTGTTTAATTTTCAACTATTAAAATTGCTGTTAAAGAACAATTACCTTATACATTTGCATTAGAGTACACAAAGAGAACAGCATGTGCAATAAATAACTACTACATAACAGTAGTGATTAAATGAAAGTAAAACTTTGTTGTGTTCCTTTTGTTATTAGCAATTACAATCTTTTACATAAGGAAGGAGTAAGTAAATTAACCTTTGAAGCATGAAATAATATTATTATTGAATGGTGATTCACTTGAAATCATTCTGAATAAATTCATTAGAGAATTATCAATAGAATTCAAGGTGCATTATTAACTGCTGCTTTACTTACTTATTATTTTACATTGCTTACATCATTCATTAGTTATTTAATTTGCATGTGCAATATTAATTTCACGACTGATATCTTCTTTAACTGGTGTATTCTGTTGCTCTTTCATAAGTTTAAAACATACTATTTCAGAATTTGTTATGGAATATTTACATAGAAACATAAACATATTAAGAATGAGCAGTATTTCTTCATATAATTTTTTTCCTTGTATGAGAGGAGATATTTTAAAACATCAGTTGGTAAAACTAGGACGGTTACACATATCTACGTACTGTACCCCTATAATGTGTTGATGTCCGCTAATATAATTCTATGAACTTTTACTCAGTAGTATCATTCAGTTATTGCATTTATGATGGCTAACTATCATATTAATACTTTTTAGTATGAAATTGTGTTATTTACAAAATTCACACATATTTTGAGACCTACCAAAGACAAGCAGTGAATACTTTGGGACAAAAATCTCTGTGTGTTTGAGTGTAAATCTACAAAAGCTGTATAACCAATTTGTGGAAAGAACACAGATTATTTGAGTGATAATGAATGTGTAAATATATTAAATTAGAACTTCTCAATTTTTTTTCCTGGCAACACAAAGTTGAATTCTTGTGATAAAAAATTAACATAGGTAGCTACTTAGATTTTAGTTCTTTTAATGCTCAAGAATTAGAAATCTGATCATGTAATATTTAAAATCTGAGTTTTAATTTTCCATTTAATAATACACTATTTACACTTTTATTTTTGTTCCAGTGAATCATATGTTGTTCTTTTTCCTTTTCAATATCGTCTATGTTTTGTCTTTGAGACTAAAATCTTTGAGAATTTGCCATTGAATCTTGATAGAGTGAAAATATACTGCCATTGTAGAATATTATTTTTGTATTAGTACTTAATTACTTTTTTATTTATAGCATGTTTATATTTACTATAATTATAGAAAATTGTTTTTATGTCGACATTTTCTAATTAGTGTATCAGGCTTTGTATAAAAAGTAACATTATTAAGATTCTTTTGATTTTTAATTATCAGTTAGTCTGTGTGTGCTATGATCAGTCGAAATCTTAAATTGAAATTTATGCTGGACGTATATTTATTAGCAGTTTCGGGCCAAGCCCATCGTTTAGAGGTTGGTTGGGGGTGGGTAGATAGTCAAATATGACCAGCTTCTTTAATGAATGCAAGAGTGAGGTGCTGATTATAAATAAATTGACTGAAACAAAATACATTTCATGAAGCACTAGATTGTGTTAAAGAACTGTTTATAAATTATTTTATTTATTCTGGAGTGCTTAGTACAATTTTACAAAATTTTTGTATCTGTATCCCATTTATTAAAAATTTGGTATCCATTTGTTTCTAAACAATTATTTCTTATGTGAGCATGATAAGGATCTGTTTATTTCTTTTATGGTCGCCATTTGATGATACTGTTGTTTTATTTACGGATTGACATTCACTGATTTTTTTATTTGTGTGTGCATTTTTAATTCATTGAATGCAAGTGCCTTTTTCATGTAAGTTCTAATAAATTCTACAAATCTTTAATGTATATTTTCATAATTGAAGATTTTGGAATTTAAAGATGAAGGAGATATAAAGAAATGTTTTTACTCAACTCGTGACATTAATAATGCATATTCATTTAGGTAAGACTTATATCTTGTTCCGAGTTTCTTGAAGGTTGCTCAGGGATGCATACTCTTTTACAATTTGAATGCTTAAAAAAAAAGAAATTTAAATATTGACAATTCTAATTTGTAAATGTTAGATAGCAACAGGTTAGTACCACTTAACTTTTCTCAAGAAAATCAGCACTATTTACACGAAAGGAAAGAATATTAATGATTTCACTTACGATAGTAAAAGATGTGAATTACTAAAATACAATTTCTGAGGAGTTGTTTACTGACAAGTGATGAGTGTATAAACGTGTAAATAGCATGACTATTATTTTAGGTACATTTCTTCCCCCGTCATAGTTTCTGTGCCATCTGCCCTCTTTCCGAAATTGAATCTTGTACAACAAAGCTTTCACATTCTGATATTAAGAACCTCTCCCGCTGCCGTTCGCGCACACCGTTACCACCCCCGCTCACGCTTCCGCTCTCATCTCTGCTCTCGACCTCTCCCCTGCCTCCAATGCCGTTCCCGCTCATGCTCCCTCGCGCTTTGCCGCTCCTGACACGATGCTACTCCTGCTCCGTCTCCTTCCTGTTGGGTTTCCGCTGTAGCTCGCGTTCCTGTTGCCGTTGTCTCTCTCGTTCCTTACTTGTTTCCGATCTCTCTCCTCTCTTCTCTCTCCTCTCTCTCCTCCTTTCTATCGTCTCTCTCCTCCTCTCTCTCGTCTCTCTCTCCTCCTTTCTATCGTCTCTCTCCTCCTCTCTCGTCTCTCTCTCCTCCTCTCTCTCGTCTCTCTCTCCTCCTCTCTCTCGTCTCTCTCTCCTCCTCTCTCTCGTCTCTCTCTCCTCCTCTCTCTCGTCTCTCTCTCCTCCTCTCTCTCGTCTCCCTCTCCTCCTCTCTCTCGTCTCTCTCTCCTCCTCTCTCTCGTCTCTCTCTCCTCCTCTCTCTCGTCTCTCTCTCCTCCTCTCTCTCTCCTCCTCTCTCTCTCCTCCTCTCTCTCGTCTCTCTCGCCTCTCTCTCCTCCTCTCTCTCGTCTCTCTCTCCTCCTTTCGTCTCTCTCTCCTCCTCTCGTCTCTCTCTCCTCCTCTCGTCTCTCTCTCCTCCTCTCTCTCGTCTCTCCTCTCTCTCGTCTCTCCTCTCTCTCGTCTCTCCTCTCTCTCTTGTCTCTGCTCTTTCTCGTCTCTCCTCTCTCTCCTCTCTCTCACCGCTCTCCTCTCCTAACGTATATCTGGTCCCTGTTTCCGTTCTCGTTCTCGTTCTCGTTCCTGTTCCCACTTCTTCTCTCTTCCGTCTCCCGCTTCTGCTCCTTCGTCTGCACGGGGTGCAGACGAAGACCCAGATCTTGGAGAGGAGACACGAAGACCCAGATCTTGGTTCATCTCCCGCCGCATAACATCGCCGCCCCTCCTCCTCTCCAACCCCTCCGCCTGCGCCATCACCGCCCCTGTTGCAGCCGGTAGCGACGTGACCTCTGCCGTCGCCGGTGCGTGCGAGGCCGGCGTGGAGAGCCATTGGGACCCGATGCCCGATGCCCGGGGGCGGGGCGGGGCGGGGCGGGGGCGGCGTCGGAGCAGTCGGGTCGAGTGGCCGCGTGGGGGTGTGAGTGGCGCGCAGCGGGGGCGTGTTGGGGGGGGGGGAGCGGGGCCGAGTGGGCTCGTGAACCAGACCTCGCAGTTCGAAGAGCCGGTGATCGAGCGAGGGACAAACGCGGGAAGCCTTTGGGAAGAATTGAGGATATCAGCGCTATCATCAGAAATCAGTTCGTTTTTCTTTTCTTGCGTATTACTATTTCATTCACTCTTTTTACGACGTTCACTCATATTTTTTTCCGATATCTGAAATTGCTTGTAATGCAGACAATAGGATTGTGACGATTCATTATCGTCTGTTGATTTGAGTGGTTTAGAGATATCGCCCAGGGCCCTCTTGATCTCTGACGCTCTAAAAATGAATGAAAAGAGCTATAAACAAGTGGAAGACAAGTTGCCTAGGTCGTCAGAGAAAAACTCGGGGGCCAGCTGGCAGTCGAGGGAGCGGAGGAAAAAGACCAATACGACGGTGGGGGGGGTGGGTGTAGTAAGGTGTGGGGATGCGGCCCTGGTCATGATGGTGGCAGATGCTGTTGTTTTGGGTCTTCATTTACCATAACATTTGACCAGGATTTGGATTTGACACCAAGAAAGTTACATTGTACAAAAGTGGGGATGGGATATTGCACTTATGGTTACGTTTATGAAGCAAAAGAAGCGGTTTGAGTAACGATAACGTTGTTCGCCTTGTTTCATTAGAAAGGTTTTGTCACTTTCATGTTTTGTCTCCTAGTCAACAATTTAGTATCAATGCAATTATCCGTAATGAGTATATTTTGTTCCAAAACACGCAGAGTGGGAAAATAATTTGAAATCAAGAATATACCGACAATTTTTTAAAACATTGATTATAGAAAACAGAACATGAACATCATAAATAAAAAAAAGATTATAATTTTTACAATATAGTATTTTTTTAAATTAGGATTATTCTCGTACGTCTCCACACGACTTCAATTAGCTATCAGCAATGAAAGTGACGATAAAAAAAGTCCACATTTTGTTTTAAACTTAGTATGACGAGGTTTATTTACTAGCACTTCTATTTGTCTTAGGTCCAAAAACACATATAATTATCCCATTACTCACTCCTGTTGGATTTTACGACGCTGTAGAATCGAGAAATAGTTTTTACCCGAGGAATTGAAATTGAACAATGTTTTCAGGTCGCATTTAATTTGATGCGTCTGAGGCGGTAAAAGTTGTATACTTCACTATTTTTTATAGATATTAAAAATGAAAGTATTGGCTGCATCTCTAACAGTTCTCTATGGAATTCATGAAATGTTTCAACCACCTTGAACATAAGGCAGTACCAAAATAATGTAACTTGCATGCTACATTTCATTCTGTAACGTTAATTATTTTTCGAAAAGTTTCGTGAATTGAGGCTGTTTCATTCTTTATTCAATATTCCCACAGCAGTGTGCAGATATCCACTCATTCATGTGCAGAGAAATTTCGCGTGATCCGTACAATTCTGTCTTCTCGTGAATTGACCTTATGCAAATTGAAGGTAATCCAATTACTGACCTAATCAATGCAACGCGAGGTTGTGCAATTTCGAGGGCTTCTTTGTTTAACCGATTTAGAGAAAACAACACTTAGTGAGCGCTTTATTAAGTCACTATTAATTAGGAATTTGAATGAAAAGGAGAAAGAACACTAAAAAAAGTGTTATATTAAGGAGGAGAGCGAGAGGTAGGGAGAGAAAGAGAGAGAGAGGGAAGGGACGAGAGAAAAAGTAGAGAAGAACAGGCAAATGAAAATTAACAAATTGTTTGTAGAATTGAACGTATATATTTTATTAATGCCGTACATTTATTACCATAAACATTTGTGTATTAATTTAACAACTAATTTTCAAATTATTCAAATATTTATTTTACAGATTATAAATACAATTTACAAGGTATTTTACAGACAGAAACATATTTTATGGAATTTTCTCCGTGGCGTGACTTAAGCAACTGAGTATTTCGCTTGTGGTATTTCGCGTGTATCTGGCCCTGCAAATGTGCAAATTGTGAAATGTAAGTTTCCGATTACTTTCAAAAACGGAGTATTTCCTTTCGTTTGTAAATATTATGGAATTAGTAATAATTTGAGCATTTGTTCGTAATATGAGAAAGTAAAAAGTAATTTCTCTGTTATATTAATTCTATATTCTACAAATTTCTCGTAACACTTCTTTCATATTATGTAATGTTTTTGTCATATTTTCGTAGATGTACGATCACTGTCTGCCCTTTATTTCATGCTCTTATATGAATATCATACAGCGAGCATCATATACATTATCTAGTTTTTACGTCCAGCAGTTATTGCAACCAGATCTATGTTGGAAAGTCTCGTTCCTCGGGATTCGTTGTCTGAGGTTGTGCTGCTAACGATGGATGATAGCTATCGTTTTAAACATTTTGTTAGCATTTTATCAATTATTGACGAAGGTATTCAAAATATTGTAACGGTAAATGATGTTGAGAAAGTAGCACTTTTCGGTTTCAATTTCTCATTTAGCATTGTATGTTTTTCTGTTGTAAACTGTGTATTTGTGCATTTTTTCGATATTCAAGATGGTTTGTAATGAATTGTTTTTGATCGTGTATGCAATTAATGCAGAATTTCATAATATGCAAGAGACAAATTAAGTTCTAATATAAAATGCATACAAATATAATAGAAGCTTTCTTTAATTTCAATTTACTCGATAATATCATCTAATTTTAGATACTCCCCTACTGTTCATGAATCAACAGGAATTTACCTTATGTTGTCATTATGTACTTTAAAAAATTCAGACTATTATTTACTTATACGACGGGAGTAGAAATTACTCTGTACGCCCATCATTATTTGATCTAAATCCACGGTGCCCTTAAGAGTTTCGGAGAGTTAATATATCACATCAATCATAAACCCGTGTTCAGTTTAGCACAATATTATGGTTGACAGATACATTACATTTTTGTTGCAAGTGATAAATGCTTGCACCGTGGTTAGTTCGTATTTTCATTGTGTTCTTTAAGAACCAACAACAATGCTTCCAGTCTGGGGGCTACATGTTATATTTAAAGTTCTACATTTAGCGGAAAACTGAAAAAAAAGTGTATTTAATGTACATTTATATAGGAGAAAAAAATACGATGTGCGATTAAGGAAAATGTTCATGAATGTAGAAATATGGATTTTAGTCAATTTTGCTCTCGGGGACAAGAAATATCAGCATTTCACTGTTTTATTCGAAGCATGTTATTCTATATCTCTTTATTGGCTACTTCAGACTCCGCTAAGAAGCCTTTAATAAATTGAAATGTTTGTTAAATCTAAAAATACTATGTTCGTCATGTTTGCAGAACACATAACATCCTTTTCCTAAGACTTCGCAGTCTACGTGTGACTTAATTGGATGCGGACCAGTTCTTTCAAATATTAGAAATAAAAAGAAAGACTGCTCGTGGTTCAGCTTTGCTATCACATTGTGAGCGAGGCTGCGGGGTGAGAAACGAATTACTTGCACTGCTCCAAATTCAATTTCACAAGGTTAATTCTGAGAACACGTTTTGCCGTAGTATTATTTTAGAATGGCAGGCTATAACCAAGGGAATTCCCGTGACTGTGGGGAGAATTATCAACAGGACTTGTGCCTGCAGTGTCTGTGTCAAAAAACGTTCTCTCAATTCTCATGGTCCCTGAACTCAGTATTTTTAGAAGGGATATTTAATGGTGCGGTGGGGAAGAGGAAATCTCAGCTCTCTCGGTCGGAGATCTCCACATTTTAACGATCGCCAGCTGCCACGCTAAAATACAGTGGCAAGCAAGGGTTCGGGCATTCGTGCATATCGAACACCTTTTTCTGGGGCCGGCAGTTGAAACAGTGAGCTTCCTATTAAATCAGATAGTTTTTCAAAGAACCAGAAGTATACATTTTAAATGTTTCACTGAGGTGACATAAGACATGTCACAAGGGGCGATCTGGAAAGTTTGGAAGGTCAGTTCTCTTCGTAAAGTGACACCGCAGGTTACAGGTGCGCTTGGTCTGTGCACCGTGCAGTATTGAGTCACGTGACTCGAGCGGGATACATGTGTCGGGATTTGAAAACACTAGTGTGTGTTATTGTGGCTCGCGACCCTCATGGCGGTGAAGACCGGCAGCAATTGGTCAGTGGAAACACCATTCCTTCTGCCGCATTTTTTTGTTTTGTTTTTGTTATTTAAGGTGGAGGATAATTCTATTGCCGGATTCTCTGATTTTTCCGTGATTTCTCCGATGAATACCTGTCGAATGCTGGATCAATAACACAACAAACCTCGGACAACGCCATCTTTCCTTCGCCATTCTTATCCCACCTCCTTCCCCGTACACACACTTATACTTCCATCCACTACAGTATCACACGTATTAGAAGACCAGTCGGCATCTAAAAGCCTGTTGCGACTGGGGCGATGCCTCGTTGACGGAAGTACTGGGAGGGGACAATGTCGTAAGCCAACATATATTGGCGCCGGGTCTTACATTTCGGCGCAGGAAGAACATCCTAACCTCCCCGGATATAACATGCGTTACACTTACAGGATTAATGACCATCATTGTTGGCGCACTCGGAACCACCAAATAATCAATCATCGGGAAAAACCAGTCCGAGCTTAGAGTTTGTCCCTGCTGGGACGGTTACCCGTTGGAGGAGTTACTGGGAGGGGAAAACGAAAGCCAATGAAGAGGTCGGCGCCGAATCTTACGTTCTGACGGGGACAGAACACCGCCACCTCCCGAGATACCTCATACACTACACTTTCGGGTCTAAGGACCTCATTGCTCTCCCCGTGAGTATAGAGGAGTTACTTTAAGAAGAGACATACGTGACAGGTCGGGAAACAAATGAACGTCATGCAGGGGCGTCATTTGCAAGAGATAGTGATGAAACCATTTACAAATGAAGCTAACTGTAAACGAACGCACCGACAAAATGAGTGCACGGACATAACCTGCAGTTGTGCTGCCAGCAGTTGCCAAGCAGAAGTTGTCAAAGCGGTTCCTTCTTGTAGTAATCGAGGGCTCCTTCCCACATGGCCACAGTTTCGCGCTTCCGATCAAAGGCAGGGCTCCTCCCACGCCGCCACCGCCGCTCGCCGTGGAAGGGAGAAGGTTCGGCGGGGGTAGGGTTCGCCGACCCGTCGACGACGACGAACAAGGGGACGCAGCAGGTAAAACACAGCGACCGGTTAGTCCAGTGGGAAGACCTCCATTTAAACCAATACTTTGCTAGCGGTGGCGCGCCCTTTCGTGGTACTGGTGGCGGGAGTCTTCTGCCGAACACCTCAGCAGCGCGAAGTCGCCACATGTGTTTCCGCCGCCGTTCTCCATTTAAACCAATGCTTTGCTACCAGCCTCGGCGTTCGGAAGCGCGAGGCAGTGGCGACGTGGGAAGGGAATCTTAGGCTACTCGCAAAATGAGACGCAGGTTTCTGATAACCACTGCGTATTGGACCCGCGCTCGTGTAGTGGTTACCGGAAACTCACCATGATCCCCGCTGCGTCAAGTCACGGCCCTGCGACTCATTTCGCAACGAGCCTAAGGGCCCCTTCCCACGTCGCAACGGCGCCGCGCTTCCGAGCGCCGCGGCTCGTAGCAGAGCATTGGTTTGAATGGAGGCCTTCCCACGTGCAGCGGGCGGCCGCTGCTGCGCCAAGGAGCGGAGAACTCTCGTTATGCGCAGCGGAGGAGGACGTATGCGCCACCGCTAGCAGAACACAGCTTTAAATGGGAGCCTTCCCACCTCTGCCGCCGATCGCTGCGTTTTGTTCGTCGTCGCCGGAGGGTCGGCGAAACCTATCCCTGCAGAACCCACCCCCTTCCGCGGCGAGCGGCGGTGCGGCCGTGGCTGCAGCGGTGGCGGCGTCGGAAGGGCTCTGCTGCTTGACGGAAGCGCGCCGCTGTCGCGACGTGGGAAGGCGTCCTAAGAGCGCCTTCCCACGACGCGACGGCAGCGCGCTTCCGTCAAGACTCACGCTACGCGAAGCGGAGGAGGGGGGACGCCACCGCTAGCAGAATATAGCTTTAAATGGGAGCCTTCCCACTGCGGCCGCCGGTCTCTGCGTTCTACCTGCTGCGGTCCCTTTGTCCGTCGTCGCCGGAGGGTCGGCGAACAGCCCTGCTGATTGACGTACGCGCGCTGCTGTGGCGGCGTGGGAAGGCGCTCTAAGGGCGCCCTCCCACGTCGCCACGACGCCGCGCTTCCTTCAAGCAGCAGAGCCCTTCTGACGCAGCCACCGCCGGAGCCACGGCCGCACCGCCGCCCGCCGTGGAAGGGGGTGGGGTCTGGAGGGATAGGTTTCGCCGACCCTCCGGCGACGACGAACAAAGGGACCGGAGCAGGTAGAACGCAGCGACCGGCGGCCGCAGTGGGAAGGCTCCCATTTGAAGCTGTGTACTGCTAGCCGTGGCGCTTATGCCTTCCTCCGCTTCGCGTGGCTGGAGTTCGGCGTCGGCTGCCGCCGCAGCCGCCATCCGCTGCACGTGGGAAGGCCTCCATTCCAACCAATGCTCTGCTACGCGCCGCGCTGCTGCGAAGCGCGTGCGGCCGCGCCGTGGGAAGGCGCCCCCTAACGGTCGCGCGCGCGCGTCGCGGCGTGTGGGCGCAGGTGCGCGAGCTGCTGGCGGCGCCGGCGTCGTGCCCGGAGGCCGCGGGCGCGGACGCGCCGCTGGCCGAGCTGTTCTGCCGGCGCTACGACGTGCGCGCGGGCGGCAACGTGCGGCGCGCGCAGGACCCGCACGGGGAGCTGACGGGCCGCAACGTGCTGCGCCTGACGCCGCCCGGCGCGGGCGAGGGCGCGGACGAGCCGTCGCCCGCCGAGCGCGCCGCCCTGCGCGAGGCGCGCGACCGCCTGTTCGCCGCGCGCCAACGCCGCCCGCGCCCGCGCCTCGACCACAAGATCATCACGGCGTGGAACGGTGCGTACGCCCGCGCCCGCCCGCTCTCGGGGCTGAGGGGGATTGTTTTTTATCGGCGGCGATGGTGTAACGGTTAGCGTACCGAACTGTTGTACCTAAGTTCGCGGGTTCAAACCCCATCGAAGCCGTGGATTTTTAAGGGCGAAAAAATCCTTCATACGCCTTCCTTCGGAGGGGAAGTAAAGCCGTCTGTCCCATGTTAGTAGATTTACTTGCATGTAAAAGATCCTCAAGCCTAAATGACGCCTCTGAGCTAAATTCAAATCGCCTGTTTCTCGCCCAAGAAATACCTCCTTTCTCTGCTAGTTGGTGAAAGGAGCGCAGCGAAATTTGCGTGGTAAGACGGAAGAGCGGGCCTGATGGCCCGAGTCTCGCCACGTAAAATAAGGCAAATTCAATTCAAAATTCAATTGTTTTAGCACGTCAACTAAACAGGATCGTTATTCCCGTTAGCGTAGTTTTTTGTTTGGGAGGTTGCGGTGATTCCCCCTCCCCCCGCTGTGTGGCGAGATACGGCGCTGACCTACTGTCGGGTAGCGGGGTTTTCCCAACCAGGTATCTCCCACCAGTGGGACACCGCCCCCTGCTCTAAACTCCCGACCGGTCTTCCGGCATGTGTGGTAGTGTAGCGCATGTTAGTGTAGGAGTGTGTGTGTGTGTGTGTAATGGGTGAGGGTAGGACAAGGAAGAGGAAGGTGAGATCGCGCGCGGTCCGTGGCCCGTTTGTGAGGGTACTGCTCCGGCATTTTAACCTGGTATTGATCGGAGAAACTTCGGAAAACTTCCGAACTGAACAGCCGGCCGCTAGAATTCTTCTTCAGACCGCGATTGATGCCCTGAACCGTCTCTCCCGGTATAAATTCCCAGATAAATACTTATTTTAGTATTCGAGGGTGGGTTGAAATGTAATGCTATAGCTGTAGATTTTTCTGTTTGTTAACTGAGTGTCAACATTATTTTTTGACCTGCCCTGACTTATAAGTTTTGTAATATTCACATTTCGACGAAGTCTCCCATACGTTTCCCCTTACTTGCTCCTGCGCGCTCGATTTTTCGACAATAACTAGATAGCTATTTCGAGTTCCGTCGCTGTCTGGAGGAGAATTCTTGCGACCGGCTGGTCTGATGTGTAGTTTTCCGTGGTTCTCAGATCAATACCAGGCGAATGCCGGAGCAGTACCCTAACAAACGGGCCACGGACCGCGCGCGATCTCATCTTCCTCTCCTTGTCCTACCCTCACCCATTACACACACACTTGCACTACACTACGACACATATCGGGAGACCGGTCGGGAACTTAAGAGGTTGTACCGGCTGGGGCGGTGCCCCGTTGATGGGAGATACCTGGTTGAGAGTTGAGAAAAAACATGAGCTACACTCACGAGAATAATGACCTTAGCCCTTGACGCGTTGGGAATCACCAATCAATCAAACAATCAATCAATCAATTTCTCACCCAGCCTCCGAACAGAATGTTACTAACATAAGACAAATGTAAGATATGAATTCCTTGAGAAGTGCTCATTTTAGTATATGATGGTGAATTGAAATGTAATCCTGTAGCATTTTTATTTCAAAATTCTTTTCTTAACCTTACAGCTGCATGTCTTCTAATTTTTTAAATATTCACTTTTCGACAAAGATCGCAATACCTTTCCACTCCCTTGCGCCGTCGTGTGACTAATCGGGCGAAATCTTCGGAGGAGAATTAATTGTATGGATCAATTTAGGAATGTGAAATGTAGTGTTTCATCTTAAGCATCCGCTGGAGGTCTGGTAAAGACAATTGGTGCATGAAGATTACAGTGTATTGTTCAGTCATGTGAGTCTAGACAATTAGAACCTCATTACGTATGCATGAGGCGAAATGGTGATATTAACAATATGCGGGTTCTACTTTGTGTATATCCCCGAGGAGGCAATTGTTTAAAGGAAAGACATTGGCTCGTTGGCAAAAAGTGCTATTCTGCATAGTCATATCTTTCTCGGTGCTTCATATTGTACACAGTTCCGTAATTTCATTGCAAAAGTGAAATGACAGATACTTTAGCGAATGTAAAGAATATTAAAACAATAATGCCGAAGGTAAGACTTTAATGTCAATAACAGTTTCTATCATGAAACAAGTTTTGATATTGAGAAGATAATGCGTCATATAAATGTATTTGATTAAACTTCATTTCCATTCCATAATCATAAACCGTTTCGAAAGCATATCAGTTGAAATTATTTGCTCGCCATTTTTCCGCGTTTATTATTGTTTTGTTACGTGCAATTCGTCATGAAAATATTTTTTATGATACTGTAGTCTGTAATACGCCCAACAACTCTATTGAGTTTGTTTATGACGTCGTCTTGTGAAATGCGTGCGTAGTGTAATTACACCTTTTTCGAAATACGTATTCTGAGTGCATGCAGTTAGGCGAAATTGTTGCACGAAAATGCGTGGCTGATTTTCATGAGTTCGCTACATCAGCGAAAATCGCTTTCGCGAATTTCGCTAGCTTTTCCCTCGAGACGAACACCTTTGGCGCGGGCGGGCGCGCGGCAAGGCGCGCTCTTTTTGCGTCGCCGCCGGTTTTGTCTGACATCAATCGCCGGTCCCCAAAAAAGCGCGGTGATGAGGGCTTAATTTACGAGTAATAGGACCCAGTGGTCGTTAAAGTGGAGCAGCTAGCATGTAAGATGTGGACCCAATTAGGGAAGCGTTTCCAAAAAGCGAAATGATTAATGGTTTTACGTCGGCTGGGAGGAAGGGCCGTAATCAACCCCCTGGCAGGGGAGCTTTGTCTGGGAAGCTGTCAAAGGGGCGGCGGCGATATAATGATGTAATCGGCGTGCTCCTGCAGAGGAGTAGAGTTTTGAGTTGTGAGGATACGTATGTGGAGGAGATACGGGTCAGGGATCCGTGGGTGATGATGGAATTGCGTGAGGGTCTGGTGCCGAGTTCCTACAAAGTGCCTCTTTTATAGGATTACTCTCCGGGGGAGGGCTGCAGTATTTCTCGAAAATTGAGGATCAACAACCTGTCACCAAACTTAAACCAATGTGCGGGCTAATATTCGAAACTGTTGTGACAAGACAAACGTTTTCTGCAGTTTTTAATCGTTGTAAAGTTCTGTTCTTCACTGATTGAAAACATATTACTGATATATTGATTTTGAAACTGAAAATCGAGGTACTCATCAACTAATTGGAAAAATCGATATGCTCTGTCAAGCCTTACAATACTCATTAACAGGTAACACTTTGTGCGATAATTCCTGCTAGACATTACTTGCTTTAAAAAATACTGGAAAGTTTTGTATGCGCGAGAAAGAACATTTTTACTTCGGCTCTTCTGATCACCCAATTTGTGCTCTAACTTTCGCTGTTACCCCGGTTCAGAGATAGGAGATGAGCGATGGACCACATAACCATGTCTGGGCGAAATTGATATTTAGGGGAGAGGAATGAAAAATCGGGAGGAAAACTGGGGCGAAATCTGCCGCGCGTGTCATCGAAAGCCAAGTGCCCGCCGATTATCGGGGTATGGAGGCCGGAGGGAGGTGCAGTGCATAACTAGTGTCGAACTCGTAGGCGTAAATTGACGTGCCTTGTTGCCAGGTGCCGGGGAGAGGGTAACAGGGTGAGAACTTGCACGACCTCGTATGTTGTGTAGTGCGTCGCACCGTTGTATGGCCTCGGCCTCCGACCCGGAAGGGCGGGGGAGGGGGGGGGGGCAGGGGCGAGCGGAAGGGTAAAGGGCAGGGGATGGGCTGTCTGAGGACAGGGAGTGACGTGATAGTGGAGGGTGGCAACGAGCGTCTCTGCTCTCAAGGGGAGAGAAGCTGGGCGGCGGAGCCGAAAAAGCTCTTAGAAAAATTTGCGCGGTGGGATATAATCATTATGCGAAGATAGGGCCTTGATGTAAAATGTGTTGTGTTAATGAAGGTTTGTGGAGAAGAAGTAGACGTTGTTGGTGAAGCAGTGTGGTGTATTGCTGAGTAGATTGGCTATGTTTTAAATCGTACTATTTATATAATTGATGTAAATCGATAATTGATAAAAAATTTAAAAATCGTTGATTTAATTAAAAAATCTACTTTTTAGCAATTATTTTTCCAAATTGTTATGTCTTATGTCCAAATTGTTATGTCGCCTTAATAAAATGCTTAAATTAATTATTTACAAAAGTGCATAATAGCAATTTATCACAATAATTGAACTTTGAATACAAAGTAGTGTTACACAGGTTGCATTAATTGACACGTAACTATCTTTCCTGGCTAAAGACGTTCATATGTTAGCTGTTCAAATAGGTCGAATTCAGTCGCTGTCTGGAGAATTCTAGCCGCCGGCTGCTCCGACCCCTAATTTTCCTTGTTTTTTTCCGATCAATACCAGGCGAATGTCTGACAACTACACTATCACGCGTGTTGGGAGCTTAGAACTTGTCCCGACTGGGGCGGTGCCCTGCTGGTGGGCGATATGCAGAGGGAGAAAACTCCTTTCGCCGACGTGTATGTCGGCGCTGGATCTCATCTTCCTCCGGAGGAAGGACACCACCACCGCCACCTCCCGCCGCGATAAAAACAATCACTACACTTACGGAACTAATAGCTATAGCACATGACCCGTCCGGTAACTCGAATAATCCATATATTAACCTGAGCAGTACTATTATAAATGCGTCACAGACCGTGCGCGATCTTTCCTTTCTCATACTCCCCCTCCTCTCCCCTGTCAAACACATATTTACATTTATATGCACTACACTGCCACACGTGTCTGGTGGTTATAGTTCGCCTCGGCTGGACGGCGAAAACCTTGCGGGTCGACGTGTTGGTCGGCACCGGATCTCATGTTTCAGCAGGGCGAGGACCCCTGATTACAACAGGCACTTCATTGAAGGGACTGATGCGAGAGGTAGCTGACGCACCCGGAAACCCGAAATAATCAATCTCTGACCCACTCACTCAGTCACTCTCTGACCCACTCACCCACCCACCCATTCAGTCTGAGTCGACCGCTGTCTGGCGCGCTAACGGCGTGTGGTCCCGCAGGGCTGATGATCTCCGGGTTCGCGCGCGCGGGCGAGGCGCTGGGCGAGCCGGCGCTGGTGGCGCGCGCGGAGAAGGCGGCGCGCTTCGTGCGCAAGCACCTCTTCAGCGACGCCGACTGCCGCCTGCGACGCAGCGTCTACCGCGCGCCCGACGGCGGCGTCGCGCACAGGTGAGCCTTCCCCCCTACCCCCCCGGCCCTTGGGGTCGCCCAGGTACGAAGGTTGCCTTTTATGTTTCGGGAGTTGGCAACCCTGGTGTTGCAATCTGCCAACTGACAGCTCTAGTTGGATGTTTTAAGGTTATGCGTACTCGGAACGTTTTGACATACGAGCGCTATTTGTGTTGTTTACAGTAACGTAAAAGATTCATCGTGGCCCCAAAATGGAGTTAAATCGTGAACATTTTCGTGCGATTATTTTTTTTACAATTTTTGACGTGGATTAACTCAACAACGGTGCATGGATGAACTTAATTCAATTGTTGGCGATGAAGCTCCATCAAGGAGCAGTGTTTATCGATGGTATGGTGAATTCAATCGTGGTCGTAGTGCACTCCAAGACGAATTTCGCGAAGGTCGTCCAAAATCAGTTGTTGGTCCGAAAACCATTGATGCTGTGCGTGAACTGATATTGCAAGATCGTCATGTGACCTATCGTGAGATTGAGACAACCTTAGGCATTAGTGGGACCAGCATACATTCAATATTGCATTAACATTTGACTGCCAAAAAAATTGTTCGCGTTAAATCCCGCACAATTTGTCAATCGCTCAAAAAAAGGCTCGTGTCGATTGGTCGAAAGAAATGCTCAAAAAATACGATCGCGGTGCTTTGAAACTCGTCTATGACATCGTAACATGCGATGAATCGTGGATTTACGCGTATTAGCCCGAAAGTAAACAGCAGTCGACTGTATGGGTGTTTCAAGATGAGCAAATTCAACAAAATTTGTTCGCGCACGAAGCACTTCCAAACAGACGGTCACCTGTTTTTACGAAAAAACGGGACATGTCGCAACCGTACCTCTTGAACAACGCAGAACAGTCAATTTTTAGTGGTACACAACGATTTGTTTGCCAGCTGTCTTCCAAGAAATCAGGAAAACCAACCGCCAAAGACGGATCACTCTTCACCACGACAATGCGAGCTCTCTCACATCGGCTCAAACAACTGCATTTTTGAGCACCCAAAACATCGATTTGATGAGTCATCCGCCGTATAGTCCTGTCTTGGCACCGAAGGACTTCTTTTTTATTCCCATACGTAAAAAACAAACTGAGAGGTCAACGTTTTTTCGACACCTGAAGAAGCGGTTGCTGCATTCAGAATGCATGTTTTGGAGATAACTCAATCAGAGTGGCAAAAGTTCTTCTACAATTGGTTCAAACGCATGCAAAAATGTATAGATCTTCATGGGGAATATTTTGAAAAACAATAAAGTGATTTTTGATTATTAATATTTTTGTTCTCTAATCCTGAAATATAAAAGGCAACCCTCGTACTTATCCTTGAACGTACTCATTTTGTTAGAAAGTCGTTCGTTTCATGTCTATTGGCCAGGGGCTTGGCGCCGTTTGCATCCAGGAGGTGTAGACTGTTACCCATCCAGGGTCTTTTGGTGTCTCGAGCGGATTAACTTTTGTGACTTAACGAAGCATCATGTCAAGTCACAGTTATGTGACTTCACGGAGCGTGCACGTTAAGCAATTCGTTTACTGGCTCCCCAAAAACAATTATTTGCTTCATAATCGTACTTTTGAAAGAATGAACTGCTTTATAGATCCTTTAATTTTTTTAACACGCCGTGTGCGAAATGCGACTTCACGTGTTTTCCGCGGCTTTTTGTTTCATTATAACTAATAGTGTTCGGAACATTACGAAGCGTGCGTGAAACATCGCGAAGCGTGTGCGAAAAGGCTTTCGCACCCGGCGTATTAAAAGTAGTATACTTGTACTCGAGGTGATTCGCGCTCTTATAGTGTAACCTATTGTTCTGTAATATACATAATCAACATAATCATAATATCAATCGTAGTATATAAACTACTTAAAGATATAATTGGATAAATAATATGAACAATCATTTTGAAAAAAAGTTTTTTAGATTTTTATTTTATTTATTATCATTTTCAATTTCTACAAATATAAAAAAAATTCAAAACAAATTCACAAAAATAATTGCAGAAAAGTTCGATTTTCTGTATTAGGAATGCTGTGATATTCCAAAAGAGGACCGAATTAGTAATTTAATATTAGATATCTGGAAGCTTTATATAAACTAGTTGTGCTAAAACTGCACGTAATTTCTCGCCCGTACTTTCACGCAAAATTACACGAAGAATACTCAAACTATCGAAAAATTGATCTTGACCTTCTTTTTCAAAATCTGTCTCTAAGGACCAGAGTTCATGAAGGGAAACAAATTCTATCTTCATAATTGTAGTTGTAGGAAGACGACGAAAAAACTTTCATTTTTGTAATTTTCGAAAAATTAGGTTTTTCAATGAACACGCACCATTTTATGAAATCCTTTACTCTAGGGATGCTACATCAATGTCGATGTTTTCAAAACATCGATGTTTTAAACATCGGTGTATTAACACATATGTTTTATAAACATCGATGTTTTATGATCGATGTTGTTTTTTCTTTTCCCCTGTTTTGTGTCGGAATGAAAAATTCCCATGTTCACAATACTGTACAAGTAAAAATGTGAAATAAATGTTAGTAACACTGCTATTCATGTGTTGAAACCAAAAGAATGCTGGTTGTTCTATCTATAACGACCGATCTCACTAGCCCGAGATGACCTCTATGCCGTTGTATTTCCTATTCATATTCATTTTGCACATTGAGATATGGCCAACAATAACGCCGTGGGCGTAGGGTTGGCACCTTCTTATCATACCCTTATTTGGTGAATTGATAGACACGAACACTGTGAAATTAAATTTTATTGCACGTGAAATTAAATTGCATTGCATGCAATTTTATTGCGTGTAGAAAAACATCGATGGTTTCTCGATGATGTATTTTTAACGTCGATGTTTCAATTATGAACATTGATGTTTGCTAACATCAATCTTTCTTATCGATGTCGCTTAACTACTTCACTCTATCTACAACAAATTTTTGTAAAAAACGATGGAGCCATTTTTTATAAATGTCTCTTTCTCAGTAAAGTACTCTCCAAAATTAAATTATCTGTTTCAAATCCAAGGGGCCTCGACATCACTCAGATCGATCGTGGAATATCAATTTTGGAGAAAATTGGTAGAACGATATAGCCTAGCATTGTTCGCAAACTGACAGATGGTCAGACGTTTTGCCGTTATTTGATTTTTCGGTATCCAGGACTCCCAAAACATTTGTTCTGGCTACACTGCGTGTTAGAGTTTTTTCACCAACTTTTAGCAACTAGATTTATCCACTTTTTCGTTACCAGGGCTCTGAAACAAAGCTTTTTCAACCGATAGAAGAAAAAAGCTAAGATAAAGAAAGACGTTTTTCTACCGATAATTCGCCGTTTTTTCCCGCAGCAGTACATAACTTTCTCTCTACTGCGTAAGCTTTAGCGAGAAACTAAAAAAGCAACTAATGCTATATCAACGTCATTAATATAGTTTTGTAATCAATACGAACTTGATTATACCTATCAGCGGCCGATTTATTTCGGCCATTAACCCCCAGACACTTTGATCTTAACTGACCTCTTTCCCATTTCATTGGCCACTAGAGGGTTGATATAGACTCTGTTGGGACACTCTACCCGCTGCACGCACACTTTTTTCTTCCTTTCGCATCGATGATGCCAAATTGGCGGAGTGATAAATGAGTGGGGTCCCGAACCCTGGAGTTCCTTCGATCCGGGTAGCCCTTTGTTGGCACTCGGCTTTGTCGTGGCAGTATCTTCCACTCAGGAGAAAGTGAGGGATTTGTCCCGCTCATGTTAGTGGCACATGTCTCCGGCACCATTCAGGACAGCGGGTACACGTCGAGCTGGCGAAACGGTCCGTCCCAGGTAATGGGTAGATGTTCTGAAGAGCATTGCGTTTTGGCATACCCAGATGGTAGCTTAGTTCGTCTTTGCACACCTCATGGAGGTGATAGTAAGGTGGAAAGCTAGGAATCCATCCAAGAGCGTGAAAACCTTTTGGTACTCCCGAAGCAGTGAAGTGGCGTTCTGCTTGCCTCCTGAAGGCTGAGAGCACGACCGTTTTACAGTGATGAACATTTGGCAACAAAATATGAAATAATTATAATAATAATACTTATAATGGTCAGGCGGGCAGGCTAAATGGCCTGAGCCTCGCCATCAATAAAGACATTTATTTATAATAATAATAATAATAATAATAATAATAATAATAATAATAATCCTAGAAGTGAGGACGTGACTTTCCGTCGGTGCTGTCGCGAAGGTTTCCCTTAAATCCTGTCTGAAAACTTTTTGAAATGTTAGTTTAAGGACTGCAGTTCTGCGCTACAAGAAGTTTTGGATCACTTTCCCCAGAAATGACGAAAATACGAGATTATGTTGCAATGTAGTTATTATAATGTTTCGCAACAATTACATGGGCCTGCGAAATTAAATTTTTGTTTTGAGGCACATAGTTCAAAACGTATCTAAACTTAATTTTGGTGTGCTGAATTCAGATCTGCATGCCATTTTTACCTATCATGTACTGATTTCGTGTCATGCAGGAAATACATATTTAAGTTTCAATCATTTATTGTTCGTGAGCATATTTTGAAAAGCGTAAAAGATTGTAAAATATGCCAAAATATTAATCGCCCAGATGCATTAGTTCAAAATAAATGGTGAAATTTCAAAGTCACCGCAAACGTTTTTTCTCGAAAACGAACGCTGAGCGTCGAAAACGAACGCTGAGTTGAATGGCGCTTATATTTCAGGTGAGTATTGTTTATTATTATACAACAATAGTGGAAAGCCATCATGGAGATGTCCCATCGTCCCTGGCCCTCATTTCCAACTGTGTTTCATATCCTGATGAAATCTGTCTCCCTGTTCATGACTTATGCTCGTTGCCCCGAAGTTTTAGGGGAAGTATTCAATATGGGAATAGAGAAAAGTAAATTCAGTATTGTTACTTCAGTGTACCTTACATTTTGTCAACATTGTTTTAACAAAATCTTCATATTGGACCTGTTTCACATTACCTAGAAAATTGTTGATTACATTCGTGAATTAGTCTCATGCTTGAAGTTCTACGTTAGTCATTCTGCTTTTTAAACCGGCATCTTTAATTAGTTGGCGAATCATTGGGCTCTCGAAAACGCCTTCTCTTACTTTATTTACTGACAGTAATGGAAACGTTTGCACAAGATATTGAAAACAGAAACATTAATTTTTCTATAATATTATACTGATTTTGATAAGTTTACTTGAAAGAAGTAGAATGAGCTATTGGAATTGAAGCATGTTTATTACCATTGAGCAAAAGAACACATTTTAGACCTCTTTTATTAGAGTCAATAAAAATACGCCAGTCTTGTGGTTTATGTTCTTCCTAGACGACCAATCTAGCTGGGAATGTTCGATCAGAACACAAGTTCCCCTTCCTTTGCAAAATATATTTGAGTTCTTCGTCCCTATGTATATCCCAGTAAAATGTCGTTCTTCGGTCTAAAATATTGTTTCTTTCAATCTGGAACCTAAACGTTTACTCTTCTGTTTCGAAAGACCCAAGTCGCGTACCAAGTAATTTAATTCGGGTTGTGTCAATAGATGGTTGTGTAATAGTGTGATCTTGTAACTCTGAGAGGTTGAATCATGTTTTTCTGCATTCTAACAATAAGAGCTGGTAGTAATCTCTAGTAATGCTCTAGGTGGTGTAGGAATTGGAACAACCAGTTTATGTGGCACGGGTGTTATTGCTGATGGCAAATTAGGATAGAATATGACTGATATATTATTCTTACTACAATCCGTTACCTCACTCAAGACAAAAAACAAACAACAGTTGTTGGAATGATTTCGTTGTTCTCGCCCAGCCATAGGGACACCAAATGGAATAAATGAACGACGTTCGTTGAACCACTATTTTTTAAAACGCATTCTTTTACATTGTTTTTACGTTCAATAAAGTGGTACATCTAACTTATCATCTAACTATAATACAGTCGGGAATTATATATATATATATATATATATATATATATATATATGTGTGTGTGTGTGTGTGTGTGTGTGTGTGTGTGTGTGTGTGTGTGTGTGTGTGTGTGTGTGTGTGTGTGTGTGTGTGTGTGTGTGTAATAGTTTCGTAATATACAGTTTACGTATACAGTAGTAGTTACATATACAGTTCGAATATATTTCACCGCACGCAGTTAGACGATGCTCAAGTGGTGAATTTGTCGTTCATCGTCCTCAATAATGCCAAAGCGTTTGCTATTGTAGCCCCAATAGTTCATCTTGTAAACTTATTTTGGAAGGGTGGAACATTTCATTTCTTCCGTATCTGCCTCTCAGCTACGTATCGAAGCGAGCGGAAAACGGATGGAGAGAATGGACATGAAAATCGCCGTAGAACAATAATTATCGGTATGAATGTAATTTGCTGAATGTGTGATAATTTGTTTTCTCGATTGGAAAATTGCTTGAAACATGTATTTGTAAAATACTGACTATCCATTTTGTTCTTATTCCACCCGCTTCTGGTCAATTTAAAAGTGTCTTCGGAAATTAAATCTTTACTATCTTCGTAAAAGTCTCGCATCTTCTTACTTTACTTGCTATTTGTTAATATTGCTTACTATTCTTGAGGAGTTGATAGTGATGAGGATTTTGAGGTGATGGATTTTCGACACCAGCCAGATAGCTGGCTCGATTTCAGCCATTGTCTGGAGAAGAATTCTAGCGGCCGACTGCTCTGATCAGAGTTTTCCGCGGTTTCTTCGAGGAGTACGTGGCAAAGAAGGGAGCAATACCTTAAAAAGGGTTACGGAGCGCGTATTATCTTTTCTTCCTCATCCTTATATCTTCCTTTCCACTTGTGCGCGCACACAGACTCACACACGCGCAACACACACACGCGCACACACGCGCGCACACACTCACACACGCGCACACACACTCACACACGCGCGCACACACTCACGCGCACATACACTCACACACGCGCACACACACTCGCACACGCGCACACACACTCGCACACGCGCACACACACTCACACACGCGCGCACACACCCACGCACGCACATACTTACACACGCACACACTTACACACGCACACACTTACGCACACACACGCACACACACTTACATACGCGTAAACACACTCACACACGCGCGCACACACACGCACACACACACTTACATACGCGTAAACACACTCACACACACATATACACACTCACACACGCGCATACACTCTCACACACGCGCACACACACGCACACACGCACACACACACTCACACACACACACACACATGCAGTGCATTACCACATTTGACGGGAGTTTAGAACTTGTTCCGGATTGCGCCGCTTGCGGAGATACCTGGAGGGGGCAAACACGACAAATGATCTACATCGGCGCCGCATATCGCGTTCCAGCTGGAGAAGTCCTTCATCTATGAGGATATAACATTCATTACACTCACGGGAGTTATTAACATAGCAGTCGTAAGATAATCAATCTATTGGATAACGAGGTGTTGACTAGTTGATGTGGTGCTATTGCGATACAAGTTTGATTACGATCATGTCAAACCAGAGTTATAGAGCAATTACTATTCACATGAGCTCAGGGCAGGCGGTGCTTATTGAGGTGTGAGGTTTAAAAGACACCAGTCAAAACAATTATGTAGCATTTAGCTCGTTGAACAATACAACGACTTCGACGTACAATACCAACATTCTAAGGAATTCCGGCGGGAAATACTTGTTCATCTGTTTCATGTACTGCTCCATATAAAATTTATTGTTAATTGTAATCGATTGCTTTTGTTTGTAGGTTGTTTCCAGTAGCGTTCAACATTCGGTATACATCCCCAGGATGATATATTTCTTTAAATAAATTTTTAATTTAATCGTTGAGGAAAGTTGTTTCTGCGATGTCTTTCCTTTTCGATATTTGCTCTAATTTTGATATATATTTTAAGTAAATTCAACTAAATTCCGCGAATAAAATTATGTGGCGTCTGAGGAAAATGGCAACAGGAGATGAGCATTTTGAAGGCTGTGTGTTTGCGAGCTCCATCACGCGGGTCGAACCCTTTGACCGGAGTTGATCTGTTCGGTCAGAGTGAGACGCAACGGGAAGTGCGTGGTGGTGCTTTAGCCACTGGCGTAGCAACAGTGACAAAAGCAAACAGCGAGGTTCGATGTGTGCCGGCTTACGCCGCGTACAAATCGTGATTAATCCTTCCAGCAGCGTATGCCAGCGAGCACAGCCCACTCGCCCTGCGGCGCTGTTGCATTTGCGAGTGTCTCTTTGAGCTGCGAATGCGGCAGCAGATTTGCTAGATGTGCAAGAGACAACAACGGTTTAGAACTCTGTTGTTATCGTAGCAAACAGTAGAAGAGCAGAGTTGTTCTTAATTGCCCCTTTAAAATAATAATTTAAAATGTGGATGAGGTGTGTAAATGATGGGGTGTTTTGTACAATTTCTTACGACAAAAAGTGTGGAGTTTGGTTTCATTTGGATATTCGAATCTTGTGTATAATGGAAGGAAAGTATCAGGACAGTAATAGGACGTACTCTTTGGGACTCATGTAGGTTTGTTTTGCAACTCATCTACATTAAAATGAATAAGCATTATAAAAATATCAAGAAAAGCGGGGTTGTTCTTAATTGCCCTTTAAAATAATAATTTAAAATGTGGATGAGGTGTGTAAATGATGGGGTGTTTTGTACAATTTCTTACGACAAAAAGTTTGGAGTTTGGTTTCATTTGGATATTCGAATCTTGTGTATAATGGAAGGAAAGTATCAGGACAGTAATAGGACGTACTCTTTGGGACTCATGTAGGTTTGTTTTGCAACTCATCTACGTTAAAATGAATAAGCATTATAAAAATATCAAGAAAAGCGGGGTTGTTCTTAATTGCCCTTTAAAATAATAATTTAAAATTTGGATGAGGTGTGTAAATGATGGTGTGTTTTGTACAATTTCGTACGAAAAAAAGTATGGAGTTTGGCTTTATTTGGATATTCGAATCTTGTGTATAATCAAACGAAAGTATCACGAAACTAATAGGACGTACTAGTAAATCGTAATAGGACGTACTAATTAGGACTCACTTGTAGATTTGTTTTGCAACTCATCTACGTTAAAATGAATAAGCGTTATAAAAATAACATCAACAGGTTTAACAAATTAACTGACATATATTTTTGTTGTATTTTTTTAAAATTTACAAGCAAATGCATTCTAGTTGACTAACTTAATAGATTGGTGTAGTTGAGGGTGACATAACTTCCTAATCATTAATTCGATTATTTATTTTATTATGTATTGATATATATATGGTTGATTCCATGACGCATAGCATACTTGGAAAAAATGTAAATTACCACGAAATTGGTGATACATTATTGTTTTATTATTTTCTCCGCTGTATTAGGGAAAGTAAAGATTATTGTAAAAGAAAGTGCGATACGTAGTGCCCGCTATATTATTAACTGAACTAATTGCTGAATATTGATTAAGTACAACCCTTTGACCTTGCACATCCCCATGCACATACTATCATCGTTAGAGCCCAGAAATTTAGGCATTTATTTTTCCTGAATAGGCGGGCACAAAGACATTTTTTTTACTAAAATAGGCGTGCAAAATACATTTATTCTGGCTTAAGGAGGAGTGCAAAAAGGCATTTAAAAATTAGAAATAGCCATTCACAAGGAATGATTATAAAAAAATTAATAATCTAATTATTCAAAGTTTTATTTTAATTCTAAAATTTACATTAGCGCTTACGTAGAAGGAAATGATAATTTATTTGTAATATTGATTGCACATGACCACTTGGTAAGATGACGATGAACTTGTTTGGTTCGCGACGCTGTCTCTACGGAATGCTGTTGTGGACTCCCTTTTTAATCTTGAGTGGCGTCAATAGAAACATAATTATGGTTTTCGTTCTTCGCACATACATAATCTCCAACATCGAGAAGGGTACATCGCATAAAGAGCTCTGTCCTCATAAGGGATCAGAGGTCATAGACTTAGGGTAGGAAGCGATTCCTCGTGATGGAACGAAGCCGGACGGCATCAAAGTAAAAAATGAAAAATCATGACTGGTACCACCTTCCTTTCTCATTTACGTATTTAACACTAATTGACCGTGGAGCCTCCGCGTCCACAGAAAGAACCATGTCCACAGAACACAACCGTGCCTTCTTGTTGACCTGGCTTTCAGATATGTTTCCATCGTTATCGATTTCGGTTCCCGGAGAAAACAAGGAAAATACTGGCGAAAAAGGAAAAAAAATAATGCAAAATACCGAAAATAGGTATCATAAGCTATTGGCAAAATAAAAATCTATTAAAACAATTCCAGAAGTACACTTAAGTGATTCGTATTGTTATGTCATAAAATCGTAACTACAAAAAAAGGCATTTTGGCAAACTTCCGGCTTCTAATCATCATAACAAATCTAATCATCTGCTTATTGTTTGCTTGTTTATTGCCAATCTTACAAATTTGGACATTTTAGAACGGATTTATCATTTTTCGTTACGAATTTTACCATTTCTCGTGTCTTCAGATATTCGTAATTAAGGTTTTCGAAACATCAATCCATACATTCTCCTACGACAAATAATTTTGCCCCGTGCAATCCGTCCTCAACAGTTGTGCAATTAATTTTTCAACGTTGAATCCCTGTTGTGGGGAGGAAGTTGTTCACACTAGACTGCCGCTCCTCTTTATATAGAGGAAAAAGACAAACGGCTTGATTGAAGAACCCGTTTGAAAGCCATTCCGGGTTTTTGTTGGCCAACGACTTTGCGAGGGCTTTAAGAGCCGGGTCCGGATCTTTCATAGCTCTTTTTGTTCTCTTTCGTGCGGAGACCCTGCGGAAGTGTCTTTCTGGCCCTCACTAACGTCTTGTCCCAACTTTCTTTCTCGCAAGCCCGTTTATCAAATGCCGGTTATGATGGTGGTGGCGTTGATGCGCGGATGACTGTCTGCAACCTTTTTCGCGTCGCGTGCCCCGTCCTTCCCATCTAGGTCGCGCGATTTACTTTTCATTGTGCGGGGTACACACTACGTATGTAAATCGATTATGTTTGTGTAGAGAGAAAAAATGGTGCTTTGGTGTTGTTTAGGTATGGATGACGGAGCAGATGGTTCTGTGAAAGTAAGTTATGTGGTTGGGGAGGCATTGTGACACATGACCTTCGTAATAATATACATTACTGGACGAATGCGTAATATTTAAGAAGATTAATAATTTAAAATAATTGAACACTTTTTCTGGGCAAAATACATACATGGTATGTACACTATATACTAAATGTTGATTACCTAAGTCCAAATGGACGTAGGCCAAAGTCAACTCCTTAAAAAAATATTTTTGACAAAATCGTACGTCATTTTAATAATTCGTTATATGTGATCGGCTAATAATGCCATTTGCCTCCGGATGGGAGACCATAAAATTCATGATTTAGTGCAAAAGAAAAGACGTAAAATTTTGTCATACGCTTTTTGGCTTTTAAGATTGTTATTTTTCTTGCCTGCATCTCATAATTTCAATTACAATTGTATTCTATTTTTTTACACTGACTTTTAATAGCATTTTTCAAATTATACCGTGATCTGAGAAGGGGGAGTGTAAGATTTGTTTTTGTACTAGTTCACATATTATTGTTGAAATTACCAATAAAAGTGTTTGGTGACTAAGGTAATCATATTTGATTAGAAGTAAACGTGTATCATTTTTAATTTTTTTGTGGCATGTCAGAAATGAAATTCAGGTTTCTTTGACACATCCTGTGATGAAACAGCAAACGCAAACTCATACCACTTCCATGTGTTGTTTCCTATCCAAGTTACTTTTAGGAGGTTTTGAATGTAGAAGAAATATGTTTACGCCAGGCTTCCGTGTACCTTCTCTCCTTTTACCGATTCCATTTAAACTTCAGTATCTCACATTTTCGTCTCTCATTATCCTTCATATTAATAATCCCGAGGTAAACCAGCAATGCAATATGAATACTATTGGCGTTACTTAACAACCTGCTCATTCTATAGCACGTAGTCTCAAGTTCGAAATTCTCCGAGGGAGCGTGTAATGAGACACAGTTGTAGTGAGACACGGTTGTAGTGAGACACGGTTGTAGTGAGACACGGTTGTAGTGAGACACGGTTGTAGTGAGACACGGTTGTAGTGAGACACGGTTGTAGTGAGACACGGTTGTAGTGAGACACGGTTGTAGTGAGACACGGTTGTAGTGAGACACGGTTGTAGTGAGACACGGTTGTAGTGAGACACGGTTGTAGTGAGACACGGTTGTAGTGAGACACGGTTGTAGTGAGACACGGTTGTAGTGAGACACGGTTGTAGTGAGACACGGTTGTAGTGAGACACGGTTGTAGTGACAACCCCATTCCTGTTAGAAGAGCGGTCTCTGTATCTTAATAGGGAGGTTTAGCGCCAGGCGTAAGGAGATATCCTTAAACTCTATTGATCACGTGTCTAACGCCTTTATACGGTCGTAATGACCAACTTTCAGAAGAGTTTTAGCAATTGCAACAGTGCGTTATGCAATATAACAAAGGAAGCATTTCAAACGTTCAACAGAGAAATTGCATAATATATCAAAGAGTGTAGGCTAGTGGTGAGACATTTAAAACACCTTACGAGTCAACGAAACAACAAATATACATTGTGCATGGAGTTTTAGATTTGGGGCTCTCCGTGATGAGTATGCAGTCTGCTTTTCTTGAAAATATTGGAAATACCTTAAAACAGCGTATGAACGTTATACATAACCTATCGCAAAGATATGGTTTAAACTCCTTTTTCGAAAATTTCTTTCCTATTACCTCTCCAACATATCCCGTTTATTCCTGCCAGCGTTGTGGAGTTGGTAAGAAATAATTGTAACTGCCTCTCGTACGAGAATCGTTTACCCGAGTTGGAAAAATTCAACTTTTCCTGTTTTTAGGCGGCGATTTTGCCGCTTGTAAGGTGACCGTAGATGCTCTTACAGGCGTGCACTATTTATGAAAGTATAAGGTCGTATCTTAGGCCTAAGGTGTGTCGTTATGATTTCAAGATCCATCACGTGACTGTTAGTGCATAACGCCTCTACCTTAGGCGTGGCGCTAAAACTCCCTACACCTATGTTTGGTACCGAGTGAGAAGCCCCCAGGTTAGAGAGAGAGAGTTTGGGGAAGGTTTTCAACTGAACCTTTGGAGAGTGGGATAATCTTTAAATTGATTCCCCACCCAAAAAATTCTAATTGTTGTGTATTGTATTTTATTTAATTTATTTACGTAATGTCCACGTTGCGGGCTTTTTTTTTACCAAGCTTACTAATAGAATTGAAGATATTAAAGGTACGATAACCTCATATTGCGTTTCTACTTCGCTTGTGAGCACATCTTGCAGGGAACCGGTTTGTGAAGATTGGTGCCCCGAGGGCGCATGTGGCAGCATGTGCTCCACAGGTAGTGCCCGCGGTGAGCGCGCGGGCTCCGCCCTTTATGCGGGTGGGCCCGGTCTCGCGGGCCTCCGCTCCGCTCCTCTTGTGCTCCGCCCCTCCCACACACGCGCGGCGCGGATGTTCTGAAAATTGCTCGCTTTTCTCCGGGTGCGCCTGGGCGGCGCCCCTCTTTTACTCGCGTGTTGCGTACTTGCGGAACTTGTTTATGGGCAATAACTTGTGGCGCTTTCGTGCATTTGCCAACAGTTGTGCGGGGGAGTTATCTGCTGTGGTGCGCCACTGTTCCCGGGCGCGAGCCAGTGCTTGTGCGCCGGAAACGCATAAGCTGCACAGGAAAATCTGCACAAAAGGACAACTTGCTCGTTTGGTTGCGCTACTAAGCACTAACAAGGCTGGTTGTCGCGGCGTTTGTAGTGCGCCGTTATCGAGTAAAAAGGGAGATAACGTTTTGATTATCTCAATGGCGTGTGAGGCAATTAACCACTGTTTGAGTGCCTTCTGTTGAAGAAAACGCCCTCAAATACGAAAGGAAACCAATGTTTTAAGGGAAAGAGTTAGGAGAATAAAACGATGTATTCATATTTTAGGGTACTTTACATGAAATGCCTACGTTGAACTGTTCTCGACTGCTCCAAATTTATTTTTTAATTTTTGCGTCCAAAGAGCAAAGAACGCTTATAACAATGTTACAAATGCGATCTTCACCAAAACCTCTGAAATTTTGAAAATTGTAAAAGTTAAAACTTTTCTCCTGTAAGTACAATACTAAAGAAAACAATTTTATAAAGAATAATATGAATTTTTTGTATTAGATTTTCAATGATTTTACGTCCAAATTTTTTAAATTATGAGTAGTTTTTGCATAATTTCGAGAGAAACCATAACCACTTTGAAAGAAAAATACGAACATAATATTTTGTAGAAAAACGGCTCCTATTCTTTTTGGATAGAATCGAGGACGCTTCAAATGGCACAGGTCTCGTTTTCATTGAACTTTCTGAATTGTAAAAATTGAGAGAGTTGGAAATAATGCTAGAAAGTATGTGCTGTTGTAGCACACTTAGTGTCCTACTCTTGTATTATTGATCCTAGATGTTAGCATTTCACTGTCATCTATTCTTTGATATTACATGTTAAAATAATTTCACGAACAGTGCAAATATTTATTGTTTTAGCGTTTTATTGAATTAATTCGTTGATTTTTTTTGTGATGTCCAAAACATTAAGAATAGTATAACCGTTACAAATAATACGGGAAAGTATGTGCTATTAAGCACTATTGTTTAAAATTGTCTCGATTTTACTCTTATATTACTCTGCATATTCTGAAAACATTCTTCATGACAGCATTTAAAGCTCTATTTTTGTAGAATAGATTTCATAAAGAAATATTTTATCAATAATGTGGAAGTAAAAGGAGGTCCAAAAATATTTATATTTTCGCAATATTCGAAATTCAGTTGGCTTCAATAGCAATCAGATCTGTACTTTTTTTGTTAGAGTACTTTACTTCAGCCAACAATTTAAAGGGAAAAATTGGTAGCAATTAAAAAAAAAAAAGTCTTAGGGGTTTAATGCCAAGTTCCCACCTCAATTAATACAGATGTTATTTTTATTTTTTGTGGTCAGAATTTCTTCACATTTACAGAAAAAATTTCCTGTGGGATGACTCGATAAGTAACATTAATTATAGAAAATATTCGTTTAAGAACAGGTTTTGTTAATCTACAATTTTCAAATACACTCACTTCCATTCAAATTTGGTGGATGTTAAGATAAGAAAATCTGAAGAAATGAATACTTTTTTTCTTCATAACAATAGAATATCATTATCGATTCCACACCCTCTTCTTATATTGTCGTTTACGTGAGCTATCGTAAAACTACTTATTTTGGTTCTTCCTTGCATCACTGAAGAAAACTACCTTTGAATCACCCGTCATCTTTCTGAATATTGGCACTTGTAAAACTCCAATAGTTCCATTACCTCGTAAAACCATTTCTAAGTTACCGCGCTCTTGTACACGCTTTCTAAATTTAATAATGCGATTTCGATCGCGGTGATATCAGGGTGATGGGCGACTTGCTTCTGCAAGACGGGGGGAAAAGGTGAAGTCTCGGCTACTTCAGCTGGCCAAGGCGTGATGATGGCTAGCTTGCTTGAGTACGCCGAGGGGAGGTGATGAATTGCTCACTTTCAACTTCCAGGATGACGATGATGGCGTATCGTCTCGTGCATTCCGTGCCGTAACTCGCCCAAATAATACTTTATAATTTCTTGGTCGTAAGCTGCCTATTTCGATCTTTCTAAAATGTATGTAATACATTTCATTATTTCTTAAACTTGACACAAGATCCAGTGCACGAATTACATATGGTTCATGAAGTGTATTTGTAATCTCAAGGCACAAAATCACGTGATGTCTTGTACCATAGAGCGTTTATACGACGCCTGGTTACGGCCTGAAATATATACTACATTGCCTTCCAACGATGGAGCTAAGTTGTAATTTTAATGGTTTAACGGCCAAAACGTGATTGTTATGATTTTGAGACCGCGAAAATATATTTATTTTATTCTAAATATTCCGTGTATGGTATTACAAAGTAAATGTCTCAGGGGAGAGGGTAAGGTAAGAGTACAGTCAATAATACTAATAAAATTAGAAAGTGTTTGCCAGTTTATCACTTACTCCAGTGCCTTAAACTGAGCAACAGCGAATCAGAACCTTCGACACTTGCTCAGTGTTGTTATCATGGCTCAAGAAAGTGCTTTTGCATCGTGGTTATTACTTCAAATGATAGAACAAAAGAATCAAAAGGCTCGAATGTCTAACAGCTGAGCGCCAATACCAGTGCCGATACTGAGGATAATAGCTGTTGAGATAAAATGTGTTACTTGAGCGAGAATTGTGAGTAACGAGGGGACATTCGAGTCGTTGTCAATGCCTATCGCAAATCTTGTCGTGGAACCTGTATCGTGAACCCGATAGAGCGGCGTCCTTCATTCCAATCTGTCAAACCCAGGGATTTTATTTGGTCCTTAACTATATGTGCTGATGTTGGGGTGAGAGGGTTTGAAGACTGATGAAGACTGATTCTTTGACATGATTCTCAAACAATGCTTTAATTCCGTTGAACATTGACTAAGGGGGGATGTTGCAGTATGTTAGGTATAAGAGATAGATTACACTTTTTTCAGATGAAAGCAATTGCTCTAAGAATCAGATCTTTAAATAAGGTATTGTACAATTAACAAAACAAAACCAAAAAAAACACGAAAAGTTTATAATTTTTTTCTGAAAACCGCTCCTATGGAAATCGTACGCCGGAAAACGGCGATATTTCTCTTATTGCCGAGTTCTGATAACTAAGAATTGAATAAATCTTGTACCTGTATGTAGTAAATTACTTTCTCTTCAAACACAATGTGTAGTCAAAATCCATATTTTCAAGGTTCTTGATATCGAAGAATGTATTGACAGCATGTAGTCTGTCGGTCCATCCATCCGTCTATGGTGAACACTAGCATATTAACAACTGTGACGATTTTCTGTAAAATTGATTTTTCCCGATCGTTCTGTTCGAACTCCAGGCCCTACGATTAAACGTCCTTGCGTTAGTGTAAACAACTTTTAGAAAATGGCGTGGTTTCATTTTCGTTGAAATACATGATTATTTGAAAATTGCAGAAGTTCAGTTTTTTCCAACGCTATCTATATCCACAATATTAAAAATAGATTTTTTCCTTCATAAAATCTGTTTTTTTTTTAAATACATCCTGAAATTAGGTCACGTACAATTTTTCGAAAATATGAGTCGTTTTCGTGGTATTGCGTGTGAAACTTTAAAATTTTTTTTCTCAAAAACGGCTCCATTCTTTCTTTTAATTTTCTTCTCGTATATATCAAAGGACGTTATACAACTATAAGATGATGACGGTCATAAACTCTCTGAATTTTCGAAAATTGTAGAAGTTCGAATAATACGAGAAATTACGGCTGTTGTAGTACTACTAGTTTTTTCGAACCTGTTTCATACCTTAAGTATTGAAGATGGGGATTTGTTTGCGGAATCTATTCCTCAGTATTATGTATTTAAATAGTTTGAAGTAAAAGTAGCGCTATTTTACAAATTCCGATGTATGGTAACGGTATCTCCATCACCATTGCATCTCAGCCGATCCTGGATAACCCTGTTAATCGGAAGGCTGTTATCGCAACATGCGCCTATAAATTTGGAGTAAGTTTCATTCAAACCTTAGAACTTTCAAAATTGCAAATTTTTGAAACGGTAAACTGGAAACTTCGACGTTTCTTGTGGGAAGATAATGGTTCACGAGATGACTAATGAATTAGTAGGATACAATTGGCAATTTTGTAATCTTACCTATCTGTAACAAATAACACACGAAAGTGTCTGCTGCTGTAGCAAAGAAAGTTTTTGTTTGTTAGTTTTATAGTGAAACGTTTTCGTAAAATCTCCCATTTTCTGCTTTTATTCTTTTGTATAGGTTTTCTTACTTAAATAATATGTAGAATTTCTTGCATTGAATTTCAACATTGCAAAAGTAAGCGAAAAAGTCGTGTGTATATCAAATTTATTAATCAACTTGTAGATGTTAGCTGTAGATGTTGAAGCATATTGTGTATGTGGAAAATCGTCTGCATTTTACCAGTGGTGCTTTTATGCAGGACATTTCTGTATTGTTTGATATTTTTTACAGTTGAAACTAGAATCATCCACATCGTCTCTGTGATGTGAGTAGGTCAAACACGGCTTCGTCGCCGCTTTCAAAATAAAAGCGTTTCCTGGGTGATTGTTCGTGACGCTCAACACGTGGGAAAGCGGGAGCCAACACAAAGGCGCACAGCCGCCCACCGCAGGCACAAGGGCGAAGCTGGTGCACAAGCAGTTGAATATATGCATTATCTGCGGCCACTGGCTACGTCGGGCATAACGCGCTTTTAACACCCGCGGCCGGAGTGACCGTGCATGAGCACGCCTCATTAACGCGGTGATGGGCGCTGGCGTGCGCGCCGCGCACCCGCTGCCGGCCGAGGGCGGGCGACGGGACAGTGTGCGTTGGGGGCGGAGGCTGGGGACACGGCGCAGTGTGCGGTGGGGGCCGGGTCGACGCGACGGCAGGGAACGGGTCGGAGTAGGCGCGAGCGGGTCAGCGGGGCATAATATAAATAAATAATGTACTTCAGCTTCCGGGTCAATGACCCCCGTCTCGATCAGGTTTTTTGTACAGTTTCCCTGATCTATTGAGCAAGTGCTGAGATGACCCCTTGTTTTGTTTCTGGACGTAAAAGTACATCGAAAAAGTAAGATCCGTTGGAGTATACCAGATACATGATCCTGTAACAAGTTTTCTTGTTGCAGTATCGTGGATCTGTTGTACTCCAACGGTTCTTTTTTTCGGTGAGTTTCACTATGTGCAGGTTTTGTTGAACTCATCTTTTGCTTGTAATGGTAGGAGAAGAGGTAAGGACGAGTTACTATTTTGTTAGCAATACAGAAAAATCATACCTACAAATCGTTTACCGATGCAAATAAACTTTCGATAACTCGGGAACGAAAATGTCTAGTTTTTTTTCAAATATTGCTAATCTCGCGCTTTCCAAATTTTATTTTTACTTATTTATTTCTCTTTAACTTTTATTCATCTTTCAACTATTTATATTTAAATGATGGGAAGAGATTCCGAAACTCAAGAAAACGTTTGCTGATGATCTTCTCCCCTACACGTCACATACAGCTTTTACTGTTTTTTAGTAAATAAAACTAAATCTAAATATAAATATAAATAATAAATCTAAATCATATAAATAAAAATCATATAAATATAAATAATATAAATATAAATAATATAAATATAAATAATATAAATATAAATAATATAAATATAAATCGTAAGTCGGAGGCGAGGTCGAGTGTCAGAGTAGGGCGTCCGCCGCCGTGGGTACCGCGATGTTGTGACAAAAGGCGAGATGCGAACAGGACAGGAAGGAGGTTGTGCAGGGCGGGTCCAGCGGCGGATCCAGGGGAGGGGGGATCACGGGAGCCATCAAAAGGCTCAGAGTTTTTGTTTGTTACCGTCTTTTATTTGGCAAAATTGATTTAAATATTTATGTTAAAATCATGTAATTATTTAAAAAACAATATTGTCTATTTAAAAAAAAGAATATATCATATATACACTACAAAAAATAGCGTAGAATATAATAACAAATATTTATTATTTAACAAAAATCTATGATGGCGCCCTCCAAAATGTTCGGCTGGACCCTTCCCTGAGCGGGTCGGATGGAGTTGGAGGTTTGGGTGACGAAGGACTGGGTTGAGCAGTGACGACGGACGCGGTAGTGTAGTGGGCGGTTGGTGGCGGGGTGTGTGTGTGTGTTGGGCGGCTGGAACTGCACGGCCAGCAGCTGCAGTGGAAGTGGTGGAGTTTGGGGCGGCAGGCGAAGGGGAGGGTGAAAAGTGGCCGAGCGGACATGGTAGCTGAGGGAAGGGGCCAGTACAACGCGCCTGCTTGTCTGCGCATTTTGCGCATGCAAAACGGGCGCCAAAATACGCTTGTTGTCAAAAAGAGTTGTTTATGTGTGTGAAGCTACTTAAATTAAAGGGCGTTTGGTGCATTCACTCTTGAATGCAAAGCCATAATATCGTCAGACGGATGAAGTAACAGTCATACTGCCAAATCAACGACTATAGTGAATAAGTTCTGCGAAGGGATTATATGATTCCCACTAGATCAAAATTCTAATCAATACTTATTGTGGCTTTTCCCACGATCTCCATTCATCAGTATACTGTGATTGTCGAGGTATTGTCGAACCCTGGATGACGTAATGATTCCTTAAGGAATATTGACCCAAGGAAGGGCAAATAATGGCCAAGAGGAAGGAGGTATTTGATACGAAATTATTGTGAAACTCTGTTCGAGTGTTTGGGAGCAATTAATATGTAAGCAACTACTACTTATTTAGATTTATAATTGGTGTCCATGATATTGAGTAGTATTCGTGGTGGAAGCTATGACAAAGGGTACCCAAACTTCATTACGCTTTAGGTGATCTGTGTGAATCTGACGATAGAAAAATTTGTTGTCCAAATAATCCGAGTTAAATCTGTTATGCTAATCACAAACTTTCCAATGAAAAATATATTTAAGACTGGTACAGCTCGGCAGACCGCCAATATCCTTTGAACCTAAAATTCCAAACGTTCAGTATTATATCGTTTTTCGTCTTTCAGCGCGGAAAAACACACTGCGCAATTGCAATATATTTTCGTGAACAGTCTTGTTACTTCTATTTTCGTTTTACGTTTCATTTCATTAAAAAATATGAAGTAGCACGAAGGTTCGTGTATGGCTTTCATTTCTAGTACATCAATTCATTTCACGTGGTATGAATCGGAAGACTGAAAGTAGCAATGTAGTGTACCGCCATTGCCGTAACATACCAGGATAGAGCGAGCTTTGCGCGGGCGGACTTTGAGTGGTTGAATGCACGTCTTGTCTCTTCAGGGCATTCTGCCGATCCGCGCGTCGCATAGGAAGCATTCCGGGCGTAACTAACCGCTTAAGGGCGCCTTGTGCGACACCCAATGGACTTCGGGCTGTACCCCTCGCCCAGCTAATCCCGGTTCTATGAGACTAATCTCACGGCCCTCTGTGTGCTGTACAATTAGGATCTTCCGGGCTGCCCTGGTCTCGTGTGCTAAGTAAATAATTTCGCTTGCCTGGCTTTAACTATTAGCACAACTCGCTCACGACTTAGTAACGAATACTCGGCGCGTTTACGGCGCGCTGTTGAATGTTCTCCAACTGCCGTGTATTGTTTAACGTGATTGGACTCCGTCGCTGTTTTCTGTATTCTCCTGTAGTACTTATTTGTTAATAGTATCGAAAGCCTAACAGCCAATATGTTATGTAAACTACACTTCATTTGGAACATTAATTTCTGTAATATTGTTGTTGCTTTTTGGAAACGATAGATTTTACTTTCTCCCTTTCGTAAGAAGAAAAAAATTGTAATCGTGCGCCGGAAATTGGAAATTTTTACAGAAAAAAAGCTTGTTTCCTCTGGTAACGAAAAAGGGGGGGATATGTTGTTCCGATATTTAGTAAAGTACTTGCACTAATATGTTACCTTGTCAGAACCCATTGATATTGAACAATTTATTGATACTGAAAATCGATAGTCAGCAAAATTATCCGTCCGTCTATCCGTCCGTCTATCCGTCCGTCTATCCGTCCGTCTATCCGTCCGTCTATCCGTCCGTCTATCCGTCCGTCTATCCGTCCGTCTATCCGTCCGTCTATCCGCCCGTCTATCCGCCCGTCTATCCGCCCGTCTATCCGCCCGTCTATCCGCCCGTCTATCCGCCCGTCTATCCGCCCGTCTATCCGCCCGTCTATCCGTCCGTCTATCCGTCCGTCTATCCGTCCGCCTATCCGTCCGTCTGTCCGTCCGTCTGTCCGTCCGTCTGTCTGTCTGTCCGTCTGTCCGTCCGTCTGTCCGTCCGTCTGTCTGTCCGTCTGTCCGTCTGTCTGTCCGTCTGTCCGTCCGTCTGTCCGTCCGTCTGTCTGTCCGTCTGTCTGTCCGTCTGTCTGTCCGTCTGTCTGTCCGTCTGTCTGTCCGTCTGTCTGTCCGTCTGTCTGTCCGTCTGTCTGTCCGTCTGTCTGTCCGTCTGTCTGTCCGTCTGTCTGTCCGTCTGTCTGTCCGTCTGTCTGTCCGTCTGTCTGTCCGTCTGTCTGTCCGTCTGTCTGTCCGTCTGTCTGTCCGTCTGTCTGTCCGTCTGTCTGTCCGGCTGTCTGTCCGGCTGTCTGTCCGGCTGTCTGTCCGGCTGTCTGTCCGGCTGTCTGTCCGGCTGTCTGTCCGGCTGTCTGTCCGGCTGTCTGTCCGGCTGTCTGTCCGGCTGTCTGTCCGGCTGTCTGTCCGGCTGTCTGTCCGCCTGTCTGTCCGCCTGTCTGTCCGCCTGTCTGTCCGTCTGTCTGTCCGTCTGTCTGTCCGTCTGTCTGTCCGTCTGTCTGTCCGTCTGTCTGTCCGTCTGTCTGTCCGTCTGTCTGTCCGTCTGTCTGTCCGTCTGTCTGTCCGTCTGTCTGTCCGTCTGTCTGTCCGTCTGTCTGTCCGTCTGTCTGTCCGTCCGTCCGTCCGTCCATCCGTCCGTCTGTGAACAATTAACTCCTGATCCGTTGCGAATTGATTTTCCCGATTGATCTATACGAGGGTTGTCCGATGGCGGAACGCGGTGCCATATAGTGTGTCGCGCGAAAGATTATTAGACAAAAGTGGAAGTCCCTTGCATCCATATCGGGCGAGAATATTGCGCTCTTAGAGCACGCGCCCTGTTGGAATCAACGCCCCCTTTGATACAAAAATATATTAAGTCAAAATGTTCTCAAAACTGGTTTCACATTAGTTGATTATTGATTGTGTTGATTTATTGCAGATTGTTGATGGTTGAAAACGGCTGTTGGCGCCTCAGCAAACACAAAATATAATCAACCCAGTGCAAATTGGTTTTATAGGAAAGTGTATTAGATTGTTGAGTGCCGCGCGGCGCGTGTGTCCTTAGCCCGACGCCCATCCCGGGCTTCCTGAGCGACTACGCCTTCCTGGTGCGCGGCCTGCTCGACCTGTACGAGGCCAGCCTCAACGGCGAGTGGCTGACGTGGGCGGAGCAGCTGCAGGACGCGCAGGACGAGCTCTTCTGGGACGAGGAGGGCGGCGGCTACTACACCACCGCCCCCGGAGACGCCTCCATTCTCTTCCGCAGCAAGGAAGGTAGGCAGCCGGGCTGGCTGGCTGGCGTGCCGGCGCCCGTACGCGCCCCCAGCCCTCGTCCCTGCCGTTCTCCCGCGCCCATGCCCGCCCCCGCACATACACGTGTCCCTTTGCTCGCCCCTTTGGCCGGCCCTTCCCCGCCTCTTCCCCCGCCCATTTCCCCGACCCTTTCTCCGCCCCCGTTCTCAGCCCCCCTTTCTCCGCCCCTTTCCCCGCCCTTTCCCTGCACTTTCTCCTCCCCTTCCCCGCCCCTTTCCTCGCCTTTCCCCCGACTCCTTCCCCGCCCTTTCCCCGGCTTTCCCCGCCCTTTGTCCGCTCCTTTCCCCGTCCCTTTCCCTGCCCCTTACCCTCCCCCTTACCCGCCCATTTCTCCGCCCTTTCCCCGCCCTTTCTCCGCCCCTTTCCCATCCCCATTCTCCGCCCCTTGCCCTACCCCTTCGCCTGTCCCTTCGCCTATCTCTTCGCCCGCCCCCCAGCCGCGTGCCTCACCGCCTTCGCCCCTGTACCCTCCTCCGCCCCGGCCCCGCCTTGCCCCTGCCCTGCTCCCGCGTCCGTGGCCGCCCCCGCCCCCGCCCCCGCTCCTGCGTCGTCCATCCATCATCCGCAGCGGGGCGCCTTCCGCCTTTTTTTCCTTCCTCCTCCTCACGTTTTACACTTGAGGAATTGTGACGCGATTCCTGCTAAGTGAAGTAGCGATACAAACCAAACATTTACTGACTTAATAATAGTTATTTACTAGTGCCAAAAGAAAAAGTTATGTGCAAGTTAGCTGATTATATAGATGTTCGGTGTCTCGAGTGTATAATTACTAACGTGATCAAAATTCGTGTTTTCACCACATCTAATGAACTTTTTTC
Source organism: Gryllus longicercus (assembly GCA_038098605.1). Lineage (NCBI taxonomy): Eukaryota > Metazoa > Arthropoda > Insecta > Orthoptera > Gryllidae > Gryllus > Gryllus longicercus. The sequence continues at coordinate 743,742 of JAZDUA010000585.1, forward strand.
TCTTTTATTTATCATATTTTTATTTATTTTATAATCATGACTTTTATGATTACTGGTATTGGTGCTGACTTCATCAGTACCCTTTATTACGACGGAAATAAATTGATTGATCACTTCCTTTGATTCACTGTAGGAAGCGTTATTATTTTGAATGTAATAAAGAACTGTTTAGCCACTCCAAAGGCATCAATTAACAGCATATAAATTTGATTGTATAAGATTATTAAAATATTTTCTTCAACGTATACCCGGTGCGGATTAAATGTTACCATTTAATATTGAGCAAGTGAAAAAGTTCATTTACGTTCAATAATGAGACACATGCTTTATTATTGTAATATTTAATTATGTCTAAAACGTTTAATATTGCCAAAACACTTCAAGTTATAGAACAGCCTGTTGAACAGTTGCTTTAACACTCGCGTGCTGGTCCCTCGGTAAAAACACTCATTTAGATGTATGTTAATTGTCGTATGCGGACCACAACGTTTTGTGTCCACACTTTTGCTTGAGAATTGTTCATGTGAATCACGAAATAGAATCTTAATCAAAATGTTTACTGAGGACAATGCGTATAAACTAATTAATTTTTAACTCTTTTTTTATGTTTTCCAATATTTTTTGAACTTATTATATATTAAATTGCTGGTTATTGTTCACTAATGACTAAATCATGCTCATTTAAATTTCTAACAAATGCGGTCACGGTCTGAGTATTTAATGCTCTTAGGATATGGTGCTTTTCATTTACTTTTGAGATAAACGCATGGAAATTGTATTTAAACGACAATATTTTTCGATGTTTTAGGGAATTATATTTTAAATAGTTAATTATTTTGCAATTGTCTTTAACTTACCAGATTATTTCAGTCTTATTCAGCCAATCAAAATTGTAAAATCTTGACAAATATTTTTTCATTAAAAACTTTCCTTCTACGTAAACCAAATCAACATCTTTCTAAAAAGTGTAAATTGCAATTTAAAAAAATAAGTTAATCGGCGATCTCATTGCTGTTGTCTCTAAATAGTTTCATCAGATCCCGGAAATATGATATCCTTAAGGTCTTGGTAAGATATCTTATTCTAAGTCACACTTAAATGCTGTTACAACCTGTTGATGCTGAACCGGTTGGCTGAGAGTTCTTATCGAGTTTGTCATTTCAGTTTTCCGACCATGCAACGGAACCGTACTACGGAGTGGAGACTTAGGATCCTTTATATAATCCTATCGACCGAAACCCCATAAATGTGATATTGCTGAGTAAGGGATACCCTCCAAGATTTGTCTCAAATAGATCTAAAACGAAAAAAAGTAAAATAATGTTGACAATTTTGTGAAGTTCAGCCGGTAACTCGCAACACTCATCTGTTTCCTGATTCATCCACTCTGCGTAAGTCGAAAACTGTGTGTTCTAGGCTCTCAGTTCAAGGTTTTCAGACCGTTAGAGAAATTAGTTACATTTAATTAACCATAATCTTGAAAATTAAATTGTTTTGAATCGCCTATTGCTTTTGGGAGCATTTAGCTCTTTTAGGCGCCTCTACTCCATAGTACGACTGCACAAAACGTGCAGAATCTCAAAGTTGATATAAAATTAAATTGACTATTTGATATTCTGCAATTTAATCGAATGCGTTTTTTGTCTTTCTGGACTTTGCATTATACAGGCCTCGTGAACTGTGCGGGTAAACATCCTAATATTCCTAAGCGTTTCGTAACAAAGAAACTCGTAGCTATATTAGGATGTTTATCCGCGCGTATTACGAACCCTATATTACGCAATGGCCAGATCAGGGCTTCCCCATTCGCAGTATGAAGCTAATTTCGTTTTTAAAATAAAGATTTACAAGGTGAGGTGTGTTCGTACGGGAGCAGGTAGTATTTGTAAATGTAGAAAAAAAGACATCTATAATGCCATAGGGAATCAAAACAAATTAATTTAATAATTTTACCTCAGGGCTCTATAGTTTGCTAAAGATTTTACTGGATAAATTAAATGTCAACATGCCATGCCATATTTACAAGCATTTTAATTGTCGTAATGATTTAACCGTAATTACTAATAAAATTCCTCTTTTAATTTAACTGAAAATTACTATCAATACGTTTTTAGAATCTGATTCTTATTTCATAGGCACATATCCCATTTGGGCAAAGTACTGAATACGAAGAATAAACTTACAGATGTTACTTCTGAATCCTTTCAGTCACCTTCAAATTCGGATGAATCTGATCACTCTCTTTCTACAATAATTGGAATTATGAGTCTCTCATTATGATTATTTCAGAATGATTTCTCTGACATGACATTTGCTCTTTCGCATCAATTTTGTCATGTTATTTGTTTACGTGTTTTAACATGGGATTGCAATTTGTTGTTGTAGAAACATATGATACGAATTATAACTTACAGAAAACTCTCAACTTACGTTTACTAACTATAGCTTATAAATGAACTGTCGTGAGCTTATTAAGGAACTGTGTTGAAATCGGGTCTTATGACACCCTCAGCCAAGCCTTCTAATCTGGGGATTGTACTCGTCTTTGAGCATCCTCTTTCACCCTTCTGTCTTTTACTACAATATTCGCATCCGAAAACTGTGTACATAATAATATCCCTTAAGTATTGTAACATTCCTTAAACTAAAAAATAACATAAAAATACAGAAGTAGGATATTCATAGTGAAAATGCTTAAGATGTTCTAGCTTAGAGACTTCAGATACGTTCGCGTCCCAAAACTGTGAATTTAGGTCATTAGAAACACCTAGCGCGTATTCCTTCCGAAAGATCTTAATGTTGACAGTTCCTTGTTATAGATTTATTGCATGATAAAATCCAAAATTGTAGGATCCTCGGTAAAATTCATCATTTCTTTTCCTGTTCATCTGGGTCTTTTAAGTTTTTCTACCCCCGGAAACCAAGACGCGATTTGGGTTTCCATGTAATCTCTTTTTCAAATTGTTAAATATTTCTGAGCCACTTCTACCATGCGTTCCCGAGGAGCAAATGCTTGAATACATTTGCCTTTCACAGATTCGTGTCTCACTGCTGCGTCGCTGCTATCCAGTGTTTCCCAATTTCCACATTCAACGTAATCTTATTTCAAGTTACTAACTCGACTAGTTGGGAAGATTGAATCCAGCCAGTGATCTGATCCAATGTGATTGCTATTCAGGAACCTAGTTTAGGAATGATGCGACGTGATTTCATTTTAATAAGCAGATTGCTGTAAATCTAAAGTTAGTGCTGTGTTTTGTATTTCAAAGGGTACCCCCCGTTAAGATGGTAAAAAGTTCCCTAAAGCCAAATAGTATATGAGTAGTAACACTATAATTCTAACATAAAAATATTATTTTTCATAGGTTTTTTAGCCCCCAACTCCCCACCACAATCCTCAAATCTAAAAAAATGTGTTTTTTTAATTTTATTTTTTTTGTCCATATCAAACCAACTTATCTGAATGGAAAAAAAATTCTCAACATAAAAAAATATTTTTTTCTAAAAGTTTACATTTTTTTCATAATTTTTTGGCGCCAGATTCAAACAAAAAAATGTTTTAAAAAAATAAAATTAAAAAAAATTTTTTAAGTGAGATTAAAAGGCGGAACAGGCGCGAAAAAAATATCAAAAATTCCTCGCGGAACGGCGGATTTTCCCTATTTTTTTCAGATTTTTCCGATCACTGGGCTACAAGTTACAAAATGTTAATCAATATTTCAACCCTTTTTTCATTTTAAATATGTTTTGATCATAACTAAAACAATTTTTATACACAATTTGTTATAAACAGTTGTTATAAGCATGACAGAAAATATAATTTTTCAATCATTTTAATTTTGCAATTTTTCAATACTTATATTTTTACATATTTTTACCGCTTATTGAGTTATGAAGATATTCAATAGATAATAATATGATTAAAGGAAGTAATGAATAATCCTTTTGTCGAGTGAACATTTGTGTATTAATCATGTGGTGTTCAGTTTACAAATCGTGATTGTATAAAAAATATATATTTACATTTCGTTAAGATTCAACCTCAATCCTCATCGCTGTCTTCGTCGATTACCGCATTCTCTTCATCAAAATCAAAAAGACTTGTCAAGATTTCCGCCGGTCTTACTATTTTCGACTGGTATCGGGCATACGATAAATAAAAAATCATCGCTGCGACGTGTGAACAACACCCAACTGTTCTTCTACCGTTAGCACATGAACAAGCATACCGCTGGATACCAGAAATGTCATTACGATCAGGCACATAATGTATATAACATTTATAATTCTTCCGGTTGATATGTCTAGAATGAACTTCAAATCGTATAATTTCTGGATTTACTTTTAAGTAACTCAAAAGAAGGGTATCGTCGTCTTCCAACATTTCTGCCAAATATGATACAGATTGTTTCAGTTGGTACGACCCAGTAAACAATATTTGCAATTCCTGGGACGTCAGTTAATAGAAACAGTCAGAAAATAGTAAGACCGGCGGAAATCTTGACAAGTCTTTTTGATTTTGATGAAGAGAATGCGGTAATCGACGAAGACAGCGGTGAGGATTGAGGTTGAATCTTAACGAAATGTAAATATATATTTTTTATACAATCACGATTTGTAAACTGAACACCACATGATTAATACACAAATGTTCACTCGACAAAAAGGATTATTCATTACTTCCTTTAATCATATTATTATCTATTGAATATCTTCATAACTCAATAAGCGGTAAAAATATGTAAAAATATAAGTATTGAAAAATTGCAAAATTAAAATGATTGAAAAATTATATTTTCTGTCATGCTTATAACAACTGTTTATAACAAATTGTGTATAAAAATTGTTTTAGTTATGATCAAAACATATTTAAAATGAAAAAAGGGTTGAAATATTGATTAACATTTTGTAACTTGTAGCCCAGTGATCGGAAAAATCTGAAAAAAATAGGGAAAATCCGCCGTTCCGCGAGGAATTTTTGATATTTTTTTTCGCGCCTGTTCCGCTATTTAATCTCACTTAAAATTTTTTTTTTTAATTTTATTTTTTTAAAACATTTTTTTTGTTTGAATCTGGCGCCAAAAAATTATGAAAAAATGTAAACTTTTAGAAAAAAATATTTTTTATGTTGAGAATTTTTTTCCATTCAGATAAGTTGGTTTGATATGGACAAAAAAAAAAATAAAATTAAAAAACACATTTTTTTAGATTTGAGGATTGTGGTGGGGAGTTGGGGGCTAAAAAACCTATGAAAAATAATATTTTTATGTTAGAATTATAGTGTTACTACTCATATACTATTTGGCTTTAGGGAACTTTTTACCATCTTAACGGGGGGTACCCTTTATAAAAAATGTGAAGCTTGTTTTTGTTTGGCAACGTTATTTCAGTTTCGCCGTTTATGTGAGTAACGCCTCATGCTTAAGCAATTTCGTGTTTTCAGGGTCACTGCACGTATCATTTCTTTGTCAATTTGTCTTTCGCTCGTATAGTTTTGTGTTCAGTAGAAAACTCAACAGCGCCCAGCTTCACATTTGTCTTCATATTATTGTATTCCCCCCACTTCGAATTGGATTTGCTTTCTTTCCTTTGCTGTTTGTATTTCTGAATGTTGACCCCGTGACTTTTGGGGGATGAAACGGAGTCCGTTGTTTGTATCACACACACACACACACACACACACACACACACACACACACACACACTCGCACCATCCGGTTCCATCTTTTTGGAGGAAGGTTGCACGATCCTGCTACCTTTGAGAGACACAAAAACTCGGGACCGTTTTACGAACCTGAGGTGTAGGTTTTTGCAGTGATCTCTAGCGTTCGCTGTTCTAAGTGTAGGAAAACATTCCTTGCCCCCACCTACGTTGGCTTCGTCGTTTGCCTTTCCGGGTTAGGTTGAGCCCGAAATAACGTGGCGGACGTGACGGTATGAGGGCGTGTTCTAGTAACTCGATCTGCCGAGCGTAAACAGCTGTAGCGGCGGTAACTTATTTACGGTAGTCTGAATTGCAATCAGCGTAATTTATATTCACGGAAGGGAGAGCTTCATGTTGCTAACGGCTAGGGAAAACAAGGGGAATTCATACTTCAGCGTAGCTAGTGGGGTGGGAAACGTCAGTTTGTGTGGCGCTGCGAAGATGCTAACTTGATTTGACAACTAATGTATGCCCATTCATTGCTGCAAAGGGTTAAATCTTTCGGTTTCGCGTTGCTACTTTTTAAGTTCCTTTTTTTTTATAACAAATGATGACGTAATGTACGTCGTCTGCCGGAAAGACAGGCTAGCCAGAAAATTGCGTTTAGGGGAAAGTGAGCACATCCGGTAACGAATAGATAGTTGCGTTAAATATAAGTATGTGTTTTTCGGTTGAGATGATTTTTCCCAGCAGATTCGGGTAACGAAAGGGAAAGCGAGAGTCGAGGCGCCGACTGCATAGCAGCGCGTTTAAAGCGAGCGTTGGCGCTGCCGCCGTCGCCGCCGCCTTCTCGCAGGGGGGGGGGGAGGGTTGTGCAGAGGGAGGGGCGGGCGTCTCCCCGCGTGGGAGTCGATGCTCCTCTAAAGAAGGAGGCGCGGGCGGCAGGGGAGGGGCGGGGCGGGAGGAGGCAAGCGGCGGCGGCGGCGGCGGTGGCGGCGGTGGCGGCGGCTGCTCCGCCGAGGGCGCGTTCGTTAGCGCTGGCTCTCCGCCCCGCTCCGCCCCGCCCCGCCCCGCCCCGGCGCCGGGCAGAGCGACGAGGGAGGGATCAGCGGAGGCTCGGCGGAGAGGCTGGCGGAAGATATGAATATTGACGTTAAGAAGAATGAGCTCGAAAAAGCGGGAGGCGACATGGGACGTGGAGGATATGAGGGAAAGGGATACGTGGAGAAAGACGAAGGTGCTTAGAAGGAAGACCCGTGTGACATGTGAAATTATACTCAGAAATCATGGAGAAAAGCGATCTTGGGAAATGAAGTAAAATACGTGCGTTATATTAACAAACAATAAAAAATTAATAAATCACTTTTAAATTAGAAAACTAAATAACGAAATCACTTTGGGGATGGAATTGTCAATTAAAGTTTTGAAACTGAAATGGTTACCCGCAAAGGATCGGAAGTTCGTGTTAGATGTCCATAAAAAGAGACTGCTGTTTTTTTCCCCCAAGGACATTGTTAGGCAAATGAGCGCGGTGGAAAAAAAAACAACAAACAAACACGAAGAAGTGAAATATTACTGTACCGAGGCAAAATAATGATGCAGGAAATGGGAATGAGAGGCAGGCAGACACTATAGACTAGGTATAGTAGAGCGTTTGAGACGTATAATAAATCAGTTGATAAAATTTTCGTTACATACTATTGAAACTTGTAAATGTTCAACTTCTTTAAAAGGAGATCATTCCTGAACTTTCAAAAACTGTACGAATTACTATGCGAATTCGAAAATAATTAAGAAAGACTATACGGATTATGAAAATAACGTACCTAAGATACGTATAACATATAGCAGAAAATGGACGGTATTTCTCATGTTGCACATGGTTCTGATACATCGTTTAGAGAAGATAACGCAGCTCTGTTTTAACGCAGTCTTTTGTATTCGGTCGCATTGTTAAGCGCGCGCCAGAAAGCAAACCAAGGCGGCGCGCAGGGGAGAAAAGACGCCGGCGACGCAGCGGGGGCGGCGGCCCGCGGGAGGCAAGCAGAGAGAAACGGAGACGGGCGCGGAGGTGGGCCTGGCGGAGCGGAGCGGGGCGGGGGCGAGGCGGGTGTAGCGGGACGGGGCGTGTGGAGCGGGGCAGCGCGGCGCGGGGGCGGTGCGGGTGAGGCGAGGCGAGGCGAGGCGTACGGTAGTGGGGCGGAGCGGGGCGGGGCGGAACTTGGCGTGTCGTGACGGGGCGGGGGTGGCGCGGGACGGCGAAGAGCGGGGCGGGGAGGGGCGGCGTGGAGCGGAGTGAGGAGGGGTGGAGTGGGGCGGGGGTGAGGTGGGGCGAGGCGGGGCGAGTCGGAGCGAGTCGGAGTGAGTCGGAGCGAGTCGGAGCGAGTCGGAGCGAGTCGGAGCGAGTCGGAGCGAGTCGGAGCGAGTCGGAGCGAGTCGGAGCGAGTCGGAGCGAGTCGGAGCGAGTCGGAGCGAGTCGGAACGAGTCGGAACGAGTCGGAGCGAGTCGGAGCGAGTCGGAGCGAGTCGGAGCGAGTCGGAGCGAGTCGGAGCGAGTCGGAGCGAGTCGGAGCGAGTCGGAGCGAGTCGGAGCGAGTCGGAGCGAGTCGGGGCGGGGCGGGGCGGGGAGGGGCGAGGCAGAGCGGAGCGGGGCGAGGCGGGGCGAGGCGGGGCGAGGCGGGACGAGGCGGGACGAGGCGGGGCGAGGCGGGGCGAGGCGGGGCGAGGCGGGGCGAGGCGGGGCGAGGCGGGGCGAGGCGGGGCGAGGCGGGGCGAGGCGGGGCGAGGCGGGGCGAGGCGGGGCGAGGCGAGGCGAGGCGGGGCGAGGCGAGGCGAGGCGAGGCGGGGCGAGGCGGGGCGAGGCGAGGCGGGGCGAGGCGGGGCGAGGCGGGGCGAGGCGGGGCGAGGCGGGGCGAGGCGGGCGAGGCGGGGCGAGGCGGGGCGGCGTGGGACGGGGCGAGGCGTGGCGGCGTGGGACGGGGCGAGGCGGGGCAGCGTGGGACGGGGCGGGGCGGGGCGGGGCGAGGCGGGGCGAGGCGGGGCGAGGCGGGGCGAGTCCTTGGTGCACTGCACCCCATCGCGTCTCCGCGTCGCAACGCGTCGCGTCTGTTCGCGCTCCGCCGAGAACGACGCCGGTGACGGCGGCGGCGGCGGTGGCGGCCGCGTCTCGGCTAACTGCGTTACCAGCGGAGCATCACGACGCGTTCGCCGCGGCGGCGGTCCCGTCTCGTCTCGCCTCGCGTTGCGTTAGCCCCGGCCTGTCTCGTCTCCTCACGTCCCGCTCCTCGCCGCGGCCGTGCCACGCCTCGCTTCACTCCGCCCCGCTCCGCCCCGCTCCGCCCCGCTCCGCCCCGCTCCGCCCCGCTCCGCCCCGCTCCGCCCCGCGCCGCCCCGCCCCGCGCCACCCTCCCGCTCGAGCCGTGCTTCGTTACGCGCGCGCGCGCGCTCTCGCGCTGAGGGCGCTTGGGGCCGAGCGTCCTCCTCGCTTCCGTCCTCGCTCCCCCCCCCCTCCGACCCTGTCACCGTCCGCGCCCTCGCCCCAGACGCTGTGTTGCGCTGCGGTCTAACTGCTCCCCTGGTTCCTTCCTGCTCGGTGTCGACTCGCTGAAAGTTCGCGTGTGCACTTTTCAATTACTACCGCGATTTTTGGGCTGCGTGAACTTCTAAGGCAAGTGAGTGCTCGTGGAAAGGTATACATCCTTGCATTCTCACAAGAATAATATATCGATCTTGATCACTGTGATATTTATTAATGTGATATGAAATAATCAATACAAGGATATTTAACAATCCCATAGTTTTATAACTCAACATGTTCTTGTTTTTAGTTACATTGTTGAAATGCGGTTGCAGGGAGTATTTATAAACATGAGTTCGTAACTTTTCGTCCCATGAGATGACTTCAGTCACTGCACGAAGAATTATTTTTGGGGGACCTCCGTAGTGGGAATTAGGTGGAATCTAATGTTCGACGACGTAACAAAATATTTAGAAATTTGAATTCGTATTATGATATAATAATTGAATAATTTAAGTAGACAATTATCTAAATTTTATTATGAACTCTGGCATTTAACGCAATTTTTGTTACGGAAAATCATAATGATTTATTCTTTTCTTTGCAAGAATACATAACTATTAGAACCATAAAATAAATTATTTAATAAGTAATAATTTATATTTAGAATAATAAAATCCTTATTGCACTTTCATAAATACTAGAGAAAAAACTGTACTTTCTCTTTAATGTACTACTCGATGATTCTACATAATGAGGTTCCTAGCATATTACTTTTATGGCGTCCTCACGTACACGCATGGCCTATTAATTGAAACCACAGACTTAATAAACCTAATGACTTCAGACAGCTCGAGTGCAAAATCTAGTTATTTGTCTTTTCGGGTGTGGTCCTACGCGCAAATTGCGTGTTGATAATAGATGACATCAAAGATTAGTGATTGATGTGACGTGTCGCTGCCTACCATATCACGCACACGCAGCGACAATAGCCATGATTTATATCAGTCTCGAACCAACGACCCTTGGTATTGACCAACGGCGCTGCCGCGTCAGTGCGTTGCTCTGGGGACGAACCACGGACCCATTGGGCTCTGCCTAAATCAGGAGCGCGGGTAATGAGAGCGGCCGTCGCAGTGCTAAGCCAATGTGGGCATTAGCCCTATAATTAATCCCGGAAATTCATTACTTATTCCTTATATCCACGCGCAAGAACTTACTCTGAGAAAAATACTTGTTCCCAGCCAACGGATTCCTGTGTTCTGCAAACAGACAGTTAGTGGAAAACGGCCCAAACAAGTTTTCTGTTTCCTGTAGAAACGTTTATTACATAACTGCGCACACTAAATCACTTAATCATCTCAATTTAATATTTCTGCATTTTATACAAAAGACGTTTATTTCATCTGTCGTAATATTGTGAGTTTTTCTCGATGTACAATATCAATGCACTGGTGGAAAAGTACATATTGAGTTCGGATTCGTTGTTCACCACTCAACTGCCCACAAACTACTTTGAATAACAGAACACATCTACTCTGCATGTCAGAAAAAAGCAATATCTACATTCCTGGACATCACGCAAATATTTGAAATAATCTGGCACTCGGGTCTAATCTATAAACTAATAAAAGCTGGAACTTACATTATTCACGCCATCAAAAGTTTCATAACAGACCGTACATTCTCAGTAATAGTCACCAATTACCACTCCATTCCACACATTATCACAGTAGGCGTCCCGCAAGGCTCCCCTATATCTCCAACATTAGTCAACACATACATCACAGATTTTCCATTAGCAACAACTTCTAATATAGCTCAATTCGCATATGATACAGCACTATGATACTATATATATATATATATATATATATATATATATATTTATTTATTCTAACACCCCACTTACCACACAAACTGTATACCTTCTGCACACTCAGCCGCATGCACTGTAAGCAGGTCGTTAAGATATTATGCTCGTGAAGCGAGCTTAGAATCTCAGGAAGCAGGATCTTTCGGGTACGAGAAAGGTCTGAACCCTCGACACAATAAAAGACACACAAATCACACATAAACGAGCATATAATTCACTCAAAATTCTGTGGCGTAAGTTGATAACAAAGAAAAACAAATCAAAAACAGAATCACACTTTTCAAAAATGTTCAAATAAACACAAAAGAAATCTTTACAGCCTATTTAATGAATAGTCTCTTAATTTTCTTCAGAACTATTTTTCTGAAACAATTTCTCTAACCAGTACTGGGAATTCCCTTTGAAAACTCCATACGCCTAAATTTAAATTACACTAGATACAATTGCACGTGAAATTAAACTTAATTTACAATCTCTTGCCTTTCTTTAAAAATATAACATACAATGAATAATATGTGGGCAAGTGCACTACTCTCAATTTTATCTGCTAATAACAGAATAATGACTGCTCCAATAGAATGGTTAAAGGCAAGTAATTACGCATCCAAATCTCCCACTGCAAAGCTGCAAATTATTACCACCCGTGTCCTCAATTTTCTAACACTTCTGAATCTAGTCTTTCCCTGCCGACGTGAACTTGACCTAATTTCGTAGTTCTACAGGTTACCTCGAAACTGTCCACTTTTCAACCTTGAAGTCGCGTGCTGGGTTCCGCACCGCGTTGCTCGATTCCGAAGTTCTGCGTTGCCTGCGCTGTCCTCTTGCGTCCTTTTCAGTCGTCGTCTTCTCCCCGGCGTCTTCTACCCGGTAGATTCGCGTCTTCTTCCGTTTCCACTAATCGTCCTCTTCCCCTTTCGGCTGCTACCAGCGCCTTCAATTACGCCCACGTTGTAGAAAATAGTCCCTTGCACTACCCTGAATGCTGGTGCAAGTGCCTCGCTCGTTACTAACTTTTACTCTGTTAATCAAGAACTTTCAGAGCTTTCCTGACAACGGGCAACTTTTTACTTCCCGCATTAGTTAATAGAAGAATACTTCACTAATTCCTCACTACTTCGCGGACGACTAACTAGACGTTTTTGAAACGCCGGAAACTCCTATCTAAAAAGTCGTTGCGGCGGCGAATACTATCTAACCTGACGAGCGTTGACGAAAATCTGCTTACTTGCCGAGCGGTGATTACCAGGAGAGCTGCTTCTTCGGCGAACGCTGATAGGAAAAAGAGGGCTTCCGCCTGCGCGCTCGCCTATTTATTGGCGTTGCCTGGGGAAATTCTCGGTAGCGGGGGGGATGATTTCTCCTCCTTCAACCCTTCACCAGTAAGAACGCTGCTTGATAGTTCGTGGTGACTAGTACGAGCAACGGACACCAGGCTGCGCGTTTTGCTACTCTAGTTTTTTGGCTGCTCTTCTCGCTGCCTGTGAGCGTTCATGCCGATGAAACGGTGGTGTTATGGGGGTGTATAATCCCATATCGCCACAATATATATATACATATATATATATATATATATATATATATATATATATATATATATATATATATATATATATATATATATATATGGGTTTTCCAGGTTGGTTTGCAATTGTGGGGTCCAGGGGTGATGGGGGAGCTGTTTACTATTGACGGATGCGGAGGTAAACTTTCTGCGTGAGAAGATTTCTGCTGGTGTTTTGTTAGGATTAAGTTTAATCTTCCAGATGATTGCACAGGATTCAATTTTATTTAATCCATTATTGGAGTCTCATGTCCTCCTCAGCCACACTTTCCGTAGCCACGCAAACAACTCACAAAACCTTATGTCGAATTTTACGTCGATCCTCCAAATTTTTCTACCGGTACCCATCTGTACAAAACTATGATAAGACCCTTGCTCACTAATGTCTGAAAGTCTGAAATTCAGCAGCCAAATCTTCCATCCAAAGTCTTCTTATGCAGACGGGCGGACGATCAGGCGGACGGATGGAAGGATGAGTGGCTGATCCAGGGGGGGGGAGACATGGAGGCTTGCCCCCCCTCAAAGCCCTCTCTCTCTCCTCTCCCTCTCTCTCATCTCCCTCTCTCTCATCTCCCTCTCTCCTCTCTCTCCTCTCTCCTCTCTTCTCTCTCTTCTCTCTCTCCTCTCTCCTCTCTCCTCTCTTCTCTCTCCTCTCTCTCCTCTCTCTTCTCTCCTCTCTCTCCTCTCTCCTCTCTCCTATCTCTCTTTCTCCTCTCTCCTCTCTCTCTTTCTCCTCTCTCCTCTCTCTCCTCTCTCTCCTCTCTTCTCTCTCCTCTCTCTCCTCTCTCCTCTCTCCTCTCTGTCTCCTCTCTCTCCCCTCTGTCTCCTCTCTCTCCTCTCTGTCTCCCCTCTCTCCCCTCTCTCCTCTCTCTCTCCTCTCTCTCCTATCTCTCCTCTCTCTCTCTCTCGTCACACGCACACACATACATACATATACTAAATACTACACGTATCGGGAGCTTGTAGCTTGTCCCAGATTTTGTGGTGAGTCGCTGGCCGAAACCTGTAAGGGTAAAAATCCCGCAAACCGTATGATAGGTAAGAGCCGACCTCACGTTTGATGGACAGAGGAACACTGCCACTTCCCGGGTTATGGCAAGCACTACACTTACGGGACACGATTTAAGTAATTGATGCGCCAGGAAACAATACAAGAAATCACTCGATACCAAACGAAGCAAAGAAGCAAAAAACAAAAAAAAAATAAAAAACAAAAAAAAAATAAAAAAAATAAACGATACCAAAGAAACGCAATTAGTACGGCTGCAAAGTTTCAAGACACATTAGTATGATACATTTTCGTTCCTTATAACATTGCATTTCGGTTTTAGCAAGTGACCAATTTTGAAGACATTTCACGTCAAAAATATTTTATCTTGAAACCTGTGAAAAAGTGAAAATAGAGTGATAGGAAAATCCAGAAAATTCGTGATCGTGAAATAGAAGCACAATAATTATTAATAACGTATGGTATTAATTATATATAACCCGGATAGCTATTATTAACCAGAAAGAGGGCAAACTGAAAATAGGCAGATAGGAAGAAAGGGCAAAATGAAGTGCACACTGTAGCTCTGCCACTTGCGCGCTAAGCAAGTTCCGCTGTGGATGTGTTTTAGCCTTGACCCATTGCACGCCCACTCACACGGTCTGTTCCGTGACGGGACGGTTTGTGTGGCAGGCAACCGGCTATTCTCTAAACGTTCGACTCCTAAGCGGGAATTAAGTGGTCCCTGAACACTGAGGCCATAAAGTTAGTTCACGATGAAGCGCCACGGGTATTTTCGTCCGAGTAGAGTTCTAAAAGCTTGCAGAGATATTGTGGCTTACTTCTTCCTTATGTTAGCGCTTCTGGGTAATGAAGCTGTAATCAAATACTAAGTTTTGTTAATAAATATTGTGATTAAATTTCGGTGAATTCTGGTGATTTTATTTGATGTACAATTGATTGACGTATTGTTTTCAGTGTCGTAGTAAGCCTGAAGTAGTCGCTATTGTTTTCTAATAGTAATACCGTATTATTTAAATACACTTATGCAGTAGAGAGAAAGTTACGTAGTGTTGTAGTGCGAGAAAAAGGCGAATTTTCGCCCGAAAAACTTTTATTACATGGCCCAGGTAATTAAAAAGTGGATAAAATTCAGTTGCTAAATTTAGAAAAATCCTTTAACACGTAGTGTAGCTAGAACACATGTTTTGTGAGTCTGTGATACGGAAAAATTGAATAATGGCATAATGGCTGTTTGTCAGTCTGTCAGTCTGTCTTTACGTGTTTACTTTTCGTGTTACTACTACGTGTTTACTTTTCGTAATAAATATTGTGATTAAATTTCGGTGAATTCTGGTGATTTTATTTCATGTAAAATTGATTGACGTATTGTTTTCAGTGTCTTAGTAAGCCTGAAGTAGTCGCTATTGTTTTCTAATAGTAATACCGTATTATTTAAATACACTTACGCAGTAGAGAGAAAGTTACGCAGTGGTGTAGTGCGAGAAAAAGGCGAATTTTCGCCCGAAAAACTTTTATTACATGGCCCAGGTAATTAAAAAGTGGATAAAATTCAGTTGCTAAATTTAGAAAAATCCTTTAACACGTAGTGTAGCTAGAACACATGTTTTGTGCGTCCGTGATACGGAAAAATCGAATAATGGCATAATGGCTGTTTGTCAGTCTGTCAGTCTGTCTTTACGTGTAGCCTGTGGGACGTTTTCAAAATTTAAAAAAGTGGCTCCAACGTTTTCGAGTACATTTCTTGTTGGATAGTGTGAAGGACGTTTTAAGGGAATGGTGCAGTTCTCACGTTCGTTGAAAACCCTATTATTTCGAAATTTGCGAAAGTTCTAAATTATTTCTGAGTTTTTCTACAACTAAAATATATATTTTTTTCCTTTAATTCAATCTGTTTCTTAAAGAGATTAAGATTTTGAAACACGGTCGTGTACAATTATTCGTGGGGGGAGAAAGTACGCGCTGTTATAGCCTCACTAGTTTTTAATGTAGCAAAAATTACATTTGCATTAACATTTTTACCACGTAATTTACTGCCACCCGCATCCAGAAGAGGCGACGGACAGCCTCCTGGCCAATATCTGTTAATGATATAGTATTGAAAACTCATATGCATGAAAAAGACCAAATGTTAAGCAAACAGGTCGTAGAGAGAATCGTGTAGTGGTGCACCTTTTCAACGAAGGTTCTATTGTTTCGAAGACTGCAATGGAATTTTGTATTTGACCCTCGTGTTTTGCGGGCATGCTTTATATGGGCGGAGTCGTCGGCACCTTTTTGTCCGCGCCGGCGTGTTTCATCCCCCTTTCAGAAGCTCAGTTAAAGGGCACTTTTCCATTCAGCGACCCGCGCATGATCGGGCGTAGGTGTTGGCGACAACGACGACGACGATGACGACGTCCCACGTCCCGCCCACATACACACGCACGCACTCGCGCATTGGTGGAAGAAGGACGGCAACGGTATATGAGAGTGAGAGAGAAAACGTAGATGTTGGAGACAGCGAGCGAAAATCTCTGAACACAGAAGAAAGACGACGTTTCGTGAGGCAGAAGGTAGTTGCCGCTTTGGGAGGGAACTGATTCTAGACGGTGTTCTTGGAAACTACAGCGGCGGAAGAGGTGGGATGAAAGAGTACGGAATGATGTAGTGGGGGATTGAAACATAGCGGAATGGTGGAAAATTGGGTCTTGCTGTGGCGGGAAGGACGCTATATAGTTTGTATTGGGAATGGTGAAGACCGAATAATTCACGATGCAAATAGTGAATGTCAGTTCTGTGCCGTCTCGGTTGGCTTAAGCGACCGGGTGGGTGCTAGACTATGCCGCCCGGTGGCTCATTGGTTAGCGTGCTCGCTTTCCACGGCGCAACGCGGTTCGATTCCCGGCTTGGCTAAAATAATAACTGAGCGCATTCCTTAAAAATGGCCCCGTATCTATTGCTGTGAGAACGATGAGAAAGTCCACAGTAAGGTTATGAAGACCAGGCTACACGAGGAAGGAATGTCTTCGTGCTAACCACACGAACCCATGGCCGAGAGGCTGGCTCACCGCTGGTCGGTCCCTAGCGGGCTGTCGAGCCATAGGGTGGTAGGCAGATCTTTTTCAAATATAGATCATTTGGAGAAATTGGAACGGTGATAATTCGATGGCGATGATGAGTACCGTACACCGTGCTGTAGCGATGAAATTGTTGTTTTGTTTGCTTCCCACGGCTGGAGTGGGAGTTCAAAGCCCTGTCGATCCACGTGGAATTTGTGATGGAGAAAGCGGGTTTGCGCCAGGTTAGTAGGCAACCTTCACGAAACGGCAGCGAAGAGGTGTGGAGCGGCCGCCGACCGCCGGAGGACCTTGAGTGGAGGCAGTGTGAGGTTGCGTGTGGCGGGCGGGGGCGTCGGCGGTGGTTTCGGTCGCGGCGTCGGCGCCGTCGCGGCGCGCGCGCTCGCCGCCCGCCCGCCTTCCTGCCTGGCTGCCTGTTGCTCGCGGGGCCGCCGGTGCTCACTCTCTCGCACGCGGCCGCTCGATACGGTCGCACGCTCGTATCGACCACCTCCACCGCCGGCCCCCGGCCGCCCGCTCGCCGGCCCCACCTGGCCGTGACGTCGACCCCGGCGCGCCCGCCGCCCGCCGTGCGCACGGCTCGCCGTCGGTCTCTCTCTCCTCCTGCGTCCGCCACGCTTTGACCGTGTTGAGCTCGCCGCCGTGGCCCCCCGCCCCCCCACCCTCGCGCTATTGTCCGATTTTCTTAAGGATGGGATGATTTGACAGCTAGTGCTGGCAACACAACTGACGATTCTGTGGTCGTTGTGTCCTTGAACTTATTAGACTCTCCTTCCTCCATTCGTTCGTTTGCGGTTGGCTAACTTGTAAATGGTTACGACGCTCCCTGGCTGTGATGTCCTCGTCCGACGAAAATATAGTGCGCCACGAGAAATAATTGAAATTAGGAAGTGCAGAGCTTTGTGCTCTTC
Organism: Gryllus longicercus; assembly: GCA_038098605.1. Lineage (NCBI taxonomy): Eukaryota > Metazoa > Arthropoda > Insecta > Orthoptera > Gryllidae > Gryllus > Gryllus longicercus. The sequence continues at coordinate 761,319 of JAZDUA010000585.1, forward strand.
TGTAAAAATTCTTTCTTGTTATAAAAATTGCATTGAATTTAGTTTTCATGTGATAAGTGTTATGTTAGTTTTAAAATCGAGTCTTGAATGTGAGATGCGTACTCGTGACGGTGCACGTGTTTACTTCTCTGAAGTACACGTGAAGTTCACTTGTTTTGCGAACTGTCACTTTATCCCATTCTTAGGAAAATCGTTCTATATCAGCGGCCCCCAGCGCTCCGCTGCCCTGCCTCCCGACACCCTCCGTCCGGTCCCTCGCGGTTCCGGTACCAGACAGACGGCTCGCCTCAGCATTCATTCAGGTTTTGTTCTATTCGCTGTTTTTTGCACCGCTATTCTGGGGTTTTTGTTTTTGTGCGTCGTTATTTATGCCGTATTCTCTTCGCAGAGACCTGCGGATGCATGCACATTTGTTTGTATTCTCAAGTGAATATGCGTCGATGTATGGGCTGCGCTTTCGTACAACAAGGAAGGTCAGTTACCAGGCGGTGGCCTCGACTACTGACCCTCCAAATTACGTAACATTTTGTTAGTTATCATACTGTATTACATAGCTTTTACTTCACATTGATTTTAACCTTTATAAAAACTACACTTCCTTTCTTCATATTATTATAATCACAGTTAATTTAGATTTCCATAATTTGGCTCGACGGATTCATTAGTAGTGTTATTAGGGACAATACAACTGCGTCGCTGAGGCTCTCCACCATGGACCTCCCAGCGATGGTCGCCAAGACTTTTTGCTCCCCGACTAGTCTCGATTTTCCTCTTCGTTTCGCTCCACATACTTCTTCCGCGCACCGTTCTCCTCGTAATACGTTCTCCACCGGGCGCTGCAACCGCTCAGCTATAGAACGATTTTGTTAAGAATGGGATATAGTGACAGTTCGCAAAACAAGTGAACATCACGTGTACTTCAGAGAAGTAAACACGTGCACCGTCACGAGTACGCATCTCACATTCAAGACTCGGTTTTAAAACAAATATAATACTTATCACATAAAAACTAAATTCAATATAATTTTTATAAAAAAAAAGAATTTTTACATTAGAGCACAAAGCTCTGCACTTCCTAATTTCAATTATTTCTCGTGGCGCACTATATTTTCGTCGGACGAGGACATCACAGCCCGGGAGCGTCGTAACTATTTACAAGTTAGCCAACTGCAAACGAACGAATGGAGGAAGGAGAGTCTAATAAGTTCAAGGACACAAAGACCACAGAATCGTCACTTGTGTTGCCAGCACTAGCTGTCAAATCATCCCATCCTTAAGAAAATCGGACAATAACCTGCCGGCCATCCGCTGGCCTCGGGAGCGCCACCTCCGCAGGGTGTTGCGTGGAGCGGCACCTGCTGAGATGAGCCAAGAGGAGGCCGGCTGAGATGACTCAGTGGCAACAACCCTTCCCGCTGTCCGTGATGTCCTACGGTTCGAGTCCAACACTGGGTAGAGCGCTGGGTCGGCTTCAAACACTGTCTGCAGAATTATAACGGCTCACTGATCTGATTGCTAGTTTTCCATGGTTTCTTCAATCAATTCCAGGTAATGCCTGAGCAATACCCCAACAAACGGCGCGGCGTAGGATCCCCCCCCCCCACTGCAATATATATGTGTAGGAAGACCAGCCTGACATGGCAGGAGCTTGTCGCTTGCTCCAACTACGGCGATAACCCGATGGGGATAAACGGGAGGGGAAACCCGTAAGCCGACATGTAAGTCGTCGTCGGATCTCGCGATCCAATAGGGGAGGATCTGCGCGGCTATGTGTACTACACTCATGGGAATACTGACCTTAATAGTAGACGTGCCTAAAAATACGAAGTATTCACTCACTCAAATGCGGAGGGACCGTCCGCGGCCCAGTTCGTTGCGGAATCGCTTACCGCAAGGTCTTCCGATTCGAATCGGTTGTTGTGTCTGGCAGGACGACCTCGGTTGGTTCAGCAGAAGGTCATTGCATGAGAATCATAAGAGGAAGGCTTTCACTGTTAATCACTGTTAAATGACCACCGTCCGCTTACCAATATCTATGTCTAACCTGAAAATGCAATAATCCCCATTAACATCATTTGTCCAATGTAGAGAAAATAACGGGTGTGATTGATGTTTGTAACCCGAAGCTATAATTAACTGAATTTGAAATAAAAAAGAACCATTTCAGTTATTTATGTTAACGGCCATATGTCGTATAAATAATATCAGTTGTCTACCACTCAACAAAGTATGTACGAAAACCTATATCTACGAATGTACGAAACTATGTACGAATATCTGTCGTAACAGATACCCTTGTCATTATGGAGGACATATAATGTGAGATATGATTGGAGTATTTGGCATATTGATTGTGAATGAAAGCACGGAGCGTAATATCCTAATGTCGTAGCAACAATAGAATACATAAAAAACCTGTAGTTTTCTAATTTTGGTTTTTGTATATTTTAATGTAAAAATAGCAACGAATTCATGAACGTGTAATTGCAGGAGTAAAATGTTCAAACAAATAAGCGTAATATAATAATAATAATAATAATAATAATAATAATAATAATAATAATAATAATAATAATAATAATAATAATAATAATAATAATAATAATAATAATAATCAGTTACTTTATTTACAAGTGCTTTCATTCATCATTTACTCACGTGATACGTTCAGATTTCTTCCGTTTACTACAATTAGTCGCAAAATTTTCTTATTGTCTTCACCTTGTCCTCATCAAGCTATCCTCCGTATTCATCCCTTTACCCCCCCTCCCGCCCTCAATATTTTCACACACACCCTGCCGGCTCCCTTACTTCCTCAGCCCGTCCTCACCTCACCCCTCATCACGATCTCATAATCTGCCGTCACCTCGTCCTCCCGCATCTCCTAGGAACTGGATACGTGAAGAACTTGCGATTAAGAACACGATTATGTGTTGCAGAGTTCATGTCGAATTACATGTAATCTGGTACTTTCTTTCGTAGTAGAGACCGTTCGGTGTAGGAGATGGTGTAGTAATGTACCGTGTTATAAGAGAAATAAAAAAAAAAGACACATCAAAACTCAAGTAATGTCAGCCGCTTAGGGAGTTCCTTCTTAAAGTTTCGTGTTGGTAATAATGAAGTTCAAGTTAAGTTTATTGGCCAGGACGTGTATGATTATATTCATTATGACTTTAGTTTATGAAATATTTGTTAGCTCTGATACTATGAAGCGCACTTTCTTAATCTCCGTTTTCGTACGTATATATTGAATAATATACATACATAATGTGGAGAAAGTTATGTAATGCTGCGGAAAATCGTTTTCGAGATTTTAACGGAACATTTTGTGGTCCCCTTTTTCCGAAAAAAGTGTTTTCTTCAAAACGTCTATCCTTCTGACACGTATATACAACGCTAGCGCCCAAATTATTCGTTACTTTTTGTGGGAAAGATTATTCGCCAATCTTTCTGGACTGCCTCGAGACCCTGCGAGTTTAAATTTGCGGATTCTTTCAATTTGGGGTGTACATAAAGCCCCTGGGACATTTTCAAAATTTTCTCAAAAATGGCTTCACATTTTTCTTTAATTTTTTTTGTAAGAATCATCTTTAAATAGCCTTGTGCTGCGTTGTAATGAGCTAGACAAGTACTCTCATTATGGAATAATAAATGCCATGGTACAATCGATTTTGATTCTACAATCGATTTTCTTTTCTCGTTTGTGATATTCCCTTCATCGTGAATAATATGCTGTTCTACGTCTGATGTGTTGTAATACGAGGACTAAATGCCTACCAACGCGATTCGGCAATTTTAATGGACGTTAGAAGTTCATCCTTGTATACAGTGCGTCCACTTAACAACTTTGCGGAGGTCGGACAGTTGTGTCTCGGGCGTGGGCGGCCGAGCGGTCAATCGCCCGGGCGCGGCCCCGCGCGTTTGCCTATCTCAGTGGAGCAAGCCATTTTGGTACTCTTTCGACGCAGAATCGTCTCAGTTTTCTTGTAATGCTGTTTATCTATGTTTCCGCTTCCCCCGCTGTAGATAACAAGGAACGAAAAGGATTAAAGGTTAGGATTAAAATCACAAACGTGTAGATAGCTGCATCTCTGTCAAAGTGCAACACTTTGTGTAGATGGTAACACTTCTAAACAGTCGTATGGCGTTTTGTGAACTATCAGAGATACTAGAAGGGATAATAATTAGTATCTTCGTTTGAATCTCAACATGAGTAAAAATATTTCTGCGGTTTGTAAACGATTTTGCAGGTTTTGTATGTAATATTGAAAGACATTGTTGAGAACACTTTGAAAATGTTTGAGGCTTCGTGTAAAGTACCCTCAAATATCAAAATATCCGATTCAATCCGCTGTTCGTTCAGATCGATCTCGGAATATTAATTTCGGGGAAGATCACCATAACGGATTAGGCGCTAATGTTAATACAGGCCGACGAACTGAGAGACGAGATATAGATTATTGATGGACGAACGGACGAACGGACGAACGGACGGACGAACGAACGCACGAAAGCAAACACGCACGCACACACAAACGAACGAAAGAACGATCGAACGTTTTCCCTTTAATCGATATTTCAATATCAGAGACCCACAAAACGTGGATTGTTACTACACAAAGTTAGAGGAAGTAATACACGGCATAGAGGAACAATATTTGTCCATTTTTTCTAAACCCACAATACGAATTTTTCCGTCAAAAAATCGCCGATTTTTGCCACAGCATTAGAATACTTCTTTACTACTTACGTAGTAAGTGTAGAACATAAAAAATATCTCTGAACGTTAAGTCAATGGAAAATCTGGAAAATTCAAGCACGTCGAACTGTCTTTGAAATGAGGCAACGCCCGCAATTATGAACACTAAGGATTACCTTCATCATACACGGCAGCTGGCTTTCATGTAATTAACGTTTGAAAGCTTGTGTAACATTGCAGAAACGTGAGCCGGTCGGAAGGTGAGGTAGATACTTGTTTGATGTAGGTTTTCAATATCCCAGCAGGAAATATTTGTATTTTCGAAATCAGTCGTGAGGCCAAATAGGTTTAAATTCTGATAACACCAAGAGTGAAGTTACCATTAAGTGAAATACACCGATGAGATGTAGACAAACTGTAGATGTTTAATCCTGGCCTTTTTGCTTTGATTTCTAGTTTCTGCCTGAAAAAAAATATCTTAGGTGCCGTAGATACTTATTACTGAGTGGGTGATCTGGGGGCTGGATTGTTGTTCTAGGTTTCTTATAATGTGCTTTGAAGAGTCCATTGATTTACGTTGCAAAGTTTCACTTAACTTTTGTAAAATATTCTGTAATCATAAAGTGAAGTTCGTAGGAACACGGTTTAAAAAGTTTTGAAAAGTACCGATTTTCTTGAACGTAGCTTGTGAGATAAGGCTTCTATAACTTTAGTGATGCGTTGTCTTCAGTTTATTTACTACCCAGAAGACATATATGTTTTTTATATTGCTTGATACGACGGCAACACAATTGTTTTCGGTTTAATTGTATGGTGGAACAACAGGCCCGTTGGCTGGTGTTTCAGTACATAAAGTGACGAATAATTCATTTCAACAGTCAGAATTTGTCTTACTTCTTTTAGGATTGTAAAACGGAATATGTCGTATTCCGTCTCCTGCGATTCTGAAAACGGAATATTCTTTCTGATTTTAGTATATCTAAATTATTGTAAATAATGTAATTATATCGAGGCTTTAGAATACTAAAAATTATCATGAGTTAGCGTACACGTGTAAAACTGCATTTCACATGGGCACAGTCCAGGCGCACTAGGTTTTCGGAGTTGACCTCGCTCTGAGCAGGCATCTAGGGAGCTGTTCGAATTTAACGCCAGCGAAATTCGGTCATGAAAGTCAATTGATACTGCAATGGGAACCGATGTGTCGATTGGGTTACTCTCAGAAAAGGGTGGTCGTGGCCGATATAGGTTCTAAATAAAGCTTTTGCTGTGGTTATGTCACCCAATCTTGATGTGTAATAGTATCTTACAAAATGCAAAAGTACTCTAGCTATCAAAGAAAAGTAGTTTCTTTATTTAAAGTTGTATGGTGGTTGGTCGTTTTTGGGGAAATTATTAAGAGAACGCGAAGAAGAAAATGTTGAGACATTCTGTTTTATTTTTCCGTAATAATGTAAAAGGTATTGACCAAACAACGCCTAGAGAAAGTCTGTGAACCTTAGTGAATGTTTTCTCGGGTAGATTCCCATTCCACCAATCCATTTCCGCGTTGTTAGAGATACCCATTTCTCCAGCTGCACAATCGTCCAGCTCATATTCTGCTTTACTAGTCATTTCTCGTAGTCAGAACCATCATCAATAATGTTTTAAAAATTGTTCCTCGTCCTAAAAGTGGGGCGTGTTTATGAATTGGAGTTGGAGGCGGGGCGGGGACACACCGAGACTCGTTCATGTCTCGGAGCCTCGTCTGAGGCGCGGCCTAGGTCAACGGCGGCCTCGATAGCCTTCCGGAAGCTGCCTCGCGGGACACCCGCCTCGAAAACGGCCCAGCGACGCTTCGATCGAACGCCCACCCCCTCAAGGCACGGGCGGAAGTGACGATGCAAGACAGTTCTCGCCCGTCAGACCCCGTTGCTGAGAAAACAATTTAGACGGATGGCAGAAACTCCAATTGAATCGTTTATTTCAGAAACCCATCAAATTCCTTATTTGGAGAAAACTGAGAAAAAGTTTCCCAATTTTTCCGATTTCAAAGTATTTTTTTTATTAGGGCAGCTGATAAATATTTTTCATATAAATATGCACTAAACGATGTGTCTGTCCTTCTGGAACAATTATCTATCGCTGAAGCGTGTTTTATATTTTGGCGTTTGACGGTTTTCTTAAATAAACGATTCAATTGTTTTAAATAATGTTTCAGCTGTTTGTATTATTGATTGCACCGGTCGGGAATCGAACCCAGAGGAATCGTATTTCTAATCCTAAATAAAGTAATTGTTCAACTTAACAATGCGACAAGGTGGTGAAATGAGTATATAAATTACGTAAATACCATAGTAACGAAGCTGGATTTTGCAAGAAAAATATTTGTCACGGTAAGAATGGTTAAGTATTGGTGAAATGCGATTAATATAAGTTTTTGAGAAACTTTTCAAAACCTAACAAGAATAGTTTTTAAGAACAGCAAATTGGATAAAAATTCCGAAGTTTCTATTTTGTGCATGTGACTAACGAATGGGAAATAACTGCGCAGTGAGTTCAGCCAGTCTAGCGCCGCCACTTGTCATCAAGGGAAGGGCAATGAGGAGTGATATGAGATGAAGGAATAAGAAATTTGTGAAGAACTAAATTCCATTTTCATTTCAAACCTTTTTAATGATAAATAATTGATGACACGATGACATTTAGGAACTATTTCGGTGGTCTCGAAAATGAATTGATTGGAAAAACCATTGCACCCAAGTCGCGCACGGATAAACTTCATTGTTGAAAAGGAAAGTATTGTGTTACTTGTTTTATTTCGCATTTCGCTAATTGATTTTGGACGTAGTGCGGCTTCATTATATGAGAGTGCTCGCAGCTCGTGTTTTCTCGAGTTAATTGCATACCGCGATTGGCTTCATCGGTTTTGGGGCCGTTGATAATTTTGCGTTGTTGCTTTGTGAGTGACGGGTTCCATAGTGTTATTGTGCATGAACGTTTTAATAATATTAGTAGAATTATAGTTATGAAGTGTCGCAGGTTATGCTAATAAGATTTATTGTCTAAAATAATGCAAACTAACTTGTTCTCACCTCCGTTCCCCACTAATGGTCCTCTTTGACTCTCCCAAGGTATAAAAACTTAAACAGTATTTTCTTATTGTTCTTTTTGAAAAGGAATCGTTAAGTGGTACAAATTCTTCAGTAATAATTTAATGACGAGACTTTATCTGATTCGACAGAGGCGAGATAATTCGTTAAATATTGTGCATGTGTAGGAACAATTTTCAAATTAATTCACTGACAAAATAAGAGGAATCGTCGCAAAATTTGTAATTGCGATTACCTAAAATATTTCGATGTGATGCTTATCATGCTCAGCTTGTGCTCTGGTCATTTGTGCATGGTCGTTTTACTGAGTGGCGTTTACTGTTCACAAGGCATTTCGTGATGTTTGCTTTATTGAACTTAGCTACCTAGCCGTCTGGGGAAGATTTCTAACGACCGGTTGTTCTGACCGATAGTTTTTCGAGGTTTCTCCGATTAGTTCCGGGAGAATGCTGGGGCAGTACTCTAACAAACGGGCCATGGTCCGCACGCGATGTTTCCCTCGTCTTTGTCGCATCCTCACCCTCTTACTTTCGCCCACGTATCTTCATTACACTACTACACATGTCGTGCCCGAGCTGGTGAGAGATACCTATATAGGGAAAGTCCTGAACGACGGCGTGTAGGTCGGCGCCGAATCCCGCCATCCAGCGGGGGGAGAACACCGTGTTCTAATGTGGTAAAAACATGCACCAGACGGAAGCTGACTGGATATTCTTTGTCCGTCACTTACAATTTTGAAATTCAGAATCTTACTCATTTCGAATGTAGAAATTGAAAGAAAACTATGCATCCTGCGAGGTGTCTATGGTTTCCGAAAACAACGAAAGAGTTTTGATTTTGGCTAAAAAATTCAAAGATTTGGTTATGGTATTCCCTCTTTCTCACATTGCGTGTACCGTCTGAATTCTCGTGCTCAGTCTGTTGAGGGTTGCAAATAGAGGAGTGTGCTTGCTACTTTTTGGAAAACCATTTTGTGTTTTCTTCAGCAACATTTTTACTGCTGCCACAAGTTTGAATGTAATGCTCTTGTAAATGTGTGTTCAAATTATTTTTCAAACTGACACATAGGAAATATTACACTTTTGTTTTGTACTGATGTTTGGCAGTGCACATGTACACTTAATATTTTTAAACTAATTTTCGTTTTAACGGGTTTGTAACTCCTGAAGTTTCGGGCGATGAAGTAATATCAGAAAACGAATGAATAAAAGTGTGTGGCTCGAGTGTGTAGAAGTATAAAGGCATCTATTCGATTCATCAATATTAAGAGCCATTCAAATGACGCATTGGAGATTCTAGTCACCGCCGAGCATTGTCGTTCCCACACGCGCACCCGAATACCGTTTTGAATACTGTATGCGGTCTAAAATAAAATATTAACAAATGCGTAATGGCGCTCTCAGTGAATTGAAGCGGGCTCATTGATCTGCGATCGGGCGAAGTGGAGGACCCGCCTCAGCTCGACGCGGTGCTGCCCGGGCCGGGGCCGGCAGCGGTGGCGGCCCCGCGCGCAGCCGAGCGAGGCGGTGACTGGAGGCCCGTGATTGCGACTGCGTCGGCGCCGGCTGCGCGCGCCCCACGTGTTGGCAGCCCGGCAGCTCCCGACCTAGCTGACCCAGTTACCTCGCGCCCCCCGCCCCCGCCCAGCACGAGCCCTTCCCCGCCCGCGCTGCACGCGCAGCTGCAGTGCCTGGGTCGCGTATTTCGGGACCTCGCACGGAAAAGGCGAAAAGAGGGTATTTCAGGGTTGTAAATATAACGATCGTCACGCTTCTGGACGTGGGGGTGTTTGATGTTCGCTTTATGTACCGTAAGATTTGTGGAATGGGGGAGGTTTTTTTTAAGGAGATTGTCGGTGCTGGAATGAAACGAAGCTTGCCTTGGTTCTCAAGGTCGCGAGGTGTTATGCAAAAAAAGTGAATAATTGAATATCAATACTCGGTGGGATGCGAGAATAGGTGTACGGTGACATTCTTACTTTTGGAGGTTAAAGAAACATGTACACCTAAGCCCGTGTTGCTACAACCCCACATACGTTCTTGTATAATGTGTTATGTGTAACAATACCGCAGTATTTCAACTAATTTATTATCCTACTAATAGTTGAGCTTTTCTTGAAATGTATTCACCAAACGAAGCATGGGAAATACGAAAATAATACCCAAAATACGTTTTGGAAATTGAAAACGGCATTTAAAACAGAATTCAGCGTATTGTGTTCTCTCCACTTCAAATGCTTAAATCAAAAATTTGGCGCTTTTGAGAAAATCATGTTTACGTTTTTTTTTAATTGCCACAATTTCACTGATAATTACGCAAAAATGTCTGATGCTTTGAAACAACTTTTACTTGATGTAATGTAAATATCTGTATGTGAAGATTTCCTTAATAAAAAGTCTTTATATTCAATAATGTAGTTAAAGTAAAAAAAATAACTTTTGCAGTTTTCGAAAATTCAGAGTTTGAATGAAAATCGGACATGTGCAATTTTTGTAAGTGTACTTTCGAGCAAAATATCTAAAGAGATGTAGCCATATTACAGATATCTTCAGACTAGACTATCTAGACTTCATCCAGAACGATCGGTAAACATTAATTTTATATACTTGAATTGAATAATAAAAATCCTACGGATGATCTAGGCGATAGGTTTGTTCATAGACAGGTAGGCGGAAGGGGAATCATTTAAAAATGACATTTTCGGTGTCAGAGATCTCCAGGACGTGCATTTCTACCAAAATATCACATTGTAGTATTTCTCTGCATCGCGTTTACGAGAAACGTAATATTTCAATGTTTACGTAATATTTCAGTGTCGTATGGTAAATTGATCTCTCTAGGATAGTAATTGGTGATACTAAACCTGCGCCCCTAACTTTCATTTTTTGGTTGGGTTTTGTGCAATTCCCTAGTATTCATTTTTGGCGTTTTTTTTTGTCTTTCTACAGGACAACAGAAATGGAGACAAGTCTCAAACTGAAATGGACCATTGATTCAATCTTGCAAAGGAGAGTTTCGGAGAAGCACGAAGTGTAAATTCATAACAATGTTAACTATTAACTAATGCGCGTCGAATACATTAAAAACATTCTGAATACGTAATCATAGGCTTGTATAAAAAACGAAAATGTTTTCAAAGTGATCTCAAAATCAAATGTCATTTATGTCATCTGAACATGGAATGGAATCAGTTAGCAAACCATTCTTTTGAATTTATCTTGAGTTGCCCCTTTCATGTATTTTTCCACCAATATATGAACTCTTCCAATGTGAACGACATCACAAATTAATGACAAAATCGTGTGAGACATGGTCAGTCAATTATATTCTGAGAGGTTAATGTCAATAATATATGACCGAGCTTTTATATTGAACTCATTATTATTCCATTAATTGGTTATGTTAATGATATAATTCCCAGGGTGTAAAATGGTGAAAAAATGGCATGTTGAACCGAACTCAATTTGTGACAATAAGTAGCCGCCTGACGCTTTCCCTAAAAGAATGGCCGAACCAGAGCAGTGTGTATTTGAGGCTCTTTTGTTCTCGGGGCAGTACCATGCAGAGCATTGAGTGAACTCAACCGTGAAATTGGTATATAAAGTCCTGCACGATCGAATCTGAAGCTTGGAGGAATCGCATCGCGTTTTCCACAACTCACAGCCTCCTCCGCCATCACTTTCCCGGCAGCTAATGATTGTTTCCGAGTTCTCGCCGAAAACTCGGGGTAGTTCCCTTTTCAAGAACCTTGAGCAAGCTCGTAGGCTATCGGGCCCAGTTGCGGAGCTGCTTCTGTTGCCGATAGCGCTCCCATCTCCACACTTCTTCTCCCTCCAGCTCGTCTCTTTTTAATAGGTTCCATCTTCTTAGTGTCCGCGCACGCTCCCTCGGGCATCGCTTACGCTACCGATGTGGTCGCGACCGCTGCACATTGATGTTATCACTGCCTCTGCCACTCTGCTTCGTCTCCTAGGCCTTCGACAATTCAGCTGCAGCAGTGGACACTTGCTATTTCATTACCTTCGCAATTCATACCTTCCGGGAATTCTGCCACCATCTTGGCAACCACCTCCGCCACCGCTACCACTTTCACCAACCCCAACACCATCGCTTGCGCCCCTCTTCCTTCACTTCCACCTTCCAGCACCGTTCTCACTAACACCTTTTTCCGTCTCCATTTCCACCACTCGCACTTCGCACCTCAGCAGATCCACTTTGGCCCCATAAATTCATCTCCACGCTGTCACCGCCACCACCATTACTTTCATCATCACCAATCGTTTCCCTATCACTACCGTAACCGTTACTATTTATCTGCAGTATTTCCTCGAGAATATATATTAACACCAGTGTTACTACTGATACGACTATCTGTCTCAACTTCTAGCATCATTATCATCACAACTATCATTGCCAATACAGTCTTCACCCATCTTTACCACGAATTCCACCACTTCTAACGGCTCCACTTCCACCAGCATCACCTTCTCTGCCATCATCAGCTCCTTCTGCCTTTGTAACTGAGTGATAACGCGTGACCACCTTCTCGTACTTTCCATTTTTACCTTTCGCGATCACCCACCCACTTCTACAGCGCTTTCCCTCTTCCATCTCGAGTCAGTAGCGTCGTTAATTATCTCTATGGTCTGGCGACTTCTATCACCCACCGCCGACACGCAACATCCTCTCCATCTCCAACCAGCTACATTACAAATTATCGTTCACTCCGTTCCATCCACTAGCAGCGATTAACGTCACCCTCTCGCTCCTGGCGGCCAAAGCTTATCCGCCGACAGCCCCACCCCGTCTTCCCCCAGCGCCGTGACACGGCGCCCGCTCGCACCGCAGCCGTGGGGCGTTTTCTTGTCTATCATCTCTGCCTCCGCCTCCTTCGTCGCCGCCGCCGCCGCCGCCGCCTGCTCCCCACTCGAGGGCGGAGGCTGGCGTTTTCGCGCCAGGGTGGGAATCTGCGCGTGCGCTCTGGGATCGACCTGCCCGCACACTTCGCGGGAGCGCGGGCGGGAGCGGAGCGGGAGCAGAGCGGGGTCTTTTTCCCTTGCGCTCGCGAGGGGAGCGGCCCCGTGCTTTGTAGGTCATACGCCGCGGGACCTATTTCCAGACGTACGGCTCTGACGCCGCCGGCGCCGCCGCTGCCGTCGCGTCGTCTTCTCCCCCCCCCCCCCGCCGGAGAATCATTGCCACGGAAGCAAAACGAGTAACGGCTCTCTCAGGTTTACTGTCTCGGCAGGTGATGAACGCTGTTTCATTGCCTGCTCTGACGTCGTGCTTATTGACCGCTTACTATGCGCTGGGAGGTTTACGCTGGTTCAACCAGGGTTTGCACGGTGGGTTGAAGACGGAGCGGCAGGACGTGAATCGCGGTTGATGATTTATTGCGCATTTTCTTGCCAGAGGTATTGCGAAGGTGATTCGGGAGATGTAATGCTTTTAGGTTTCTTTTGCTGCGATTTTACTAGTTATTGAAGGTAGTGGGTCGGTGTCGCATCAGAAATAGTAATGATAAATAAATAAAGATGTTGTCTGGTATCAATACTTTTTATTCAGCTTATGATCGTTTCGATCGCGTAGCGATTATCCTCAGAGCGTTAGTGTTGACTAAAGACCCAATCCCACCTACATCCTTATGCGGAGTCTATGCTCTCACGTGCAACAATTGCAATGCCATATACATAGGACAAACAGGCCGTAAATTCACACAGAGAATCAAAGAACACGAACAAGCATGGAAAAATAACACTACCACAGTCTCACACTTTGCGGATCACCTAAATTTAAACAAACACACATTTGATAAACACATAAATTTCCGAATTCTAGAAATTGAAAACAGGTACTGGAACAGAATAAAATTAGAAGCCCTACACATACACAACGTCCTCAAAAAACAGTACATGTCTTTGTACATGTAACAGTTTTAACCAACAAATCCCTGAACTCTCTTCACCTCTGCTAAAATTAGCACAAAGTGTTCACCCCTAACCCACCCCCAGTCCTCCCTACACCACTGACCTTCGCTCGCCCGACCGTCTCTCAAGCCTCCACCAGCACCCCCGCGGTTTACGACCCTTCACGCGCACCCCACCCCTCTTCCCGCCCCCCTCCCGCTGCCGACGGACTGTGTTCTTAAACAAGACACACGCTCAAAAATTCGCAGAACTTTGTTTTCGGCCCAGAAGCTGCAAGGTATGTACGACCCAGTTTGCTTATGCATCTTGCATACAATAACTACAACCTGTTAATAATATTTGTATTTCACATTTTAGCTCTGAGGATGATCGCTACGCGATCGAAACGATCATAAACTGAATAAAAAGTATTGATACCAGACAATATCTTTATTTATTTATCATAATAAAAAGGTATTTACCTCACCAGCGATCCAATTAAAGAAATAGTCATGAATTTGCGCCTCCACTCCTCACCTCTTCTTGAACTTTTCACATTTTTTGATGTTTCAATATTTAACATTACAATGTCTTATTGTACAAGTACACAAACGTTGAACCAAATGGTCGAGGTCTGTTTCTTTCTCTGTATAAACAAACAGAACGCTTCATGAGATCGTGGAGACTAGATTCCGGGCTGCTCGGTTCACCGGGTTGTGGGTTTTACGTATACAATAGTTTGAATGAATTGCTTAAGACAATAGCAGCCACAACGTCTTAGTGTTTGGAGTTAATAGGGATTGTGACACTCTCTTGTAATTAAATTATTATTTTTGTTATTTATGAAGACTTATCATTTCTCACATGAAGTGGTCGATTGAAAGCCGATGAAATGTGTCTCTCCGTTTATTGAGACGTTACAACAATGTATGCACATTGCACTCATTATCAGAAAGGTCCTCATTCCTTAACGTTTGGATGTAGAGGCGCAACGTCATCTTGACATTCTTATTAGGGAGTTTTAGCACCACGTGTAAGGTAGCGGCGTTATGGACTAATAGTCACGTGACGAACCTTGAAGTCATACCGTCTTACCTTAGGCCTAAGGTACGACCTTATACTTTCATAAATAGTGCAAGTCTGTGGGTATCTCTACGGTCACCTTACAAGAGGCAAAATGGCCGCCTAAAACAGAAAAAGTTGAATTTTTCCAACTCTGGTAAACCGATTCTCGTATGTGGGGCAGTTACAATTATTCCTTACCAACTCCACAACGCTGGCAAGAATTAACGGGATATGTTGGATAGGTGACGGAAAAGAAATTCGCGAAAAAGGAGTTCAAATCATATCTTCTGGATAGGTTATGTCTTATGCTCATAACGAACGCTGTTGTAAGGTGTTTCCTATATTTTCAAGAAAAGCACATCCACACTTCATACTCATAAACGGAGGGCCACAGAATCTAAAACTTCATACACAATGAACATTTGGTATTCTGTTGACTCGTAGCGTGTTTTAAATGTCTCACCACTAGTCTACACTCTTTGATATATTATGCAATTTCTCTGTTCAACGCTTGAAATGCTTCCTTTGTTATAATGCATAACGCAATGTCGCAATTGCTTAAACTCTTCTGAACGGTGTTCATTACGACTGTATAAAAGCGTTTGTCACGTGATCAATAGAGTTTAAGGATATCTCCTTACGCTTGGCGCTAAATCTCCCTATTGGGCCGATCACAAGGTGCTTTAATTCTTGTTTCGAGCGAACAATTCGCAGGATGGTTATATCATGCAATGGTCTTCATCTGCAGAATTATATGACCGTTTTAGGTGGCTCAGGGCATCAATTTAAGCGGCTGCAGTGCCTCTGATTGGGAGGTTCTGAGAAGTCCCGACGGTGGCAGGATTTTCGACACTATGTAGAAAGCTACGTTGAATTAAATCGCTCTCTGGAGGAGAATTAGGCCTATTGCCCACGCCGCCACAGAAGCGCGCGAACGTCAATCATCAGGGCTCTTCGCCGACGACGGACAAAGGGACCGAAGCAGGTACCTGCTGCGGTCCCTTTGTCCGTCGTCGCCGGAGGGTCGGCGAAGAGCCCTGATGATTGACGTTCGCGCGCTTCTGTGGCGGCGTGGGCAATAGGCCTTATAGCGTTCGGATGGTCTTAACAGAAGTTTTCCGTTTCTCTAATCAACACTAGGCGAATGCCGGAGCATGCGAACCGTAACAAACGGACCGGGCGCGATCTTTCCTTCCTCTTCTTGTTCTATCCTCATCTTTTACTTACACACAGACGTACAGTTGCATGCGCAACACTACCACAGATGGCGGGAGACCAGTCGAAATCGTAGAGCTTGTCCCGGGTGGGGCGGTGTACCGCTAGTGGGAGATACTGATTAGGGAAAACACGGCGAGGCGGCCTGTAGGTAGGCGCCGGGTCCAGAGAGGATATATCCTCAACCTCGATGGAACATGCGCTACACTTACGGGAATAACTACCTTGACTATTTAGCTGCCGGAAACCAATCAATTTAGAATTGTGCACGTGTGTAATCTCGTGTTAGAAATGGCAGTTCATTATAATTTCAGAATTTGCTTAAAGCGGTAGTTATGAACCACACTTTCGTGGTGTATTGTGATGCAACCGATATTTTAAATTTAGCACTTAAGATTTTTTTAAGAGCTTGGTTAAGGAGAGGAAGAAATTCTCGATTTTCTTAAAAATATTATTGTGCGAATACGGACGTTGTTGATGTACATCATTTTTATTTTTCCGTGCGGAAAATCGATTTCGAGATTTCAACGGAAAAGCACGTTTTGAGGTCTCTTGATACCGAAAAATTGGTTCTTCTCGAAACGTCCGTCTGTCCATCTGTGAACACTACTAGTACCTAAACCATGCGTAGGATTTTTCCAAATTGAAGAAATCCCTGTCCATCTGGCTCAAGTCGAAGCTTTGAGATTTTAAAAAAACATTCTTTAAAAGTTGGGGGCACTTTACAGAAGCCCTCCGGACATTTTCAAAAAATTATCAAAAAGTCCAAATGTTTTCTGTAAATTTCTTGTAAGAATAGAATAACATATACTTATAAAACTGGCATAGGTCCGATTTTGACGGTTAACTCGGATTTTCGAAAATTTCAAAAGTATGATTTTTTCGACGTTTTCCTACAACTACAAAATTTAAGATAGAGATTTTTCCTTGAAATAAAATTTGTTGTCCATGATTAGTTCTTTTATTAATGTCATGTACATTTTTTGAAAACTTACTAGGTTTTTCGCAATATTTGCAATTTTAAAAATTTATAAAAACAAGCTTTTCTCAAAAACAACTCCAATTTTTTCTTTACATTTTTGGTAGATATAGTACTATATTCACTCTATAATATGACATAAACGCCCAGGTTGGTCTATTCTGTTGTTTTTTCAAAAATTACAAAAATGTAAATTTTTGACTTGTCTCTTATGTCGTTACTATTTTATCAGCGGAAATTTCTTTACATTGATGAATTTATGAGCACATGTGCTTGAAATAATGCCAGATAAAGTTTCCCGAAAACTCAACAGTTTTCCGTAAACACAACTGTTTTCCGTGAAAATGAGTTCAGAATTCCGCATTTTCAGAAACGCTGAAACACCATTTTCTCAGAATCGGTTCCACTTTTTTTCCAAACTTTTTCAACAGATAGTGCTAATTACACAGATTACATAGAATTAATTTTGCTGTATTATTTTTTCAAAAATTATACAAATGTATTTTTTTAAAGATCTTTCACGCCTTTAATTTGCATATTTTCAGAGATTTGTAAACTCTATTGCATGAGTGACTGAAAGTGCTGGAAATGACGTTATATGAAGTTTTCGAAAATTCAATAGTTTTCTATGAAAAGAGATTCAAATTTTGAATTTACAGTAGCGATTTAACCCCAATTTTTAAAAACGGGTGCCAATTTTTCGAGGAAAATTGCAATTTATGTCGATGTCTTACTGTTCTTTAATATCCGTAAAATAATATTTCCGTTTTGTTATTAAGAAAATAGAAAATTAAGAAAATTTAAAAAAAGTGTACTTCGGGCGGCGATAGATGGCAGCTGGCAAGAGTATGTAGCAAGTCCGAATAGCTAGCCGAGGCCGATAGAAATAGGTGACTAATACGGTAAAATCTGTGCCATTCTGTAGCGCCACTAATTTATATTCAGTTAGAGTGAAAAGTCATCTTCGGCTATCACGTATAACTTCACAATCTGTGCAAGTCCTTAAATTCATGTCATGTTCGGGTTTTCATGTAGAAAGTCCTCCACGATTCGTTCACGAAGGACACCAAGAGGGATAATAGTCAAACTCAGTAGCTGATTTACCTTTGCAAGTAATTTTTTTTACACTGGAGCAAATTTTTCTCATAAACTCTTGCCGAAAATGCTAATTTCATCTATATTCAGAAGTCAACTTGTATATAGGTTAGTGTAGGGATCCCAGAATTTCAGAAAGCGTGAACAGAATACACTCTTCCCCATAGCACATCTCGCACAGTTTTTAACTTCTTTTACGTTAAATAAATAAAGTAAATGAATAAAATAAGGTGCTTCTCTCTGATTTCATATTCCTTAAACTTGTCACATACCTTTAAAAAATTCTTTAAACTGTGTTACTCTGTTACACAGTTTCAGCTCGCATCCCTAAATTGTTTCGAATGTAAATGAGAAATGATTTAGCAATTATGAATAAACGGTACCATCTAATGAGACGAAAGGTATATTTGGGTTGTCCTTGTAACCTTTTCAAAGGTTGTGTGAAATGCCACGTTGTTTGACTCTCTCTCTCTTTCTCTGACGTTTGCTGATGGAAGAGCGATTCGAGATCGACCGAATGTCTGTAACAGCTGTCTGCTCTGTTTGCTTTGCTATTTCTCGAGAATACAATCGACTGAATGAATACGGAATTGTGGATAGGAGTGTGTCATATTTCAAGGTTTTATCGTTTCAAACGCAGTTTTCTTTCAAAGCAGAGGGTTTCTATTTCCAACATTGCTGCTCCTATTTGCCTCCAGGTGCATATTTCATATTTGCGTTTGTCATTTCTTATGAATCTGAATATTACAATTTCTGAAAATCAGAAAATTTCGAATGAAACATTCTGATTTCGATGTTTTCTGAATTTTTGTGTCATCAGTAGCTAAACTAACTCGTAAGACTACAGAATGTGTTTGATACACATTTCAAAATGTGTATTCCGATCATGTTTTATGATTTCTTCAGTTATACTTAATAAGACGCAGGGCCACATACAGCCTCACGTGTCGGAAGACTTGTCCTAACCGTGGCGTTGTCCGCTGGGAGAAAAATACCTGGAGGGTGAAAACCCGGATGCCGACGTGAAAAATCGCAACCCGATCTCACGTTCCAGTGTGTTAACTTCACTGCCACCTCTGTAATGCACTGCATTTACGGGACTGTATGACCCGCTAGGGATGTACTCATTCGATATTTGCTTCTTATAGAACTGCTGTTATATTCTATCTTAAACCACATCTTGGACACGAAAATATTATTTGAAACTTCAACTTGTGTACTTTGAGTACTTTTCAATCCTTGGAAATTCATAGACCACAATTATCTCTGTTAATGGACGTAAATGTCTCAAGAATACATCTTTAAACTGTTCGGTATGTCCTCTCTTTCTCTCTCTCACACACACTCTTTTTTTTCTTTTTCTCTCTTTCTCTCTCTCTTTCTCCCTCTCTCTTTCTCTCTCCTCTCTCTCCTGTCCTCTCTCTCTCTCTCTCCTTCGAAACCTTTCATACATATCGTACATTGCGTATCATTCTTTAGTAGGGAGTTTTGGTGCCGCGCATAAGGTAGCGACGTTATTTGCACTAACAGTCACGTGACGGGCCTTGCAGTCAAAACACCTTATCTTAGACCTAACGCTCGACGTTATACCTTTGTAAAAAGTGCACGTCTGTAGTCACCTTACAAACGGCAAATAGCTGCCTAAACAGGAAAGATTGCATTTTTACAATTCTGATAAAATAATTCTCGTATGAAGGGCAGTTTCAATGAATCATTGGCGACTCCACAACTCTGGTAAGAATTAACGGAACATGTTGGAAAAGTAACGGGTAAGAAATTCGGAACAAAATCATATCTTCGCGTTATGTATGTCGTATGCTTGTAACGAACGCTGTTATCAGATATTGTCTACATTCTCAAGAAAAGCCGATTCAAACTCTCAGACTGCATTCTCGTCAAGCAGAGGGGCAGAAAATCTAAAACTCTTTGCACAATGGAGTTTTGTTTCCTCTCGACTCGTACCGCGGCTCGAATGTCTCACCAATTGCCTACTTTCTCTGATATATTACGCAACTTCTTTGTACAACGCTTATATGTTTCTTTTGTTATACTGCATAACACAATGTCGCAATTGCTAAAGCTCGTCGTTGTTCCTTACGAACGTGTAACGTCGTTAGTCACGTGATCACAAGAGTTGAAGGATGTCTCCTTACGTCTGGCACTAAAACTCCCCATTACAGCCTATCCAGTGATTTACACAACATAGTTACTGTACATGAAGATTTATAGTATCCATTGTGTTTGTATATACGGTATGATTTCATGAGCTTTGTATGAATTAAGTACCCTTTACCATTTCATTACAAGGGACAATAAGTTCCCCGCAATGAAATGATTTGATGCAAAGATTTACCGTTTCTGGAAATACAGTTAGTAGATCAAAGAGGTGTAGATACGGATAGCGAACCACCATTCAATCCTTCCGCCTTTAATCGAAAAATTCTTTTGAATAGATATAATTATTTAAATGCTATCAATACATATAACAACGCAAAATTCAAATCCCCTGACATCCTGAAGTTTGTCATATTTTTTTCGCATTGCCCAAATCGAGAATACGTATTATAGTATACAAAATATCTCCACGAAATGTGTGTGTACTGATCGAATTGAAATTTTTGAGTTATGTTACGACAATATTATGGTCCATTAGACTGAAGAGCATGAAACTGATTCACCTGCATAATATCGTGTAGGGCCCCTGCCAACACGCAGAAGTGCCGAAACAAGACGTGGCATGGATTCGAGTAATGCCTAAAGTTGTGCTGGAGGTAATCATGAATTCTACAGAGCAGCCCATGAACTCGTAAGAGTACGAGAGGGTGGAGAGCTCTTCTGAACAGCACGTTGCAAGGCATCCAAGATATGTTCAATAATGTTAATGTCTGGAGATTTTGGTGGCCAGTGGAAGTGTTTAAATTCGTAAGAGTGTTCCTGGAACCACTCTGTAGCAATTCTGGACGTGTGGGCTGTCGTATTGTCCTGCTGAAATTGTCCAAGTTCGTCGGGATGCACAATGGACATGTATGGGTGCAGGTGATCAGACAGGACTCTTACGTACGTGTCCTCTGTCAGACATGTCTAGACATGTCACTCCAACTGCCCACGCCGCATTTCATCACAGAGCTTCCACCAGCTGGAACGGTCCGCTGTTGGCATGCAGGGTCCATGGATTCACGAGATTGTCGCCATACTCGTGCAATCGAAACAATGTGAAACGAGAGTCGTCAGACCAGGCAACGTGTTTCCAGTCATCAACTGTCCAATGGAGGTGTTGACGGACCCATACAAGGCGTAAAGATTTGGGTCGTGGGTCTGCGGACCTCGTATCGATAACGTCTCGTTGAATGATTCGCACGCTGACACTCGCTGATGGCCCAGCATTGAAATCTGCAGCAATGTGTGCAGGGGTGGCGCTTCTGTCAAGTGTAATGATTCTCCTCAGTCGTCGTCGGTCCCGTTCTTGCACGATCTTTTTGCGGCCGTAGCGATGTCGGAGGTTTGATGTTTTACCGGATTCTCGATATTCCCGGTTTACTCGTGAAATGGTCATACGGGAAAATCCAAATTTCATCGCGACCTTGGAGATGCTATGCCCCATGTCTATTGCGCCGACTATAACACCACGTTCAAAGGCAGTTAAATCGTAATAACTTGCCATTGTAGCAGCATTAACCGATGTAACAACCGTGCCAGACTCTGGTTGTCTTATATAGTCGTTGCCGACCTCTGCGCCGTATTCTGATTGGTTCCGGGTCTCTTTATTTCAATATGAATGGCTCTACCAGTTTTTTGGCACTTCAGTGTACAAGACATGTATTCATGCCTTATTTTTTTAAGACCCGCTGAACATCGATTTTGTCTTATCAAGTTCATGTCAGCGTGAAGGAATGAATGTGACTGTTTGTATTAGCATTTAACTGCCGTGCATTAGCATTTTGTAGTGTGGCAAACAAAGATCTTGTTGAATCCCTCTGAATAAAAATCTAATAATGAAATGAAATCACTGATGATACTTCTTGATTAATTGTATTATCTCTGTAGCATTCCTGTGCGAGAGCGTCACTACGTTCATAGCTGCAATCAGTGTTTCCTTCGATTCTTTATAAATTCTGAAGAAGGTAGGAAATGTTTGAAACTGTGTGCTTTTGAGGAATCTCCTCTAAAAATGTTCCGTGCTGGCTTTATATTTGTAAATGATTTTTTTAGTTGCCTGCTTGGGAAACATTGTGAGGAAACATTGGATCTAGAACTAGTTGTCTTTGAGCCGGTATCTCCTACACTCTTCTTTGATATGTATATCTTTGCGTTAATGCGGTGTATGTTTTTATGGATCGATTTTGCGAATCGTTCCTTTGAGATCGTCTTCGATGGGAGCGTTGCTGCATCATACAGAGATACGTATTGAAAAATCAATGTATAAGTCAACATATTTTAAGAGGATTCTCTCGTATGATGTTGTAGACCTTTGTAGACCCGACTTCGCTAAATCTATCTCGTGCTCGGTTATACGTTTTTCAGATGGTGAAATTTAACAATCCGTAATGCGGATTACTTACGTACGGATTTGATA
The DNA here is from genome assembly GCA_038098605.1 of Gryllus longicercus. NCBI lineage: Eukaryota > Metazoa > Arthropoda > Insecta > Orthoptera > Gryllidae > Gryllus > Gryllus longicercus. The sequence goes on from JAZDUA010000585.1 coordinate 783,943, forward strand.
GAGGAATTAGTTAGGATATGTTTTGGATACATTTATAAGTAAAAGAAGAAACTGCAGTGAGTTTATGATTTTGATATTAATTTCCAGTGTCATAGAGATTTGCATAGTAGTTACTTGCAGGCATGTCTGATATTCTATTTCAACGACTATTTTTCAATTCCATTTAAAAGTTCGAAGTGCAAAAATCGTTTCTTGACTCAACAACATTCTCTGTACAAATTTACGAGAGGCTTTTTGTTAGATACAGAACTAACTGCGAGTCAGGAATTACGATTTGTGAAACAAATCTCCGAAAACTCCTCGCTCTTGATCAGTTAAACTGAGTTGGGCCTATAGCGACTCTTGGCCGGGAGGTCATAAGGTTCGTGTCCCGTCGGTGAAGGATTTTCGACACTAGCTTGACAGCTAGGTCGAATTCAGCGCCTGTCTAGAGGAGAAATGCATCGGCGCGCATCTCCGATCGGATTTCCGTGGTTTCTGCCACCAATACCATTATATGGCGGAGCAGCACTCTCAAACGGGTCACGGTCCGCGCGAGACTTTCTCTTCCTAGCCCTCTCCTCACTCCTTACATACACCTACGTGCACTACACTACCACATTTCGGACGTTTCGACCGTATTCCAGCTGGGGCGGTGCGCCACTGGGAGAGGTACGTGGAGGAGGAATTCCTATGCAAGTCAACGTATAGTTCGGATGTCAATATGTAGTGGAGGAGGAACACCGCCACCTCCCGAGATAGAAATTCGTTTAACGCGACTATAGCGATATAACGTGGCCGGAAACAACTAGCGGAATATAGCCCTGTCGGGCGAAGCTCTACGCTCCCTACCGATCTTCTGCCATGTGTAGTGTATGCGTGATCGTGGCTGTCCGGGTGACGCCGCGTCGAAGGCTGTGTTGCCGACGTTTCGACCATCTTGTCGTGGTCTTCCTCAGGGCTGGTATGCCCATCTTCATCTTTCCTTCTACATGTTACGTCTCCATACTGTCCTCCTCGTATACCAGCCCTGAGGAAGACCACGACAAGATGGTCGAAACGTCGGCAACACAGCCTTCGACGCGGCGTCACCCGGACAGCCCAGATCACGCACATGACTCTGGCCGCGGAAGCCTACGACTTCGCGTAATGAAATTATCCCGCCCTGAGGAAGGTCAAATCATTACGCCCTGACTTATACGGACTCTGGCCGCGGACGCCTTACGACTGCATGTGTAGTGGTTGCTGACGGTGTTGGGTGCGGTGTTGCAGAGTCGGACGGCGCGGAGCCGTCCGCGAACGGCATCTCGTCGCAGAACCTGCTGCGCCTGTGGACGCTGACGGAGCGCGAGGAGCTGCGGCCGCGCGCGCGGCGCGTGCTGGCGGCGTTCCACACGCGTCTGGCGCGCGTGGCGCACGTGCTGCCGTCCATGTGCACGACGGCGCGCCTGCTGCGCGAGGGCCCAGTGTCGGTGGTGGTGTCCGGGCGCGCGGGCGACCCGGCGACGGCGGCGCTCCTGGCGGCGGTGCGCGCGCGCCTGCTGCCCGGCCGCGTGCTGGCGCTGGCCGACGGCGAGTCGCCGCTGCACGAGCGGCGGGAGCAGCTGCGCCGCATGGCCGAGCGGCCCGCGCGCGCCTACGTGTGCCGGCGGCGGGCGTGCTCGCTGCCCGTGGCCGACCCCGACGCGCTCGCGCGGCTGTTGGACGCCGGCGCGGCCGGGGACGAGGCCGGCGGCCCCCCAGGCTCCCCGTGCGCCGGCCCCGGCGACGCGTAGGCGGCCCGGCCGGGACGGCGGCACTTGCAGCGCCCCGTAGCGGGGGCACACGTTGATATTACACGGCATACTCTTTTGTTGATAGTACACTCACCACTCCCCGCCACCCACCCCTCGTTCTCCTGGTTTGGCAACGCACATAAACACACGTTGCTTCGTAATTAACTGCCGCTCCTCCTCCTCCTGCCAGTTTTCGAGTTAGCCGTTTCTCAATCTTAGTTTTGAGAAATACACACTTCCCCTTGTTTGACAGATTCACTTGTATTATAGTCGCGCAGATCCAATCGCGTTTCGGCGGCTTTTTGCAGCCTGGTATGTTAAAAATGCAATAAAATCGTATTTATGAACCAGTGTTAGACATGATCAATTAAATAGTACAAACATTCCCATACCTCAACAAAAGTAAATTGTTAATATATTTAACACATAGGATAATATAAGATGTATTTTTTCTGCTGGCTTGATTAAGCAAATAAAGAAGTTAATGTTCGAAGTAAAATCCTTGTTTTATTTTTCTTGTTTTTAACATACGCAATGTGTAAGAAAATATCAAATAAATATGTAGTCCCTTCCTTTGAATTTGCGAACCAGTTGCATGTATCCACCTGCCCTTTTCTGCCACGTGTTCTAATTTCGAGGGAAATATCAAATATATTTCCTGCGAAACCTATTCAGAAAATGGATGAGAATCTGGTTTTATATATTTTAGTGATTTACCCTGGAAAATATGTCTCTGTAAATTAGCCTTAATTCCTTTTTTTGTTACCGTACGATAATACTGCTATTTCCCGCACAGAGTAGTCAACTGGAGCCGCATGCAAAAGTTGGAACAGGACGTTTCAATATATCTTGTTCGCCATGAGGTGTCGCTGATAACTACGCTAATTTTAGTTACTATAGCACCGCGAGACGAGCGAGATTTCGCTGCGTCTGGTGGACTCGTTCTCCATTACTCGCACAACTCCGCTGCAGGAGATGTGTGGACGTGCATATCTTGTTATGAACTTATGAAAAACTTGTCCTGCAGCATTTTCAGTAAATTCGTTTTATAGCTAAGAAGCGATCTCTTATCTTCAAAGAAGTGGATACAAAAGTTGACGACGTAACTTAAAGTTTCTCCGTCCTAACGGAAAATTTGAGCTCCACAACGAAAAAAAAAAAGAACTGTTGGAGTATACCAGATCCATGATACTGTAACAAGTTTCTTTGTTACAGTATTATTGATCTCGTACACTCCAACGGTTCTTAGTGTTCTCATTAGTGCACTAATGAGATGTTTCTTGAGAAATACCGGCGCCAGACTCATATTGTATTGTAGCTGGAACCTGAAGGGACGAATGTTAGCTTCATCACGAAGTGACACAGCGGCCATACTTTGAATCGCCTTACTCCTAATTTTACTCAAGTGGGCGCTTGCCACGTTCTTCAGCCGCACTCTTCAATTGTAGACGATATATTTTAAGTTCTTTGCTACACGCCAACTGAGTTGGTATTTTTAAAAACTTCGAAAACGTGTATCAGCCATGTAAAAACAAGAGGAAATTGTGTAGTGTCTTTAAAAGAAGAAGCAGAGATCTCCTGTCCCAAATGCTCTCGTTTTAATCTATTCCTACGTAAGAATTGCGGTTAGGCTCCTTATATTGTAACCTTTACCTGTCTGTGGTTATACCCAACACTACATTCAAATAGCGCGGGCAGTGTCATCTGCAAGAGGTTGGAAACCCGTACTTATATACATTCTGAGATATTTGAGTTGTAGTTTCCATGCCCACCGACGCTGTAAGGAGCAACGTGAAGAGAAGGCTTTGAGACGCGAGAGAGGAAGGTTGGGAAAAAGTGTGCTATTGGGGAGTGTGGTGAGAACGAAGAAGAGAAACGGACACTGAAGCTGCTGCGCCGAGGTTTACGGGCGTCCATTTTCTTACACTAGATTGCCGTGTAAGAACCCGGATCTGCGCGGAGACGTATATTCGGCGACACCAGCCCGCTGACCGTCGCAAGCTTCGCGCCGTTGGGTGAGGCAAGGCCCTGAGAAGAGGTAGGTAATAATCATCTTTCCTATGTTTCTTCTTATCTTTCGCCACGAACTCGTCATGACTGCGAGAAACATCAAGTTCGCCCAGTTCGCTTAGACGTAGGAGGTTCTTAACAGTATTTACATAGTGCCCTTAGCCACCTTTAATCCGTACGTTCTATGGGTGCGTGACAAACCATTCTCCAGTGTAAATAGCAGTCATTAGACCCTATATAAACTGAAAGTAAAGCCAGAAAGTAACAAGTGAATGTTGTAAACAGTGCTTAGGATGTGCATGTAACTTTAACTTAACAAACTGTGCTTGATGCTCCTTTTTTTTATTGTTGTCAAAGTGTTAAAAATTGTATAATCGTATTTGAATTGTTAATTTGATTTGTTAATGTTTTTTTCAAGAGAGAAGAGAAACTTTGTTATATCAATTTTGTTATTGTACAAAGGGTAATTTTTGTTTTGGTTTGTTTAAGAATTTATGTATTATACGCGCATGTTTTCTTTAGCCCTGGCATATCTACCTTCACTCCTTTACGCAGCAAGTTTTGTTGACAAACTCTGATAATCAGAAGGGTTTGCTCCTGCCTAGTAGAAAATAGTTTGCTTCGAAAAACGAGCTACAGATTTCATATAATTGTCCTGTCAATAAAATAATCAAACCCCCCACTCCCCTCGCATCTAGCGAAATGAGAGCTCAAGAAAACGTGCGTGGATAATATTTGGGTTTGGAAATTTTCTCCATTACTAATTCCTTTCCTAAGACGAAAAAGAAAGATCCTGTATTAAAAAAATATTTTCATAAATTTTTTTTGGCTGTTGATTATGAATAGGTCACAGTTGTCAACGTCTAACATTTACAAGTAAAGTAAAATAAAGTTTGAATACGTTTCAATATTACTAGTTTCTTATGCAATCCTATGCAATGTATGCATTAAGCATAGTGTGTTCAATGGAGAGTGTATTGTTTCGTAGATTCCGCATTTACGGTCGTAAACATCTATCATGCATGCTGATATACTGGGCGGTAAATCAGGGGTTGAACATAAGTAAATAAAACGTTTTATTACGTAAGGCTACGGAGTCCCGAACGACTGGGCTAGTGGCTTTTGCATCTGGGCTGAAGTGTTTCAACAAGAGACATTCTAGGGTATCAAGATAGTAATAAAATATTTTAAGGGTGTGAAGTGTGGAAATTAGTGGTACTACAAAAGCTCGTATTTTCTCGTGCTCAGTAACTGTTACGTAATATAATACAGCAATGTCTGTTCTTATTAACACAGCTTTCATCACTTGCAAATTCATTACAAATCGTAGATCGTTAGGTGCGGAAACTAATTCTTGTAAATCTAATATATCAACCCGAGTTGGACAATTTTAATGCGTATTTTGGACTTAAATAAAGAATACGTCCCAGCGAAAAAGTAAAATACTGATTCTGAAAGAGGATCTACAAATATTTGAAAAAAGCTATAAGAAGCAAGTATAATAAAAATTGTTCTTTGAAGGTTAAACGAATAAAGTGAAACATTGAAATCGCTTTCTTCGGATAATTTATTCAACAATAAATTATATAATTTGAAATAAAAGCAATCATGTTTAGTTATTTGTCGTTATAGTTGGTTTATTGTCGCTTTATCGTATATAGTGAACCAAAACAGAGAGTCCCCGAGGTTCCCACTATAAAAGTTGTTATGTCAAAAAATACACAAGAAGTAAAGAGTTGACCATGTTTATTGTGCACTTATACAATGCCAATGTTCCAATTCGTACCGATAAAAATGCTTTTTACTATATAACCTGGAGCAGTACCAAGGGTAACTATTTCATATTATAGCACTACTGTTGTTCTTTGAATATTTTGGCACTACATAGCTGAAATATTAGAAGTGCATTATTTTCGATATAATTGTTTGCATAAAAACGGTTAAAAGTACGTGAAAATTTATGCTATTTTGTAGCACTAAGATTATTGAAATCACCTCATGAATACAATCTCGATTTTTTCGGTTGTAAAATTTGTGTTCAAGTTCTTTTTGAGCTGTACCTTTGCTCACACTTAGAGATGAAGATCTCCCAGTTCCGTTCCAAGAATGATTAAAATTGATTGGGATTTTATTGCTCCTGATATGTTCTATATAGTACCTAGAGAATATCGAACAGCTTTTAAAACGTCGTTTTAAGTACTTAAAAGGCGCCCTTTTTTTATCTACACTTCAAACTTTTTTGAAGGAAATTCACATTGTTTGAATCCCTAGAACTTAAATTTTCTTCAGAACTTATTGCACATGAATCACACGCGGCCATCAATCAATCAAACAAATAAAATAGTACTATATTAACATTTATTTGACAGACAAATATTAAAATGATGAAGAAATGTGTGAAATAAATAAACTATTACATGCAGCACAGTACCACATAGAGCTTTGTACGCTCGGGAAATTAACTCGTGCTAACGCGCTCTGGACTTAATACTTCTCTCTAGTGAATACAGTTCTATTTTAATCCCTTGCTATATAAATAACTGTTAATCTTTTCGGGTTACAACTTCATGCAATTTTAATTATGAAGACCGCCAGTGCGTTTACCTAACAAGGGGAATAACGCATCCGAGCTGCAACAATAGCATCATCTGCCAATTTTGTCAAGCCTCCGTTGTTACTTTCTCGAAATCCTACTACGTAGTGTCTAGAGAAAGTATCGCAAAGTTGGTGGAAAAATGACGATTTGTGGACTCCGTACTATCTCCAGGACACCACGAATCTTCTTGCAACTCTCCCTACAAGTCTCACTCGCTCTAACCCTCGGTTCATGTCCCTGCCATCGCCTGATTTTAAATGTTTCCTCACTTGGGGAAAAGAGGTAAATTCCTTGGCGACCCGGTGCACTCGTCTTTCACTGCTCCCATGTGCAGTCGTCCATGATAGCGTGCACCTTATGCAGCTCTGCAAGTCTGCGACTCAGGCTGGTTATTTTGGTGCTTCAGAGCGGTATGTTAATAATGTCCAGCTATTGTAGTTCGCTAAAAAATAATATGAATAGTTGGGCCCGTTTGAAAGTTCCGCACCTCATAAATCATTGTTTTAAAACTAAACTGGTACTCCAACAGCACCCATTTTCTCGCAATATTTGAAACACGAAATATGCATTTACATTGCGACCTAATATGCCTTTTCTAAAAAAACTCCCTTCAGAAAATTGAATGTGATATTTGAATTTGCAATTTTTGATTGTTTGAGGCGTTAATGAAAGTCAGATTTGTGAAACATTTCACTTGTTCTACTGCAAAAATGACTCAACCATATTATTATATAATTGTGATTTATATCAACTCAAATTCGACAATTAAATGCGTACTTTAGCCTTAAAAATCTAAATTAATAATACGACCCAGCAGGCAGTGACAGTGAGAGCTGTCGATACAGTTCAACTAGTGCGGCGTTATTGCATTACGTTGTTGCCGGCGCGGATTTGTTAAAAAAGCAATTCGCTTGGCATTGATGCTTGACGAATATTTTCTTACCAATTCTCGCCAAAACCGCCCATTTACTTCTGTATTCAGAATACAACTCGTTTGCAGGTTAGAGTGGCGATCATAGAATTTTAGAAACCGAGCACAGAACATCCTTCTCATAGTACGTTACACACAGTTTTAACTGTTGAAAAAATGTCCATACATGCATTAAACATGGATTTCTGAAAGAAACTTGCGAAAACTCGCAATAGCATAGAAAAAGAATGCATTTTTAAATAGGCTTACGAAAAAAGATATAAGAACAAAGTTTTGAAGCTCTACGCAGCTTAAATAAAAACTTTAATATCCTGCCTCTACTCATTAGATCTTGGAAAATTAGATACGAAAAATAATACTTTTACATCTAATATCAACAAAAATTCAAACACACACACACGCATTATATATATAATGTTACATAACATATAATATCAAACAAAATATCGGCAACTAAAACGGCGACTCGTACAGCTATAACATGTCCCAACAATGACAAGGGATTTTCAGAATATCCAACTGCCTTCAAGCACTTCTGAAATTACTTTCACTCACTGACAGAGCTTCAAACGAAACGCGAGAATTTCGAATTTACCATTTCGAAATTTTATCCATTTACAAAATACAGAGATTGCGCCAAAACTGGGACCAGTACCACTTTCTTTATCGTTATTTGCTATATACGTGAAAAAATTGAAACCGTTTCTGAGAAAATTGTTTAAAAATTAAAAAGTTCTGTAGGTTTCACGCAAATTTAAACACAAATATTCATATTTTCGAAAAATTGGAAAGTACCTTATTTCAAGATTCGTTTTGATGAACACATATTATGAAGAAAAAAGTTTTAGGTGTAGGAAAGTGCCGAAAAAATTGAATTTTCGAAAAATTCGGGATTTTAATTTCCTTACGGTATTCGAGATCGAAATTTAATTAAAGAATTTGATGCCCTCTTTGAGAAAAAATTGTTTAAATAATTAAAATGTATCTCTATTTAATGCATAATTACCCGAAAACGTCTAAAATTTTCGACAAATTGTATAGGACCTCAATTTCAAAATCTGTCTTACAGAAACAGGGTTTTCTACGAAAATGAAATCTGAATCTGAATTCTTAAGCGCTCTTTACGCTATCCGACTACAAAATTTAAACCAAAAAATTATACCCATTTTTTTGAAAATTTTGAAAATGTCCCAGTGACCTTATGTAAAGTACCCCAGGAATCAAAATATACGTTTGAAACTCCCAAAGCCTCGAGTTCGTTCTGATCGGTGGGGGAATATAAATTTTGGAGAAAATCGGCGAATGGGTTAGGCGCTAACGTTGACCGCAGACGGGTGGGCGGACGGGCGGACGGGCGGACGGACATTTTGCCGGACAGGTAGACAGGCATTTCGCCGTCAATTGATTTTTCGATGTCAAGAACCCACAAAACATGGGTTATGTCGACACAACGTTTTAGAGAAATTAATTTACTATTTGTAGGGACAATTAATCCTTTCGTTATCAGGGCACGGCAATTAGTTTTTCTGTCGAAAATTCGCCGTTTTTTCCGGCAGCTTCACAATCATTTCTCCACTCCGCGTAAGCAGTGTCGAGAAAGCAAAATAGCTTCATCCTGGATCCTAAAAATGAAACAACCAGTGTAAGAATACGTGACAGATTAGTATATGTTATGTATACACTCTTTCTAGTAATTTTGTACTAATTGTACATGTAGACTGCTGATGTAGCCTACTAGCTTCTCGTTAGTTGACTTTGCCGCCTCTTGCGTTACACCAAGTGAACAATACTAGTGAACAAATCATTTATATGTTCAGAATATTTTTTGCGATTACCTGATCTACCGTTTTTAATTTCTTTTTAGAGAAACCTCATTTTAGAGACATGTGACCACGCATATTTTAGAGTGTGCAGAGCACGCACGCACGTACACACACACACACACACACACACACTCAAACAGAGCTTTACGTGTTCCACATAATTATTCAATTTCTTGTTCCCATTATTCATTCCCCTTCTTCTGTGTGGCAAATTATTATTTCCCTCCCTCATGCAATTAGTGATAATCTCCGCGGTCATTACCGCGGTCAAGGAACATGGAAATAATATTTCAATTCTACTAAATGATATATTATTTCAGTTAAACAAATTAAAACACTGCATCAGATATTAGAAAATATAAGCTTTATTGGAGGTCGCACCAATATGCCGGTAAGGATTTTTAGTGTTAATAAAATAAACGCATCACTCATTGTCTCAGTCAAATAACTATGCACTGCAACATCTTGAGTAAGCGTTTTATTTCATCAACAAAATAAACAGTCGTACTTCAAAACTGTGAAAACAGAATCTGTTCTACTTCTGATAAAAGAGACTTGTCACTGAAGTAAAATGCTAAAATTGAAATGTTAAGAACCAAATAAATGTTTAGGACGTATACATATAAGAGTAGGTGTCAAGATTGCTGTTTGGCTGGTTTGGTGCCGATGATGTTTAATCCGGGTATTGCACCGCCCCGTCCCCTGCATCACATTTTTTACGGGCCCAACATCTTGAGTAAGCGTTTTATTTCATCAACAAAATAAACAGTCGTACTTCAAAACTGTGAAAACAGAATCTGTTCTACTTCTGATAAAAGAGACTTGTCACTGAAGTAAAATGCTAAAATTGAAATGTTAAGAACCAAATAAATGTTTAGGACGTATACATATAAGAGTAGGTGTCAAGATTGCTGTTTGGCTGGTTTGGTGCCGATGATGTTTAATCCGGGTATTGCACCGCCCCGTCCCCTGCATCACATTTTTTACGGGCCCAACATCTTGAGTAAGCGTTTTATTTCATCAACAAAATAAACAGTCGTACTTCAAAACTGTGAAAACAGAATCTGTTCTACTTCTGATAAAAGAGACTTGTCACTGAAGTAAAATGCTAAAATTGAAATGTTAAGAACCAAATAAACGTTTAGGACTTATACATATAAGAGTAGGTGTCAAGATTGCTGTTTGGCTGGTTTGGTGCCGATGATGTTTAATCCGGGTATTGCGCCGCCCCGTCCCCTGCATCATATTTTTTACGGGCCCAACATCTTGAGTAAGCGTTTTATTTCATCAACAAAATAAACAGTCGTACTTCAAAACTGTGAAAACAGAATCTGTTCTACTTCTGATAAAAGAGACTTGTCACTGAAGTAAAATGCTAAAATTGAAATGTTAAGAACCAAATAAATGTTTAGGACTTATACATATAAGAGTAGGTGTCAAGATTGCTGTTTGGCTGGTTTGGTGCCGATGATGTTTAATCCGGGTATTGCGCCGCCCCGTCCCCTGCATCATATTTTTTACGGGCCCAACATCTTGAGTAAGCGTTTTATTTCATCAACAAATTAAACAATCATACTTTCATCAAGGAATTAGTCAGTCATTCTGTGAAAACAAAATCTGATCTACTTCTGATAAAAGAAACGTGTCACTGAAGTAAAATGCTAAAATTGAAATGTTAAGACCCAAATAAATGTTTAGGCCTTATACATACAAGAGTAGGTGTCAAGATTGCTGTTTGGCTGGTTTGGTGCCGATGATGTTTAATCCGGGTATTGCGCCGCCCCGTCCCCTGCATCACATTTTTTTACGGGCCCAACATCTTGAGTAAGCGTTTTATTTCATCAACAAATTAAACAATCATACTTTCATCAAGGAATTAGTCAGTCATTCTGTGAAAACAAAATCTGATCTACTTCTGATAAAATAGACTTGTCACTGAAGTAAAATGCTAAAATTAAAATGTTAAGACCCAAATAAATGTTTAGGCCTTATACATACAAGAGTAGGTGTCAAGATTGCTGTTTGGCTGGTTTGGTGCCGATGATGTTTAATCCGGGTATTGCGCCGCCATCACATTTTTTACGGGCGCGTCTAATAGAGCGCCGAGGCGGAATGCAGCGCAGGCGAGCGCGTCGCCTGTCAGCGCAGCGGCTCCGGTTCGAGGCGACGCTCCACTTCATCTGCCGCGGGGGCGGGAAGGCAAGGCAAGGCGGGACGCGGCGGCGGCGACGCCTCTGGCGATAAAACCGAGCCACTCCCGCCCCCGCCCACGCTCCGGCCCCGCCCCGCCCCGGTCGCCACCTGTTGCTGCGGGCTGAGCGACACGTTCGTCGCCGCTCGCCCCGGCGTCGCCCTCCCGCCGGCGACGCCATCGCCCCGGGCGATCGCCCACGGGCGGGTCGATCGCCCCCTCCGTCCGCCCCGTGGCGCGGCCGCGCGACCCCAGGGTTAAGACAGTCGCCCCGAGAGGACCTCCCGGTGCCGATAGCTGCCTGCGGCGGCGCCTCCAGTGGACGCCCCCGAGGAATCTCGGGCGGCTGGTGGCGTGGCGCGTGTCTGGCAACAGCTCGCGGCGGAGGGGGTGAGCTGGCGAGCCTCCGTTGCAGGGGCTAGGCCCCCCTCCCACTCACCCATTCTCCACTCGAAGAGCAACTGATACGCTGTACACATTCATCCGCCAGGATGAACTATAGGCTGCGTAACATAGATCTCTTATTCGCCTTTTCAATCGCGACATCAATAACGAAAGAATGAAATAGTATTGAGAAGAGAGTCACATCGAAATTGAAGCCAAACGACTGAGGTGGACGAGAGAATCACAGTAGTCTCTCTGAAAGGCATGGCATAGGGTTGCAGGGGCTAAGCGAATGCTCCCCTCCTATCCTCCCCTCCTATCCCCCTCCTATCCCCACTCAATGATCAACTGATAGGTTAGACAAATTTGTAGGATTCCGCTGGGATGAATTAAAGGCAACGTAATATCACCTTTTCAAACGCGACAGCATTACCGAAAGAATGAAATAGTATCGAGAAGAGTGTCATATCGAAATGGAAGCCAAACCGACTGAGATGGACCAGAGAACCACATTAGTGTCTCTGAAAGGCATGGCATAGTGTTGCAGGGACTAGGCGAATGTCCCCCCCCTCATTCTCCACTCAAGTAGCAACTGATAGGTTGTACACATTTGTAGGATTCCGCCGGGATGAATTACAGGCAACGTAATATTCGCCTTTCCATACGCGACAGCATTACCGAAAGAATGAAATAGTATCGAGAAGAGTGTCATATCGAAATGGAAGCCAAACCTCCTGAGATAAACGAGAGAACCGCAGAAATGTTTCTGAACGGCATGGCATAGGGTTGCAGGGGCTAGGCAAATCCCCTCTCCCACCCCCCATTCTCTACTCAAAGAGCAACGGATAGGTTGGACAAATTTGTAGAATTCCGCCAGGATGAATTATAGGCATCGTAACATAGATCTCTTATTCGCCTTGTCAAACGCGGCATCATTAACGAACGAATGAAATAGTTTCGTGAAGTGTCATATCGAAATGGAAGCCAAACCGACTGAGATGGTCCAGAGAACCACAGTAGTGTCTCTGAAAGGCATGGCATAGGTTCGTCTCTCGACCGGGCCGGATTTTCGACATTTGCTGCACAACTAGATTGAATTTAGCCACTGATTGGCGGAGAATTTCAGCGACCGGTTCTTGTGATCGTTTCTTCCTTCGATCAATATTTCCGGAGAAGAATTTTAACAAACGGGCCACGGACAGCGACCTATCTTCCCTTGTCCATTTTTGGCCGCTTTGTTCCTCTTAAACGCACATACTTACACACACGTCTGTAACGTCAAGAGCTTGTCCCGCTTATGTAGATACATGGCACGGGAAATCCAGCAAACTAGACCGGCGGCGCATATCACGTTTCAAAGGCGGAGGTACACCGCTACTTCTTGATGTAAAAAAGACAGTTCACTAGTGATTCTAATGATCGCAGCCGTTAACGCCCACGGAAACAAAAATATTCCATAAAATAACTCGATACCTCTTTCCCTGGACGAAGGAAATTTCAGTAACTATTTGTAAGTCCTGACAATATGGATCTGAAACTTGATCCTGGGTCGTCCTACACGCCTTGCGGGGTCTCGAGGTATCTCCTGCAGCGGGGTATCTCCCGCAGCGGGGTATCTCCCGACACGTGTTACAGCGTCATGATGTAAGTGTGTGTGTATGTGAGGGTAAACGAGGAGGCACGGATGGGGAAGGAAAGATCGCGAGGTTCATGGTCTGTTTGTTAAGGTGCTGCTGAGCTACTCGCCTGTTATTCTTCGGAGAACCGACGGTAAACTATCGATTAGAGCAGTCGGACAATAAAATTATCTTCCAGACAGTGGCTGAATTCGACCTAACTATGAAGCTAGTGTCGAAAATTCGCCACCGCCTAAAATCGAGCCAAATACCTCCCGGACAGACACAATGCTGCGGAAACACTTTTTGTCACTGAGCTTTTTCAGTCCGCGAATCATCTTTAATTTTTATAATGAAACTGTACTATCATTTTTTTTACCTACAATGGATAAATCGTAAAATGGCAGTAATTCATAATTTGATGTTACTTGGGGTGTCCAACATGGAAGCCTCATTTATTCATAACAGAAACTGAAAGGGTTAATGACATTAATGTTTGAACGTTTTATTTATAATTTATAATTTAGATTATTAAATGAAAAAATCCAGTACAAATAATGTATGTTTTGATTTGGATAATGTTTTAATCTCTACTACTTATTTAATGATATGGATAATGTTTTTGTCTCCACTACTTACTTGCTAATGGAACTTCTCTATCCATTTTTCCTGCTTCAGATTTTTGAATTTCCTTTCGAATGCAACCTTTTGAAGACATTGAGGTAGAATTCGCCATGGAGCATTCAGCAGTTAATCGCAATTTTATCAGAAAAGGAGATTTTCCTTCCTAAAGCCCGCCCTTTAGGCTTTTTAATCCATCGAGGCGGCACAGCTTTGCGAAAGGGCAAGGGGAAAGAAGGATTTTCGAAGAATATTATTGATTGAGCTGTCACTTCGGCTTCTAAATCAGCTTAACTTCTTACGATACGAGAAGGTAGGATTTGGTTTTTATGGAAGTCTGTCGTGTTGAAAAGGCAAGATGTCAATGAAAAATTACTCTCATTTTATATGCAGTACGACTCTCAAATAATGGTGTGAAATGGAAGTAGACACTCACTGAAATAAACTTCGATTACATTTACATTTCATTCAGCCTATAATTTGCCACAATTTAGTACATAACAAAGGCAGGCTCTGGATAGTCCTATGCCATATCGAGTTCATCCTGAGAAATGAAACGATAATATTTAAATTCGCTGTTTCTCGTACCAGAGTAAAGAAAAATATTTTTTAACCACAAGGTCAATTGTTACATCAGCATTTCAATATTTATACAAATATAATCGATATGGTTAGCATATTACTACGATTATATTAATTTTCACAAACGTAACATAGGACTATCCAGAGGCAAGCTCTTCATACTTGAATGTTGTTATTCTAACAATATACTTTGAAATTGGAGAAGACTGAAATTTAATACTGGAAGCTAAAGTGGAAAACTAACCATTGGAGTAAATATATTATTATTATTATTATTATTATTATTATTATTATTATTATTATTATACTCCGGGTTCCGCTCCGGGTTGCAACCAGCTTCTTAAGAAGCAGATCTAGGGTCTGTCTGTGCCTCTACAATACTTTGCGTAAAATGCGACCTGTTCCCTATAAAGCAATGTCTTGCCTGTTCCCAGTCTTTCCAATGACTTGGAAGTTTAGCCAAGTTCTTACCCAAATTTCGTAGACGAAAACCCAGAGCGTCTATAACTATCGAGGCGACCTGTGCTTTTACGTCCCACTTTCGGTTGATCTCCATTTCGAAGGTTTCTCTGCCTCCTTTGTTACGTTTTGATCGCACGGCTCAGCGACACTTACAAATAGACGTTTTTCTCCGAATACCGGATGACAATGTCATGTTTGTTTGCCTCTGTTGTGCGATCACTTTGAATTTGTTGGTCTTACAGTAGTGTACACAGTCCAACAGACATCACTCCATGGCCCCCTCCCAGGATCCACCACTGTGCTGTGATGCCCTCGCAAAGAAACATAGAAATAAGCATAATAGTAATAATAATAATAATAATAATAATAATAATAATAAAGTTCATATTTAACACTCTTTTACTTGGGAGTGACTAATATTTTATTTGTTATATTTGAAATAAGGATTAATTTTAGATCGGTGTAAGATTCTTTCCTAAGCGTCGCAAAAGCATTGGGAATAGATGGTAACTGATTGCCGTTATGGAGTAAAATAACTTTGAAGTTTAATTTAGAAGCATTAATGAAAAGTCTCCATTCTTCAGATTCATGTCTCAAATTCGAAAGTGCCAGGTAGATTATTGTAAAATAAAATACATTACTTCGTTGAGCAATATTTCGCAAACGGCTTGGGACGGTCACGAAATGACACTTTCGTATCTACTGCAATATAGTGTCACTCTTTGACCCTAGAGGCTATCAACTCTTTCTTGACTTTCGACAGCTCTGAGAATCTCACTTTATCATTTCTTCTGTCTGATGTGTTGTTCATATATAACGTTTGGAGGAACGGGAAATTGATCATTGCTAACCATTGGCCGCCAAGCAGCTGCTAAATCAGGATAGCAAATGGTCTTTTTTTCTTATTTGGCATGTGCCTTATTGGTGGAATCATGCAAAGAGACAAAAATCAAATAATTTTTGGGCTTTATTGTACTTACTGACATCTTACCTCAAAATGGGATAAAATATGTCTCTCAAATGATATATTTAAATTCTCATTTTTATTTTGTACTCAAAAATGTTGATTTGTGAGAAATAAACACGGACAACGATTCCATCTATTAATTTTGAGTCTCGGAAAACGTTATGAAGGACGACGGAATACGAATATTCTTGCTGGCAATTGCTGGTCAGCTCCTGAACTAGAAAAAAAGAGGAAAGCAAAATCTGAATGGCCTCCGGACGTTAAGGAACCACGTGATCTTCAATCTATTTATTTAACTTCCAAAACAAATGACAAACGTCATAATGAAAATACACAAACAAGATAAATAATACATACATAAGTAATATCCAATAGTTCAATTAAAATATTCTTATTTTTTAATTTATAATTTTTCATTGTGATAAATGTGAATATTGAATGAACAATTGTTATTATTATTATTATTATTATTATTATTATTATTATTATTATTATTATTATTATTATTGCTAAATTCTAGTCCTTCATAAAAAGATAGGTGGCGACGTCGACATAGTACATGAATCTATCTCTTGATGTTGATGCAACCTCGTCTGTACTGACTGCTGAGTAATTTTTTAGAAATTTGCATTTACTTCGCCAATATTCTTACGATGATGCCAATGGTAAAAATATTGGTATTATTTCTCATACCTTATCTTCGTTTTAACGTGTAACAAACTTGTCGAAACCTGCACCACTTGCAATTTCTGAGACATCATCTGGAATATTCTCCATCTTAAAATATAAAACATACGTCTATTTAAATGTGTGAAGAAATAAAAATACCGCACCTCACGCTACAATCAAATCGAAATATGAGTGTCGATCAAGAACAACGTTCGATCTCAGGTCCTATTCTCTTTCTGTTTTACGTAACGATATAGCCTCGTCTATTAAAAACGGAAGAACGGTTCTGATTGCCGATGTCGCGAATGTTCTTTGCAAATAAGATATAATAAATACTACGATTTAAGAAGTTTCAAATCGGGATTGTAATAACAAGGAAGACCAGTGTCAGTAAATTTTTGCATTTTAAACCAGCAATTGAATGCTCCATTGCAAATGAACAATATGCAATTAGCTGATGTTCAGGTAACAAAATTTTTAGGTTTCTCAATCCTGTCAAATCTCAAAAGGAATGTAATATAACATAAGTAAACACTAAATTAAGTTCATTATGTTACGCATTCAGACTTCTTTCACATTCTGTCAGCCTTCATACAACGCTATTTTACAAATGTACATTCCCGCCTGAGATACGGTATAATATTCTGGAGAAGTTCATTATGTAGAACCCAGACCTTTAGATTGCAAAAGAAAATTGTTAGAATAATAAAAAAATGCAATAATCTCTGCAAGCCTCTGTTCATTGCGCACAGACAGTATGTGCGTAACATTGCGCACTTTCGAAAAAGATAAAATGTCAGTTTCTCGAAATCCATTCCAAGTTTTACTACAAATATGCACGTAGGACTAGGTTTTACTCTTTTACAATACTCTTAAAATCAAAATTCAATTCAACTTTTAGATGGCTGGAAAATAATGTGAAAAATTATGTAATTAAAAGGTGAAAAAATGTTCTTTAGACAGCCATAGATGGTAGATGAGAAGGATGAGACATAATAAAATAAAAAAATCTTGAGCACAATATATTAGAAAACTAACTAAAACGAGAAAGTGTGTGCCATTATGTAGCAATCCTAGTTTTACCTGAAGTAGAATTCCCCGTTTCCTTTAATTATATAATAATAATAATAATAATAATAATAATAATAATAATAATAATAATAATAATATGTTAACTGCTTTGTCATACTCTGCTCCCCTCTGAATCTTCCCTCCCCGCCTTTCCTTCTATTAAGTCAGGCGGCATTTCTGAGGAATGCTTTATTTGCCGAACTGGAGAGATCCCGGTGACCGCTCTCCATTCGTACATTAAGTAATACATTTAAATTTCATAAGTTATACGTTAAATTAAGTACATTAAAAACCCAATTTTTTACAAATTATGACTAATACTAAAGGAATACAAGATTTGAATGTTCTAGTCTAACATATGTTCAATTATTAGTATTTTTATCTTATTTTTTTTAATTTTTTAAGAATTGGAGTAATTAATGTTATAATTTCAACACTGTCCGTATTTTTGTCACTAGAACTGTGTGGTTTCCCCTAGTGAAATGGTTTCCAAAGGTAACGTAATTAACTTTTCCGACCAATTGAAGGAAAGAGCAACGGATAGCCTCTTTTCACTGTAATTTCGAGCATTAGTAGAGGCTTTAGACGAGGTGAACAACTGAGGAATTTGTTTGAAGTAAACGTATGTTAAAATAACACTTGTAATAAGCTTTTTTCCCTTCTTAACTTTCCTTCGCTCAGGTTTTCATTGAACAATACAACAGGCTCTTGAGACTCAGTGTAATAAATGTGCAATATTTCTCAGAACAGAGAATAAAGAATTTATTTAAAAACATAATGAAGACAATAAATGTGTATGGGCGAACATACATTCTCCGCCACTCAAAACAGAGATTCGAATGACCTTGTAATTTTGATTCGAAGTACTATATTTGAATGTTTTCATTTTAATATGTTTCGGAAAGACATAAAATTGTCGAATAAATATTATTCAGAGGTCTTATACGTTCTGATGTGTGTGTAATAAAACATATATTTATAGCGAATATTTAAAGCGAAATTATCTCCAATGACCCAATTTACAAATTTTACATAACTATAGCTCTAAAATAATAAATATGAATGAAATATACTTACAAAATAGGTAAACATATTTTATTAATAACCACAAATATGTATTATAATTTTTCACAATAAATGAGACATATTTGTGCTTGTCAAGATTCCTTGACAAGCACAAATATGTCTCATAGGGTAAGATAACTTCAGTCTTACAAGCTCCCCCAAATGATTTCGTTAATTGATTCATGTTAATTTAGTTAATGCTAATTAACTGCTATGCTGCTAACTGCTTAATTTAATTAATGCTAATTAACAGTAATGTTAATTACGTTAATGCTTCCACAGCGTTTGCTTCGGAACTACGAGAAATTGTCATACGCAGCTCCCCTCTGAATCTCTTCTCCCCGCCTTTCCTTCTAATACGTCAGGCGGCATTTCTAAAGAATGCTTTATTTGCCGAACTGGAGATCGCGAAAAATTAATACACCTTTGACAAATAAAAGTTAATTCTTAGTTTATGGTACGGTTCACATAAAAGAACAAGGCACTCAGTGAAAGATTCGCTGAGAAAGGTTCGCTTTCGGTTCATTCTGCCGCAGTGCAATGTCTTAGCTTACGCTTTGTCCCCGCCACATTGTAATGACAAATTACTTTCAAAGGCAAGTTTTCTCGCTTCGCTCGCCCGGATCAAAGTCACGGCGACACTCGGGCCGTCGGCCCTGGTGTTCATTATAAACAACCTTCCGTCTCTATCCAGCGCATTATTATCAATTCAGTTTTATACGAAAGCACTTTAATGAAAAAGTTCACTCTCTGAAAATAATTAAAATAAAAATTCACCTTAGTCTGTTATTGGGTAAACCAAAAGAAAACAAAGAAACAGCCGTTCAAAACTTCCATTGTGAACACACTGGCCTCCAGTATTCAAACTGCGCAGTTGCAAACACGTTGTGAAGAAAGAACACTACATGCTTTGTTTAGAATCAAATCCAACTAACAGTTCACAGTGAACGAGAGTCTAACCTTAAAATAAAAATTAGCCGAAATAAATGTGCCAACATAATTACAGATATTTACTAATCATTTCTATGTTTTTTCAATTTATAGAAGACACGGTTGACATCCTTCTATTTTATTTACTTGGCTGTCCGGGTGACGCCGCGTCCATGGCGAAAGTGCCGACGTTGGTAGCCATTCTGCGACCTTCCTCAGGGCGTAATGCCCTTGCATTACGCATTGGCATTACGCCCTGAGGGAGGTCGCAGAATGGCGACCGAAACGTCGGCACCTTCGCCATGGACGCGGCGTCACCCGGACAGCCAAGTAAATACTGTCTCCTGCCGCGGAAGCCTATGCTCTTATCCTACTATTTTTCACGTGCAAAATCACTTTTACTAACCGCTAATCTGACATCTCGAAGGGGACACGGGGTTTTCTGCCGGGGAAATGTATCGATTATTAAAATGAGTATTCTTGTTTTTGGGAGCGTGCACAGGCGACTGCTGGTGAACGCCTACTCTGGTCAGTGGTCTGGCTGCCCGAAAGACCGCCAGGGGTGCGCTGAAGGGCTGCAGGGTAACGTGTTGATCTCCGCCTCAGTCTGCTTTTTGGGCGCTACCAGCGGGCGGTGCTTGGCTCTGGCCAGGGCCTTGATCCCATCCGTTAAATCATTCTTTGATCATTCTTTATTTCAATCAATCAAAAAATTTTGTTTAATAGTTAATTTTATATTTTTGTGTTTTTATAATTTTTTGTTTTATGTTTATATAATTTTTATATAAACATTTTGTTTAATATTTAATTTAGTTAAATATTTGAATATTTAACTAAATTAATTAAACATTCAAATATTAAATTCTGT
The DNA here is from genome assembly GCA_038098605.1 of Gryllus longicercus. Classification (NCBI taxonomy): domain Eukaryota; kingdom Metazoa; phylum Arthropoda; class Insecta; order Orthoptera; family Gryllidae; genus Gryllus; species Gryllus longicercus. Next base: position 804,483 of record JAZDUA010000585.1, read on the forward strand.
TGAATATTTTACTATAATATTTACGTAAACTAGGCAGGTTTTTGCCATCTCGATTTCTCTATTAAACTTAGTTCTATTGGTCTTCAGGAAGGAATTTGCCGTTGAGTAACACCGCGGAATATTTATACAGACCCTTTTTCTTTGACTCCCTTAGGTAGGGCCGTTAGAGTAGTCAGAGAATCGTCAGAGATCATATGCAAAATTACTTAGGCTCGCTTCCACTGCCGCAATAGTGCAGGCGCATCGTTGATTGCATCTCTTAAAAGGAAGCGATTTCTAAAATGTTCTAGTCGAGGCACGTGTTTAAATATAATATATAATTTTCATTCTCAGAATGTACAATTGTGGACCGCCTCTCGACGTGGGATATATCAAATTCTTTTTCGCGAGGAACAGTCGAGAAAGGAATGTAACAATTATTCGTGGCACAATATTTTGTTGGAATTTTTGTCGCGTTCTAGATTTTTTAATGATTCGATTATTATCTTTAACCAAAAGACGACAAAAACCTTTACAAAACTTGAGGATACGTTATGATGAAGCTTGAAATTGCTGGAAGTAAAAAAATTGAATTTCTATGTAACATTTGGTATTAAACTATTACTTGCCTCTGCATTCGTCAATTGCAAAACAGAGCTCTTTATTTACACTTATCGTGAAAGTTTCTAGTCAACCACTCCATGTTACAGGAACACCCCGTGATGCATTTACCTTGACGCAGATATCAATAGTCTGGAACGATGTAATGGTCTACCCAAGGGGGCAACCCACCAATTATTCATATAACAGGAGCAGCAGTATTGAATCAAATAAACCAAATGCACAAACAAATAATTAACTAATGAAAAATCGAGTTGGTAGAGTAAAAATATTTAAATTATGCCGCACATATCGTCAAAGACGTGAACTCACGAGCATATCCACCTTAATAGTATAATTCTGAAACATATCTTATATTTACAACAAGATACGATACATTGTTGCTTTAAATACAAAGGAAGCAATCGTTGATAAAAAGATTGGAACAATTAATATTTGTTGTGCTTTACTCTGACATTGTCGCCCAGAGGAGCGTCTCCGGAGTTACTACACCGAAAAAAGAACCGTTGGAGTATACCAGATTCATGATACTGTAACAAGGAAACTTGTAACAGTATCATGGATCTGCTATACTCAACGGTTCTTTTTTTTCGGTGACCATGAGATTGCGGATTGCAAGTGCAACCTCAACACACGAAAGGCAGCCAAGAGCATGGATAGAAGGGCAACCAAGATCACGAAGCAGAAGCAGGTACAAGGCCAACGAACAGCGTAGTTTCAAACATTTAGATTGAGATGTGAAAGCGAAATAGCGTAGACCAGACATGTCAAGATCGTGGGCAAGGTAACAAGCTTATTAGAGCTCGCGGGCACTGTGACAAGAGAAATTAGCGCGAGATATAAAAGAAAGGGTTGTACATATACTACGGGGTGGCGGTAGGTCACTGTTTACCTGGATCATACTGTTAAGTCTTTGGGAGACGTTACTTTACAGTTATTGTCACTAAGGTATCCATATTAATTCCCATTTTCTCTTTAATGCAAAGAAACTAAAATTAAATAAAACATCAGTCCTATTTCAAATTCTCAGTTGTGAGTAAAATTTAAAAAAATGATTTAAAAGTATCTTGATTTGGTAATCTTAATTACTTAAGCGTGATAAAAAAAAGCAAGAGTTTAATAGAAAAATAGTATTGTCTGTTAAAAGCGCTGTCTGTTCGTAAACGAGAATTGTTAAGTTTTAGAGAGTAAATAATTTATTTCACATTCTTTCAAAATAAAATAAATAACTGAACGTTTTAATAGCACAACCCAAAAAACAAAGAAATAATTAACCATTCAAACATTTTCCTGGGTCTTAGCAAAGATGCTTATATAGAGAGAATTTAGTAAAAAAATAAACATGAAATAGTATTAAGTAGTGAAGAATATATAAAAATAATACGTTTATCGATTATTTAAAAGAAAAAAATCTGGCAAATTAATTTTTGGCAAAGCCACTTTTTTGCGACTCGTGCTTCAGCTTGCGCTTGTACACCCCTTTCTCAAGTTTAAGGTAAAATTAGTGTGGGGTTATGGGAAGTTGCCCCATGCCCGTAGGAACACCGAGCTTCTAAGATGGGCAAGTAGCTCCTACAGGGCGCAGTACAACGTGCTTGGCTTAGACTTGCTCAATCGTTGAGACGAATTACTACGAACAGCTAAAAATTATTAATGAAAATAACATTTTAACCATCTAATTTAGTGAATTGTTCTCTGTATTTAATAAAAGTTTAAAGCAATAATTTTCAGCTGTTTTTGAGTAAATCCTTCGAATAATTTAGGTGCTCGTGTTGTCCAAACTGACATACTGACGAAAATATGTTTTTGAAATATAAATATTTCTTTTCGGTAGTGTGATGGCGTCTCGCGTACCGCCTTCGGTTTACGACGTAATAATCATCGGGTGTAGTTCGTTTCTCCCTGCTTACTTTTTACTAATTATTACTGCCAATTTCGAGGTCTGCCTGGCCGTTTAATTTGTTTCTCTTGCGTCCGCTTGGCGCACCCCCTCCCCCCCGCACACTTATTGCTCTTGCAATGAATTACAGTTTTACCTCTGAGATCTTGGTCTGTCTGGGTGTTAGTTAATCTATCTGTGAATAAAACAACACTACCACGGATTTGCAATTGAGTGACGTTAAAGAACCCCTTTCAAAGTTTCCATAGATTGAATAATTATATCTCTGGGCTTGTGGGTAAGATTAATTAGAATGTATAATTGTGTCTTTGGATTTGGGGATAGGATTTTAAGTGGAATTTGTGCTAGGAATTTATCAGTGAATTATCATTCAAATTAATTCCAAGACTTTTGAGTAAATTGATGTCACTTATTCACGGAAATGATGACTACTATAATTGTAAACTTTTAATTAAAAAGAAATTATAGGAGAAAACAAGACTGTTCACTTTTGTATTGACTAGCTTTTACAAGATCACATACGTTTATGTAACTTGGTTTAAAGTGTTCTTTGGGTAATGTGTATTTTTTGTCTTTGGAAGGGGGATTGTTCTGTACATGGCTTTTGTACATTTTTATTTTTATAATTTGGGGTTATAGAATGTTTTTAAAAGCAATTTGTGTGTGATTAGTTGGTATGCCAGGGCAAAGAAAGCCCATGTCCCTGATATAAAAAAGGGTATATGCTATGTCCCTTAAATTGATTGTTTTGGCAGCGTTAACCGACTTGAGGTCATCATTTATTGAAAAAAGGACGTTGTGTTTTTGAGATAGATAAACACTTATACCGTTTGACTGATCAGTAAAAACGTTGGCACATCTACGAGTCTTCTTTATGGCGAAGGTTTTCATATTGTTCATTTTGCTGTAAATCCACCAAATGGTGTTGCAGCACACGTTGGCGCTTCAGTTAAATACAATGCTCAAACCACTTGGTTTTCATTGTTACTGAGCTGTGCCGTGTGACACGGGGCGGGCGCTTCAGTGAAATGCAAAAATGGGTTTCATTGTTACTGGGCGTTGCCGTGTGACGCGGGCTCGAGCCAAGACTGGACGAGTGGGCGGCGTGCGATGCAGACGGGACGAAGCTCATGCTGAGGTAAGAGGCGGCAGCGAGGGCGATTCCGGCACGAGAACACCACGTCGGATCGGCGCTGGTGGAAAAGGAAGATGGCGGACTGGCGTGATTCTGATAGTATACATGTATATTACTCGCGCAACCTTTCTTGAACGGCGACCTTTGTACCCCTCTCTGACACAATAAACATTTGAAGACACAGCGTGCACTGATGACAACATTCCAAACACATCTTCACTGGCACGGAATAGAAACTATTTTCTGTTGAATTCGTCAACTTCTGTTCGTGATTTTCTCCAAAATATCTAAAGAAATGACCGAATCAGTTGAAGATCCATCACAGGAGATACCTCGAACTCCTGAGAAAGTTAGAACGCAAATTATTGATAACGTTGCGAAGGCATGACTGATTCTCCAGAGATTGGCATTGCTTCATAAAATCTAGTAACCGATTTCCTAACAAATACCCCCACTCTACCCGCAGTTCTTCAATCCATCGTTCAAGAAACGTTGCGCGAGTAATACTTAAAACATAGACATTAAGGGTGTTAGTTCCTCTATGAGTGAATTCGGGATCTAATTAGATCAATAGGAGTAGGACAATTTAATTTTTCGGTCTCTTGTAAACTTTCTTTTGTATACCGTGTGTGATTTAAGAACATTCCCCCCCTCGAGAATCTTCTATTTAGTAAGATTCCTGGAAGTCGAATTTCGGAAGTCGGGATTCTCCAGTTTCCCTTTTCCATTTTCCTTTGCTTTCCCCAGAAAATGCCAAATTATTATTATTATTATTATTATTATTATTATTATTATTATTATTATTTTATTATTATTTTATTATTATGAGTTAATCACAAAGACAATATCTTGTTTAGTACATGTCGACGAGGCTTTCTGGTCGTAGTTAACATTTTACTGCTAACTACTTAACGTTAAACAAAAAATAACTATTACTATCCGTAAGCATAATGGACGAGCACACATATAGCAGAGATATAATTATGTAAACATTTTTGAAGAAACTTCAACGGGATTCCAGTAACAATAAGTCGCAAGTTAAAATAGTCTACCAAACTAGAATATGCACAAATTCAATGAATTAAATTATATGATCGCAATTCCATACAGACCCTGAATGCGCCAAACTACGAACTATTACGCAATTTACCACCAACAATATGCGAAGCCAACATCTCCTGAAAGCGACCATCCATCATTTCCAACAACGACCAACCCTCAATCTCAACTATGACCATTACCATCAAAATTAAAGAAACTTCACGCGAAATCGACCATATATCAACTCTATTACCATCACCATCTTGACAATTAAGAATAAGCCATCTCCTCAAGAACGCAACCTTACATCAACACCAAATAAGACCAACAATCATTCTCGACTACGACCATCACTATCCAGATTAGGCCAACTTCACCAGAAAGCGACCATCCACCAACCCTAACTATGACCAATACCAACAAGAATAAGCCAACATCTCCCGAAAGCGACCATTCATCAATCCCAACAACGACCGACCATCAATTAAACAACGACCATGACCATCATCAATAAGGTTATGCCAATCCACATGTAAGCGACCATCCACTAACCCTATGTCCATCACCACAAGAATAAGTCTACAACTACCGAAAGCGACCATTTATCAATTCCAACAACGACCGACCATCAATCTAAACAACGACCATGACCATCTTCAACTAAGATTATGCCAACTCTACGCGAAAACGACCATCCATCAACCCTAACTATGACCATCACCAACAAGAAGAGGACATCACCTCCCAAAAGCGACCGATCATCAATCTAAACAACGACCATGACCATCTTCAACCAAGGTTATGCCAATCCACGCGTAAGCGACCAGCCATCAACCCTAATTATGACCATTACCACACGAATAATGAACCATGAACCTTAACTATGACCAATACCAACAAGAATAAGCCAACACCTCCGAAAACGACCATTTATCAATCCCAACAACGACCGACCATTAATCTAGACTACGACCATGACCATCATCAACCATGGTTATGCCAACTCTATACGAAAGCGACCTTCCATGAACCTTAACTATGACCAGTACCAACAAGAATAAGCCAACACCTCCCGAAAATGACCATTTATTAATCCCAACAACGACCGACCATTAATCTAGACTACGACCATGACCATCATCAACCATGGTTATGCCAACTCTATACGAAAGCGACCATCCATGAACCTTAACTATGACCAATACCAACAAGAATAAGCCAACTCCTCTCGAAAGCGACCATTCACCAATCCCAACAACGACCGACCATCAATCTAAACAACGACCAGGACCATCCACTAACCCTACTTATGTCCATCACCACAAGACTAAATCAACAACTACCGAAAGCGACCATTAATCAATTCCAATAAAGACCGACCATCAATCTAAACAACGACCAGGACCATCTTCAACCAAGATTATGCCAATCCACGCGTAAGCGACCATCTGTCAATCCTATGACCATCACCGCAAGAATAAGCGTACACCTCCTGAAAGCGACCATTCATCAATCCCAACAACGACCGACCATCAATCTAAACAACGACCAGGACCATCCACTAACTCTAACTATGACCAGCACCACAAGAATAAATCAACAACTACCGAAAGCGACCATTAATCAATTCCAATAAAGACCGACCATCAATCTAAACAACGACCAGGACCATCCACTAACCCTAACTATGACCAGCACCACAAGAATAAATCAACAACTACCGAAAGCGACCATTAATCAATTCCAATAAAGACCGACCATCAATCTAAACAACGACCAGGACCATCCACTAACCCTAACTATGTCCATCACCACAAGAATAAATCAACAACTACCGAAAGCGACCATTAATCAATTCCAATAAAGACCGACCATCAATCTAAACAACGACCAGGACCATCCACTAACCCTAACTATGTCCATCACCACAAGAATAAATCAACAACTACCGAAAGCGACCATTAATCAATTCCAATAAAGACCGACCATCAATCTAAACAACGACCAGGACCATCCACTAACCCTAACTATGTCCATCACCACAAGAATAAATCAACAACTACCGAAAGCGACCATTAATCAATTCCAATAAAGACCGACCATCAATCTAAACAACGACCAGGACCATCTTCAACCAAGATTATGCCAATCCACGCGTAAGCGACCATCTGTCAATCCTATGGCCATCACCGCAAGAATAAGCGTACACCTCCCGAAAGCGACCATTCATCAATCCCAACAACGACCGACCATCAATTAAACAGCGACCATGTCCATCATCAACCATGGTTATACAAACTCTATACCAAAGCGACCATCCATGAACCTTAACTATGACCAGTACCAACAAGAATAAGCCAACACCTCTCGAAAGCGACCATTCACCAATCCCAACAACGACCGACCATCCATCGCAACGACCATGACCATCATAAACCAAGGTTATGCCAACTTCACGTGAAAGCGACCATCCATCAAAGCCGTGACCATCACCAATAAGAATAAGCCAACACCTCCCGAAAGCGGCCATCCATCATTCCTTGCTGCTACCATCTCCAACAAGAATGCCAGCCTAACCATGAAAGCGACTATATATAAATCTCTACTTCAACCAATTTTACATCATTATTTTAAGGTAAGTTGTTGTTTTTGTGGACATGGTTATTTACGAAATATTTGACACTCATTGCGGTATGTTGGATCATTTTAATTGAAACAAATTAAATATTTGCTGATTTCTACATTCCCGCGTTACTACTCACGCTGTTGGTGGAGAGGTATGGATGTTCAAAAAATGGGATTGTAAATACATGCTTCTATGATTTGTATTTTTATGCGATTTATTATCCGCACTCTCATTGTTTGAAATTAACCGAATGTACCAGCAATAAGTGTGGAATTAAGAGGTCCTAGTGCTCTACGACTTTGTTAAACTGCAATGTATTTTAATGTTGTCTTGTGAGTTTATCGTTATTGCGGAATCCCGATTTTACGTTTCTTATTTTTATTGTTTAATTACATGTCGTTATATGTGAAGGTAAATTTGATTATGATTCAGCATTATACTGTTGGATTGTTTGCATGTGGTACATGAAATGTGAATGCTCGTCCAGTATAAAACGATTTCAAAAACAACTTACGAATGAATTTTTGTAAATTCATTATGACGTATTCAAAATTAGAAGCAAAACTGAGTTACATCAGTTTATTGTATCAAAATTTAAAATTCTCCATCAACCAAACAGTATCATCAGTTCTGAGAGTACACCGTATATCCGGGACAAAATGCCAGGTCCAAAATGCAATAACCAAATATCCGAATCATCAAATCAAATCATCAATCAAATATCAAATATCAAGTGCCTTGTGTCCGCGGCCTCGTAATATTTTGCTGGTGACATGGTCTCGCAGTTCCAGTCCCGTTTTCGCCGCTTCCCTGTGAACTAGTCCACCCAAAAGAGCGCAAATCCATGCCACGCGCTTCCCGCTTAAAAATCCCACTTACACATACCAACCTCCCCCTTGATTGCGCCAAATAGTGCGCAAACTTCGCTGTTCGGTGCGATATTCACAGAAGATGCGTGTCTTCCCTGTTTGTGCCTTGGACAGTTATACCTCTAGACGCCCCTGGTGTCGCTCCTGCTCCAAACTGGACTGCTGCTTGCTAAGGTGTGGCTCTTACCTCTAGTGCATCTTCATTCCCTGAAGAGTCCATTTGTATTATTGAGACATCTGTTCCTAAACTTTTGCTCTGAACCAAGGTTTTTTTGTCTACAAACTGGATCATGGGCGTCCCAGACCCTGATGACGGGCACCTTGCTCTCAGTTCTTACAATACTGCTTTTATTGTCTCCGGTACCCATGGTTGATTTTTCATAAAGGAGAAATAAATTGTATCTTGTACCTTAAACTTGGGCTGGGTTCCTGTTCTCACCACAGCTGTTTTCTAGAGCGGCTGGCGTTTAACAACTAGAGAAGCTGAAGCAATTCAGATATATTGAATTTTTCAAAGTCTGATTTCATTAGTATTATTTATTTAATATTTTTTTCATAAAATGTTAAATTGGTTGATCTCCACCTATTGATGGAAATGTGCTGCAGATTGTGTCCGTCTAATATTGGGAAATGTTTGTCTTAGTCAAAGACTGTTGTGAACAATCATCTGTTAGGAAAAGGTAATGTACAGTGTTTTGAAAAAAGTAGGTTTTGCATAACTTTTCAGACATTTATCAAATTTCTAAAAAATATTAAAAACCTATCCAATTGTTTTCCACCAATAGAAGAAGGGGCACATGAAAGAATGGTATGGGACTCATTTTCGTTGAACTTAGTGAATTTTCTAAATTTGCAAATTTAAAAATAATAGGGAAAAGTATGTGTTGTTATATCAACACTAGTTTCGAAGTTTGATTGTGAGGAAACTGACAAATATAGACATAGTTGTACTAATGTTTTCGATTTTATTTGATATTACATACTGTATCATTAGCTTTTACGAATGTGCATACTGGCATATTCAGAACATCATTTTATGTAGACTAAGGGATCTATTTTAAATCGTTTCAACTCTATTTTATAAGTAAATGAGGTACTGCAAGATATGAGGTATGAAGTACTAAATGAGATATAGCAAGATACTGAAGATTATATGCGGATATCAGCATATAGATAGCCAAAATTGCAACTGAATATTTTTTCTTGAAATATCCTCTGAAAAACTAAAACTAAATGGCATGCACGGGAAATCACCCAGTGAGGCCAAAATCTACTAAAAGAAAAAGTAATTGAACAAGTAAAATATTACAAAACTATCTAGAATTCCATATCTCGTTTGCGAAAGTTATTGATTTAGACAAAATATTAAATAGATTTAGAAGCATTTGTGGTGCAGTTCTTTGATATTTAAAAATAGAATAAAGAGAGAAACACGTGTAACAATTTTAGTACATATTTTATCCCGTTTAAAACAATTTCTGAAGTGTTATCAATGAACGCAGGAAAACATTTTTTGTATAAGCGATGTCTTTAAATGATTAGGTTCCTTTAAAAAGATCTTGAAACTGCTTTCTGTCTCTGCATCCTGAGCTACGATGGCTTTGTGCTGTGGCGAAAAGAGGCGAATATCGTTGACGTGACCGACATCGGAAGAGGAAACGAGAGATGGAAATCATTCAAAGCTTCTGAAGCCTATTATCCAGGAAGTAATTATGGACATTTGCGTAAGAAACCACTAGACTCCATTTGAATTGCAGATTGCCTGAATGAAAAGGGAGTCGTTCGTGGTTCTGCTGGCTATTCAGCCATCGTGCTTGTCTGTAACGTACTTACCCTCGTTGCCAGCACCCATTGCCGATCAAATGTGGGTTACGTTCGAAAATTTACATTCTTTTTTTTTTTCGTTTTATTATTTTAACCATTGATCATTATTTCTCTGCGCCCTCCAGACAACCCAATAAAGGAATTCTTCGCTCGTTAGTCCCAGTATCAGATATGCATAATTAATCTTAATAATGGGTTAAGACGCGGTATAAGTACTGCAGAAGTTTGTGCACCCTACTAACTGAGATTGTACGTGTGTCGTCGTGATATAATGTTTTCAAGATCAGTGTTCGGCAGAGACTCTGATATAACTATAGAATCCTAAAGCAAATTACATTTCGTTCTTTTATTGCTCGTGTAATTTTGTTGAGTCAATTTGTGTAGCTTTCAATGTGTCTCTTTCATGAGACTAATCGTTAATTTCATCTGAAACACTAAACATGCCCTAACGAAACGACTAAGTTGTGCCCAACTCGATTCTTATGATTAATATCTCCTCATCCATGACATGAAATTAAAAATGAGTAAATCATTTAGGCATGTTGATCATTAAATTATCTATACCATAAATAGAAATAAATGTATGATTTATACTAATACTATGATGAAGCATATTAATGCCAGTCGTAGATACACAAATAATGAAAATAATGAGTGAGCAAGAGAAAGGCATAGACACGTCCTTCTCTCTCGAAAATTGTAGCTCAACTGAGGGTAGGCCGTTAGCGGTGTGGAAGAGCGAACATAATTGGCGAGTTTTTCCCGTGCAGGCCAATGAAAGTTAAACGGTTGTAAATTTGGAATTATCACAAATTGCATGGTTTTAAAATTAAAGAAAGTATGTGAGACGTTGTTTCAGTTATTAATTAATGAGATATTATTTAATATTTATTATATTGGGCGAATTGATCGCGTCATAATTTCTTTGAAAAGTGGTGTGATTGTTGCGACATAGCGAGAAGCGATGTGGCCTCGTTTACTCCAGAATTAATAATTGAAATACAGGAAACAAATTAAATTATTTATACACGCCTGGCTGAAACATGTGAGAAGAGCGTGCATTACAGATTTAATAGTTTTAAAAGAATAAAACCTTGCTTGTTAATTCAATAAAATTATGCACAAGATGCGCGGGTGCATGGCTAAGCCTACACGCATGCATGGAATATATGTGTGCACGGCACATTCTAAATTCTCCCGGAACATCTCCTTTGAAGTCATGAAAATTCATCTAATTATAATTATATTCATAGTGCGAGCTGCGATGCTTACTCACTCGATGAATGAAATAGTGCACATTTTCTGCAAACACCTATTATGTTATTCCCTGTTAACCGCTGAAAATGTTTGAGGCATTTTCTGTGACAAATGCTAATTTAATTTTCAGTATTTTTCGCTTTCGCCAGTGTACAACTAGAAAAATACAATTGAATACTGAAAAATATTGAAGGATGAGTATAATCAGTAAAGAATTGATGCTTAATTTTAGGCGAGACTCGGGCCATCAGGCCCGCTCTTCCGTCTGACCACGGAAATTTCCCTATGCTCCTTTCACCCACTAGCGAAGAAAGGAGGTATTTCTTGGGTGACGAAACAGGCGATTTGAATTAAGCTCGGAGGTTTCATTTAGACTTGTGGATCTTTTACATGCAAGTAAATCTACGAACATGGGACAGCCCTCCGAAGGAAGGCTATGAAGGATTTTTTCGCCCTTAAAAATCCACGTCTTCGATCGAGTTTGAACCAGCGAACTTGGGTACACCAGTGCGATACGCCAACTTCTACATCATCGCAGTTTCGTAATTAAGTTTCGAAAATCAACTGTTTTTAACATAAATTAAAATATACCAGAAGTGAAGCATGCCTGTTACTCCAATGCGAAGTAGAGCCAATTCTGGGCTTTACAATAAGTTGTCGTAGCGGCGTTGGCTTCGAAAGCGACATTAGCAGGGTTCAGCCATGGGAGGTGTCGACCGGCGAATTGGCGACTGCGGAGTCCAGCCGAGTGCAGGGTCGAGGGGCCGTGATGTGGCCAGGGTAAACTGACGCTCAGTCGTGAAGTGTGGTCAGCGCAGACCCGGCCTGTCCATCCGCGCCCGCACGGGCTACTCGCCTGCCTGGGAAGTCCGGTGCTCTTGCGAGCATGGACAATTTCCCCTCACTCCGCTCTCATTTCCCGCGAAATCCACAAAGAGGCGCGCGGCGATGGTGCAACGGTTAGCGTACCGGGCTGTTGTACCCAAGTCGGCAGGTTCAAACCCGATCGAGACCGTGGATTTTTAAGGGCGAAAAAATCCTTCGTACGCCTTTCTTCGGGGGGGAAGTAAAGCCGGCTGTCCCATGTTAGTAGATTTACTTGCGTGCAAAAGATCAAGCCTAAATGACGCCTCTGAGCTAAATTGAAATCGCCTGTTTCTCGCCCTAGAAATACCTCCTTTCTCTGCTAGTTGGTGAAAGGAGCGTAGCGAAATTTGCGTGGTCAGACGGAAGAGCAGACCTCATGGCCTGAGTCTCGCCACGTAAAAAATACGGCATTTGATTGATTGATTGAAAGAGGTGCATACGCGCCAGCTAAAGCGACGCGATCCGGGGAATAGTGGCTTCATTAGAAAATGGGATTGCAGATTTGTTCTACCAAAAAAAAACGAATTTTGAATTATTATTGTATTATTTACTATTATTGCTATTTCATGTTAGTTTTCTTTTTAAATTCTGCCTTGTGTAAACATTTTTGCCTAGGGGTAGGAGTACGTTTGCTTGGCGAATTCTTTACTTATTTTCGTTGTTACGTTTTATTAAATCATTCAGTTATTTATTGTATATAGCAAGATTGTGAAATATGAGTTATACACTATGTTTATTGGGGAATTATGTTTGTATGTTAATACTTGTAATTACGGACGGAAAGCTCTTTATAAACACGAATATTTGTTGGTTATACCTCCTAATCAGAACGTGGGAAGTTATTGTATTTATTGCACTCTCGAGTAAACATTACAAAATGAAGATAATTTATATTTAAGCGATTCATTTTATTCTAAATTGACAGTTTTAAATCTCACTGATGTATCAGTACATTTTAATATGCCATTTTTTTGATTTAGCAGAGGGAATGGAAATTAATATATCTAAATTTGAGGAAATGTTAACTGACTTTTCCAAAAAGCTGTCATGGGCCAGGTATTTGTTGATGTACCGACACTCCGGAGCAATTTGCACAACCCTCGTTTTTAAATCTCGCGTCAGTTTCTCTGGACGCTGTACTCGCGATCTGAATTAAACTAGTTACTTGGAGCACAATGTGAACAGGCCTTAGGTGTACTGACTTGGAGCACGTCACAGCGGCGATTTCTGTGGTGGACACCGCGGCTCAGCGCTAGTACAGGCATTGCGTGAATTAACGGTACTACAGGAGATGGGATTTAACAAAAACTATTGTAGATTTTCCAGTGTTGTAGTTTTGGACTACTGCTCTTTTAGAGCACGCAAAAGAAATGAAATGCAAATAATTATTAGTAGCGAAAAAGTCTTTCGTCCATTGAAATATTTACAAAGCGTAGCGTAAAACATGATTAACAATCACGTGATCAGTAGCATGTTAAGTGTAATTCATTGCAATAGCGATTGCGGGGTTCTCTAGTTGAAAATAAAGCATACATAAAAATGAAATTGAATAAATACTATAACTAATTTATAGTATTATTTCATAATTTGGTGCTCTCCCTTGAACTGGCTCTATGCAGCCGAGATGACATACAGCGTATCTCAACGATAAAAATGGCTTAAAACTGAGATGGGCCTACGAGCCGCTAATGGCAATTGAGGGAGTCAGTCTTATCGTTAAAAAGGGGATTGGCCCGGGGCCCCGCAAAGATCAGGAGGTTTATGGTAGCCGGAATGGTTGGCTCGAGAGAACCAAAAGGCTTTACAGCGACCTAAAAATACAATAAAAGTGGTAAGTGTAACATATTCATTATTCTGCAGACTACATTATTTCTAAGACTGGGAGACCCACGATGTTGTCAGAAAATCCAGAAAACATTGTATCATATTGAGTTTCAAAGACTAATGAAATGAGGGAGGTTTACCAATTCTGAAACAATATAATCTCTATTCACTGTGATTGCAGAGTTGAACATGTTGGCAATCTATGGCAAAGAAATTCTCCTTTTCAGCTTAACTTAAAAACGTAATTCACACTAATTTGAATTATAATCACTGAAATATTTTGGAAAGCCCACGTTAGACGTTCTTCTGGACATTAGGTTTATATATATATATGTACTAATCTTTGCATTTAAAATTACTCTCTGAACTTAAGAAAATTATTTCCGCTTCGCTAATGATAAACTCACACTGATGTGCCTTCTCGAATAGATTTTGTACCATTATAGCATGTTACAATGATAAATAAAGAACGTAATCAGCAGAAGTTCTCTTCCAAATATAAATATTCCTTCCAGTATAAATACCTCTCGCCTCAGCTATTACGTAAGAACTCTTTAACAAGGTTTGTAAAATTATTAAAATATAACATTTACGGAAACCAGTCCCGTGAACTTAAAATTACAAAATTATGATAAAAGTGCATCTAAATCTTATTTGAAAGAATGCTAAATTGAATGTATTAAATTATGAAATTATTGTATAATTTGACGTGAGGATGATTCTGCCCCTCAGTTCCTTAATGAGACGTTATCGCGACCTAGTAGGAGCTTAAAAAACTTTAGAAAACAGAAAATGTTATATTTTAATAATTTGGTAATTGAAAAAATTGAAGAATATCTAATATAAAATGTAGGACGTAAAAATGCAGAATTTAAATTTATGGAATAATTTACTCTTCATAAGGTGCCAGTTCCGGTTGGCAGGGCGACTATATATTCTTCACGTAACCCAACCCCAAGATTATTCATCCATCACACTATCCCGTCATCTCAGCTGAAGGGAGCCATACTGTACAGATAGTCTAATCACAATGTGGATATACTGCCTTCCAGTACTCCAGGCAGAATCCGTACTTTACGTCTTTATAATCACTCCATCAATCCCAATCACTCTTCCCGGTTGTTCTCAGGTTCCTTCAGGTACTTGTTCTCAGACAGTTCGACGAATGCGGACGTATTTCGAAGCACGGTGATAGGTTAAGGCCATAGGTTACAATTTGGTGCTATATCGCTCCCCTTTGAACTAGCTGGCTGCATAGTAACAGAAATGAAATCGGAATATCCTAGGTAAGCAAAAGTTGAATTATAATACTATTATGGTAATTAAGAAAAAATGTTAAATTATGAAGTTAAAAAAGAAACACAATACCTACAATGTATTACAGACAAGAAAACTTAGTAATTGTAAGAACTGCGACGATATATAAATTATTTAGGGTTCTGCAAAAAATATTCTGTAGTGTTAGCAAGTTTTTAAAATTTTGTTATTAATATTTTCACTTTATTAATACATCATTTTAATGGATTCATTTATATAACAGATACAAATAATTGTTGTAATATAATAATAAAAATAATAATGGTAATAATCATAATAATGATAATAATGATAAGAATAATAATGATAATAATGATAATAATGATGATGATGATAATAATAATAATAATAATAATAATAATAATAATAATAATAATAATAATAATGCACCATGTTGCCGTGTAGCGGCACTAGTTTTGCAAAGATATTTAATTAAACAGTTTAGGATTTTTGGGGAATAGATAACATTCCGGATTAAAAACCTGGTTCCATTAGAAACGGTAAGAACAGGAAAAATACTTAGCAAAACTCAGACTTATACAAAAATTGAAACTTTGTTCATATTTTTTCTTGTCGGTAAGTGTCAAATCAGCTTTATCGGAATATGTCACCTTCCTGAGAGGAAAACGAAATAATATTTTTAATTAGAAACAACAGAACAATTTCCCATCCTGAACTTTATTGCCATTTGGTGCATTTAAAAATAATTTTGCCCCTTGGGTAAACTCAAGAGTTTTTATAGAACATATGACTTTAATATATTTGTATGTTGAACATATGTGATTTGTTATTTCCAAAACATTTTGAAATGAAAGAGAAAACTATTCGTTCACATTTGTTGTGAGACTTATGCATTACTGATAGAAATAGGATTTGAAATACGGTTTTTACGATGTTTGGCTTGTTTCACAGGGTGAGATTCTTGAATGTGTTTTCAGCATTGCACAAACACCACTCTGTTCAACTGTCATCTTGGATGCGTACACCAGAGACGCCCGAGATGAATAGTTCATTTTTCTCAGCTGATTGCATTCATCCATATTTATTTCAGTATTAATAGAAATGTGTCCTTGACAAATTAAACACACTTTATTGAAAATGTATTCTTGAAATAATTGGCTTTTTAGTTTATAACTATTATGCAAAGTACGAGATCAAATACTCATGTTCATATATAAATATTTTTTATCCATTATCATACATTGTTTTCTCGATCTGCTTGTTTATATGGCCTTCGATTGCCCCTTTCAGCCCCCTTCGCGCAATAAATACCATTGCAGAAGAACAGAAAAATGGGTTGTTCGATTTTATATTCATATTTTATTGAAAACTAAAAAAGATTGACAAAGCTAAATGAAGAAATTCACTGTTGCGAAGCCACGAGTTGCACGAGTGTCCCAATGTCTGCCAGCAAATCTGGCTACATGACGAGGGTCAACGCATTGTGTACGTGTACCCTGCGAATCGCCACGGCCGTATGTTGGCGCGAATCTGAGTTACACAATGACGGCGGTAGTGGGGGGCGGCACAAGGGGGGGGGCGGCGGCGGCGGTGGCAGTTGCAGGCATGAGTGTGGGGGACGGCTGCGGGTGATGGTTAAGGCAATTGCAGTGGCGGTGGCGGGGTCTGATATGGAAATTGGAACGGAGAGGACTGGGTTGAAAACTGTGGCCATGGCAATGGCAGTGATGATGGCAAGGACGGGGAGGACGGGTCGGGGAGGACGGGACGGGGAGGACGGGTCGGGGAGGACGGGACGGGGAGGACGGGACGGGGAGGACGGGACGGGGAGGACGGGACGGGGAGGACGGGACGGGGAGGACGGGGCGGGGAGGACGGGGCGGGGAGGACGGGACGGGGAGGACGGGACGGGGAGGACGGGACGGGGAGGACGGGACGGGGAGGACGGGACGGGGAGGACGGGACGGGGAGGACGGGACGGGGAGGACGGGACGAGGAGGACTCGGATGGAAATGAGTGTGGGTGTAGGGAAAGTTGTGGTAGCGGTGGCGGCGGCAGCGTGGGTCACGGAGCGCTACAGTCCGCGGGGCGGCTCCCGTCCCCCTCACGCCGCTTGCCCTCCAGCGCCTCCTTCCGGCGGGGGCGGGGGCGGCGGGAGCGGCACGCGGCGGCGCGTTATTTTGACGGATCGCGTTGCTCTTTTTCACGGCTGCGTCCTCCGCCCGCCCGCCGCCCGCAGGCCCGCCCGCGCCCGCGCCCGCGCGTGTGTACGGGCGCCAGCGCTCGCTTCCGTCGCTCTCTCGCTCTCGCTTGCTCCCCCTCCCCTCCCCTCCCCTCCCCTCCCCACCCCAGTCCGCTCCTCATAGCATTTCGGTCTGCGTCCGTCTCGCTCAGTCAGCGCCTTTCTACGCACGTGTCAGCCTACTGTTTCGTCCGGAGGTTTAACTTCCTCGAGTTGTGCGTTCCCCTTTGTCTTTCCCTTTGTTTATATTTCAACTTTACGTTTTTCTATTCTCCGTTATTTGTTTAGTCTGTTCTATTCGATCTTGTTCACATTTATGTTTCTTTAACTCTGCCTAACGTGTTAATTTTTTGTCATCTACCTTCATTCTTTTTACATCACAATTTTTCAGTTCATTTCATCTAATCGGATCTCTTTCTCCTCGTAACATCCGTTTCAAAAGCAGAGGAGTTCTTCGCGTCCTTGAAGTTGTATTTCAGTCGCTTTTATTTTCTCATTGGATCTTCTCTATTTCTTACATGGTTTTTGTGCTTGCGTAATTTTCGGCCTAGGTAAAGATAAATCTTGCATATAACGTCTTTCGTTTAGGTGTTACACGGCGGATATCCGCGCTTCTGAGTATTGTCCTTCGTACCAATATTTTTGTTCAAAAAAGATAAATTAGTAGAGCTCCTTTTTATCTTTTGTTTCATACATCGTCCCGTCTCTTCGCAAGATAACGAAATCCCTGCCATCTATTTGTGTCGCACCATGACTAACACATTTACTCTCTAGCCTACGAAGGTGAAGGAACATATTTAAAAAAATGTTTTGTATAGATTTATCTATCCTAAACGATCCCGTTATTCCTTTGGGACAAATTTTAAGTACATTATTTACATTGCTTTTGTGTGTGGAAATTATCAGCGAAGTTTTATTAAATAAAAATGTGCTTGTTGAAAATAATAATATAGTAAATAATACATAACCTGATATTAACATTTGAGAAGAATACAGTGAACATAACCAATGTAAATAAAAGAAATACCATTAACGCGTTGATGAAATATTAAGTACCCATTACGTGCATTAAATATTTAATGAATTGACTGCTGGAGGTTCAAATATTTTAAACTCCACTCGTCACCTTGACTGTTACATTCCCACACCTCTGATTCATCGCCAGCCAGCCACCCGCGCCCGCCTCGCCTCGCGCGCTTTGCATTCCGCGAACTTTCCTGGCTGTCGACTCGGACTGCCTCCGCCGCTGCCACGCGCACCTGCATTTCCCACTCGTTTCTTCCAAACGTACCAATGTTCCCGCAATATTACCCATGCCTCCTTCCACCGCGACTCGTTTCTAAAAGCCGTTCCCTTTACCTTGCTGCATTCCCTCTCATCCGTTCCTCTCAGCCCAGATCTTACCTGTCACCACGCCTTCAGCGCTCACAATTCAACCTATTCCCGCTCACCTTTTTCGACGCTCGCTCTGTCACGTGCCGCACCACCTCATGCCGTCCCGCCACCCCCGCCTCACGCCGCCCCCCTCCTTGTTCCGCCTCACCCTGTCCACAGCCCTATCGGTACCCACCCCACCCCACCCTACTCTACTCCACCCGACCCGCTTCCCTCCGTTCTTTATCGCCTTCATCGTGCACCTCACTCCGTTCCACAACAACGCCCTGCTCAGTCCCTCCCTGCACGGTGCCCTGCGGTGCACCGTTTCGCTTCGCAAGGGCCCCCTCCGCCCTGCTCCGCTCCGCCACAAATCGCTCCGTCCCGCGCGGAGCTCCGTCTGCCCGCTCCGTCCCGCGCCGTTCCGCTCCGCCCCGCCCCGCCCCGCCCCGCTCTCCCTCGCGCCGCCCCGCGCCGCCCCGCGCCGCGCGCCCGCCGCCGGGCCACCGCCGGACGCTGCCGCTGGAGCGGTCTATAAATACCCGGCGCGCGCGCGCGCGCGCTGACGGGGCGCGAACCCACAGCCGCCGCGCGGCGCGGAGCGGCTCGACGCGGCGCGGCGCGTCGATCGGCGTCGGCGGAGCGCGTGCGCGGCCGAGGCGGGGCGGAGGCGGGGGGCGGCGCTGCGTCCTCCCGGCCGACCGCGCCAGTCAGAGGCCAGAGCCCGCCCGCGCGCGCGCGCTCCTGCCGTCGCCGCCCCTGGTCCGCCCCCGAAGCGCTCGCCCGCCCGCCCCCGCGGCACCTCAGCGCCGCGGAGCCACCGCGGCCCCCCAGGCATGCGCTAGCGGCGCGATGTCGGCGCTGCAGCCGCCGCAGGCGCCGCCCCCGGGCGCGTACGCGGCCGAGGCCCCGCCGCCCGCCGCCGCCGCCGACCGCCACTGGCACGCCGTGCCGGCCGCCGTGGCCGCGGCGCCGCTCGCCGCCGAGCTGGAGTCCAGCGGCGGCTCCAGCGCGTCCAGCGCCTCCTCGTCCAGCGGCAGCTCCAGCAGCAGCGACTCCTCCAGCAGCGAGGACTCGGAGGACGGCGAGGAGGAGGAGGAGGAGGAAGATGAGGGCGGCGCGCTGCCGTACCCGGGCTTCGCGCCCATCGTCTTCCGCTACCTGGACCAGCGCTCGCGGCCGCGCAACTGGTGCTTGCGTGTCATCACCAATCCATATCCTTTTCTCTGCTCGCTCGCTCGCGCCAGCACCGGCACAGGTGAGCCGCCCGCGTGGCCGCCTTCGGCTCCTCTGCGTCTCTTGCAGCTGCAGGAAATTCGCGCGCCGATGAATGGCTACCCAGGGTTATGTTGGCAGCGACGTTTAGGTTCTCTGTCCACATGACGTCACTACACATTCATGAAGTGCGTTTCTTGCGGTTACTCATTCATTAGAGCCTTTGTGTTGGCCAGATGTGCGAAATCCGCCGGAAAACATTTCGAACGATAAATATTGGCAGTATGAGTTCAGTGTTGCTGATTAAGTGAGCTCCGCTAAGAAAATAATGTTCAGCGCTTTATAAATGCTATTATTATGCCTTCTTGTTACATTTACTGTCGATTGAATTGTTTGGGAAACTTAGCATATGAAATCGATTTTGATTCTACCAATAAACGGAACATTGCGTGGTAACTACTGAAACACGCAAAGAGATGACCCTTCCACTATTTCAGAAGTTGACCTAGTTTTGGTTCTGCTGCCTGCCGTATTTGCTTGCATTACACGGTGATGAATTCGCTGAAAGATACACACGCTTTTTATATGCGTGCCGCATTTATAAGTTCCTTTTTTTATTCATACCATTGCTTGGCGTCGATACATTTTCCATTTCCAAGCCATGAAATGTTCCATTACCAAAATTCAAATTTTAACGAATGGTTCGAATAAAATTTTCTCGGCAACTACAATTTTTTTTTGTAATTAATAGTAACATTTCTACTGAGCGCTTTCTAGTAGTTCTAGTTACATTCACGAGGAACACAGTTTAAACAGTGAGTGGCCGCTAGTGGCCACAAAATACAAAAAACAACTAAAGACATATCTTTTGCATCAAGTTGTTTTGAGTTTGCGAAGAAAACACTCTTCTACTTTTGCTCTTTTCATTTCCCGTATTTATAAAAGTTGCGGTATAAGCTAGATTTTTGCTGAAAGTTTGTTTTAGCTGAATACTCGCTTGTATTTTTGAACAAGTTTTGAAGACCTTTAGAATAAAAATAAAAATGAAGTTTCTATGTCTGTTAGGAATGTTTACTGCTAGATATCTGACTGAAATAGTGTCCAGAAATAAACTATCATCTGTTTGTAGGAAATACATACTCGTCGGATGTAATTTCATCGGATTAATTTTGTAGTTGAAAATTTTACTGTCAACGCTGGGAAAGGATGATTTACAATGTTAGGAAATTTTTTCTTATTACATTAAACGTAAACTTAATGGAAAAATAACTCAGATATTAAACTTCAGTAAGGCAATAAATGTTGCTATCTTAAGTCATGCAATACTCAAACGTAACTTGCGTCGTCTGTTTCGTTTTATACGGTTTTTAACTCGTTACTCAGGCCTACTTGTCCTCCTTTAATTTAGCACGACACAAGTAATCATATTCTGAAGTGCATGTTCTGCAATTTGAAATCAAAAAAATGCACTAACTAAACACAATAAACTTTCAGAAAGAGCATTTTATAAGATTTTTGAGTAAAATAACGAAATAATGATTAAATAAGCTGCAATAATAGGTCTTGGCAATTTTTTTGAACTTGTTCAGTAATGTAATCTCATTTTGTGTTTCTTAATGGCAGATTGTCATTTTCTTCACATTTACCAACGACTCTTCATCCCAATTTTATTTTATGTTCGAAAACTTTTGGCCTCGTTAATCACTTAGGTTGATAGTAGAAAATTTGACTAACATCGCCACCGTACGTTGATCAGTTCCTGAGGGCAAAGTAATAGCGACGCATTTTTCCAGCATTGTCTGTAAAGCTGCGTTCGACAGCAAGGTTCTCCTACAATTATCTCATTAGCGAGATCTCTAAATCTTACTTCCAAGAAATGACCCGTTTCCTAAAGCTTGTGAACGCGAATCGGGGCGCAAGCTTTTCTGCTCGTTCGTTCTCCAGAGTTCCATTGTGTTCGAGGCTTGTGATCGACCGGACAATTGAAGCGGTCTCGAAAATTCCCTCCCCCGTCGTCACAAGTTTGGGACCTTCCGAGTGCTTGTTTCCCGATTACAACACGCGTTCGATTCTTCGTTTAGACACTTCTCCGGTAATTCTCTGACGTAAAAAGACATTCCTTGAGGAAGAAAATTGAAACACAATTCCAAGTGGTACGAACGTAAGAACGAATGATTGTAAAATTAATTGAAATGTATAAAATACTGTATATAATACTTTATTTGAGCACCATATCAATATTGGATTAACTTACAATTTAATTATAATATTGCAATTTAATTTTCTTGATTTATTGAGATGAGACTCGTAAATTTCTATTTAATATTGTAAAACTGGAAGCTCGTTTACGTTATTGAAAGATGTAAAATGAACTTACTTATATAGCTTTATATTTTCTCATTAGTTATTACAACATTATCTTGCAATCTAGTGTTCGAAAGTAACGTTATTTTAGGAACTAAATAAATTCAAAATCCTCTATTTCATTAATGCGGACACGAAAGGACATTAAATATTAGTACATTAAATATTTGGAAGCACAGAAAGAGCCAAAATATATAAAAATTGAGATCGATTTCACAAATAATGTGTTTAATTAGTTTATTTTTCGCCTTGTATATTTTATTGTTATCTCAATTCCAACGATCAAAACCATACAAATTGTAAAGACGTATAAAAAATGTGTCTTCTTGAAGCCTAGCCGCAAATATTTGGGCCCTGTCGCAGCACCAAGTCGAATATTTTGGCTCTGACCGCACGTTAATACGCGTAGCTCGTGAATGGCGCATTGGGCAGGTCGGGCTTTGGCGCTGCTGTTGCAAATGACTTTCAGAAGACAGTGAGTCCTCTAGCGCTTGCGCACAATATTCACGATGTTGAGGATCCTCGCGAGCAAGAGCCTGACCTGACCCAGATGTCCACAGGGCACGTGCCCAGTTGGGCACGAGTTCTGGGTGACGTATGAATGAGATGACATTTTTCAATACCGCAATAAATAAGGATAAATAATCGAACTAAAAAAATCAAACATTTAATTTTTTTACGTTTTACTACAATCTGTTGTTTTTTAATTTAAACATTCTGTAAATTGGTTCTTGATGTTGAACATAAGGACATTAAACATTGCATTTATTATAATTAAATTGATAGTAATGGTAAGTCTAGGATGTGATGTTTCTTGAGTCGTTCAAGGTTTTCACAATTGGCCCGAACTTTGAGGGTGAGGGCGTTTGTATGTTAGATGAGGCGCGCTTGGTATGTATACTGCGTTGTATTATTTCTTGTGTTGAGTTCTAGGTGACGAATGAATGAATGAGATGACACATTTCAACACCGCAATGAATAAGGATAAATAATCAAAGTACAAATAAAATCAAATGTTTGAATTTTTTACGTTATAATACAATCTGCTGTTTTTTTAATTTAAACATTCTGCAAATTGGTTCTTGATGATGAACACATGGACATTAAACATTACATATCTTGTAATTAGTTTGATAGGAATGGCAAGTCTAGGACGTGAAGTCGCTTAAGTCGTTCAAGTTTTTCACTATTGGCCAGAACTTTGAGAGTCAGAGCGTTTGGATGTTAGTGGAGGCGCGCTTGATGTTTGATGCTGCTTTGTATTATTTCTTCGTGCACGAAGGGAATTTGTAGATATTGTTGTGTGGTGTTGTTAGATAAGTGTCAGGGTTAATTAACATTTGAGATTTACTAAAACATTTAATTCTAAAGCAAGCTTTTGGGTACAATTTACTCCTTAGTCTACTAGTCAGTGCCGAGGACCACTCTTAAAAACAAATTATTTTTGCGCGAAGAGGAAAACAAGCAAGTAAGACGCCAACTTAAGCAATAGTATTCAATGTAAAACTCATTATTGCACATATGGTATTTTAATTGTACTCGGGTTTTGATGTAGACCCCAGATAATGGGATACATTTTCCCAAAAGTTTACTTTATAATTGAATGTTTATAAATCTATTAAGATGTTTGATATAATTCGTGATTATATTATTTTACAGCATTTATAATAATAATAATAACAATAATAATTATTATTATTAATATTATCGAGAATTATTATAAGACTTATCAAGCAACCAATCAATTCTGTTCTATAATTTTGAAACAAAATTTTATTTTACTTTAAGCATCTGGATTTTACGCCGTGGAAACATCTTATTACATGTTTAAAGGCATACACACCGCATTACATACTTAAAGGCAATCTTAATACAATTGAATTTTTTTTATTTGCGTATGATACTTAAAAATTAAAATGTCTATTCTGCTAATGAAAAGAAAAGTAGTCCACATTTCGATGCCTGTGAATCATTCTTGTCAGCAATAACTCTATTGTTCTCGGTATAATGTTGCACATAAACACAATGGTACAGTCCTATAATTAATATTACATAGATTATTTTTCATTTATAAATTTCAACTGCGTAGCATATAAATTATTGGGTTACATTTTAGGCCCTTTATATATTTTTGAATAATTTTAATGTTACGTTCCGATATAACATGAATTTAAACGATATTATCTCAGTAACAATTTCGAAGTATCTATGAATTATTTTTTGTTGATGTAACTGAGGCCGCTAATAAGTAACTAGTTATAAAGCACCCTAAAATAGATACATAAATAAAATAAATGTATAATTTTCAAATGAATATTTTACTTTGCCATCATATAAGAAATTGAAATTGTTAAGATTCCAAGAAATCTACATTACTAATTTCCAATGTGCGCAGAAATTGAAAGAAAACTATGGGCCCCCATTTCCTTTTGAGATGTGTCTACGATTTCTTTAGTCATCCAGAAAAACAATAAAACATCAGTATTACATCTAAATAATTTACAATGCATATAACAACTGAATCCTCATAATCAATGTGTCACTGTATACTGCACAAGTGATGTCATACGATATGAAGGCTCCGAGGCAGAGGCTGTCCGCTATTAAATATTTGCAATTTGCATAGTTCTTTATGGAACAGTAACTTTTTTATGTTCTTATTATGTAGACATCTGTTGTGTTTACTACACATATATTATTGCAGTACGCGTGAAAATGTTATGAGAGTATTTCATTTATTCTTGAGCAATGTGCGCGCTACTTTTTGGGAAACCAATTTGGGTGTTTTTTAGCAGCATTTTTTCTGTTGGAGGCCACAAATAATTATAACTTATTACTTCTAATTTATCAAAAATACGCAAACGAGATATTTTCGTAAAAAAAATCAGTTTTCCAAAAGTTTGTACACGAAAAGAGATTTTACTTTTCTATATTATTTTAATAGACCAAGTTTTGACTAAAATATTAGGAATCCATAAAATTAAGGTTTTTGATAATAAAGCATATCAATTTTGCAGCAAATACTTTCGGTTTTGAAAGTGTGCTAAATATTGTATTTAAATGTGCTGTAGTGCTTGAGGAGTTTAAGAAATTGTTAATGTATGAGTGCGCATATTTGGAGCTGAAGATGTTTTTCAGCATTGTGCCATAGCAATGAATCCTGTTGGATCTCTTTAAATTTATACCTTTCGCGTTGATTCAACTTTTTATGATCATGATCAACCCTAACTTGTTCAAATATCAATAATTTATGTTTCACAATAAGAAAATTATTTTAAACATGCAGTGCGCGAAAAGCATTTCTTCTGCTTGTTTTCGTGTGCAAAACAGTATTTTTTATTCTAACTAATTGTGTGCGAAACATCACGAAGAGAACGCGAAACATCTTTTAACCACTTCACCTGCTAAAAAATAGTTCACGCAATACGTGGGCGATGTGATTCGACCCCTAGTTACATAATGTACTATTTTAGTATGTTAGAAAATGGAAAATATGCGCAAAATTTCAATGAGCTTGAAAAATAACATTTTGCCAGAGATGGTTTACATATTTGTGGAACATATTATAATTTTACGTAGTCGTTTCAAAAATATGAGGAAGTTTGTTCTATGTTGTGGCACCAACAGTTTTCATGACATATGCTCAGGACATCTTTGGTGCAAAAGAACAGTGATACATTTTAAAATATGTTATTTTAGAGAATGGGTGTAACCTGATCGGAGTAATTTATTTTGGGCTCAGAAATAGTGTTTTACTCTACATACACTCTTTCACTCTTTAATATGTTGTAAAGTTCATTTCGGTGAAATTTTTGTTTTTTCAAAAATTACCCAAATGTAAATTTTTGAAACATATCTCACGCCTTGTATACGCGTATTTCCAGCAATTTGTAAACACTACTACAGGGTATTTTCAAAACCATTTGTTAGCAATTTACTAATAAAATAGTTTTAAAAATCAATTTTTATACAAAAAAATGACGAGGTTTGAGATGTCACATTTCTTGTGTAGTGACGAGATGTAACTCTACAGGCTTCCAAAGACATGGTCGGGTTCACACCTGTGATCGTGAATCAATTTAATGTACAAGACGGCTGCTCCAACGGGCGACAACCGAACTCTGCGTGCGATCTCCGCCCCTGACCGCGTGCCACACTTTATGCCTCTCCGAGGAGGCGGGGTGGGCGTCAAGAGGGGAGCGATGTCCAATTCCGCGCTCTGACCAGAATCCCAGCTGCCAGGCCACGGCTTTTCTCGGGCACGGATGAACAGGGCCCTGCATTAGAATGGTGCCCTGCCGCCACGCCGAGCTCTTTTGAGGGCCACGAAAGAGGGCGCTGATTGACAGAGAAGGGACCTCTTTGTCGCCGTCCGCCGTCCGGGGCAGCCTTGATGGAAACCTTTTGCTGGGATTTGCCTCCCCTGCCGCTGCTCGCGCTTCGAACACTCGGGTCTCGGGTTCTGTCCTGGTGAGAGCTTTTTTTTCCAACTATGATACTCGATGTTGCTTCTTTCCTAGGAGTAAAACATCACGTCACCTGTCGTAGTCTGATAAATGAGCTGTCGTGTAAGTGAAAGGTTGAAGATTCTAGGCATTCATGATTAGTGGCTTACATCATGATGGTGATCTAAAATGGTAACCCAAAATTTCTTTTCACAATAATGGTACACGTTGTTCTTGCGTTTTCATTATATTAAATGAAAGTACACATTTTTCACTTCCTACTTCACACAAGTTTGAAGTCACCCGAAATGCACAGTACACGAACATGATTCTTGTTTTTTTAATCCAATTACTAAGTCTATTCGGGCTCTGAAAGTTTTCGCATTTCAACCTACCAGCGAATTAATCGCAGATCTCGACATAAATATAAGACATTATTGTTACTAAATGAACATAATTAAACTACTGGTAAAATTAGCTTCGGGATAATTAAAAAAACTACCAGAAACTGGTTTTAAAAATAATACATGGCAAACTATAGGCTTATGTAAATAATTTTTAAGAATGTAGATAAAATAGTTGGGAAGAAGGGTTAATTTTGTTTAAAAAAGGAGCTTTGGCTTTACTAAAGGTAGTTTTTTATATATAAACTATAAGACGTCGCTTATATTTGAAATGATATCCAAAGATAACGAAAATATGTATGATATGATAATTTCCACCAGTAGCCTCGTATGCCTCGTAAAGAACGCATCACGTATTGAAATACAATACCCCAACGGACGGGCGTGGTACTGTCGATGCCGCAGTGAGCAGTGAATTGAATTGAATTGAATTTGCCTTATTTTCGCCATATTTTGCCATCAGGCCCGCTCTTCCGTCTGACCACACAAATTTCGCTACGTTCCTTTCTTCAACTGGCAGAGAGAAAGGAGGTATTTATTGGGCGAGAAACAGGCGATTTGAATTTAGCTCACAGGCGTCATTTAGGCTTGAGGATCTTTTACATGCAAGTAAATCTATAACATGGGACAGCCGGCTTTACTTCCCCTGCGAAGGAAGGCGTACGAAGGATTCTTCGCCCTTAAAAATCCACGGCTTCGATCGGGCTTGAACCCGCGAACTTGGGTACAACAGTCCGGTACGCTAACCGTTACACCATCGCCGCCACAGCAGTGCGGCCCTGAATTGCCTGGACGCTGAGAGATGATATCGCGTCGACGCCGTAGATGGCGCTTCTGCCGCCCATTCTCCTCCTCTCCACTGTTGGCAGCCCTGCCGTCGCCTCCGCCGCCGCTCCGGGACGGTCTTCGTCGTTGGCAGCGCTGGCTGCTGGCAGCGCGCGACGGCGGTGACGCAGACAATACTGGCGGTTCCGACGCCGCGTCGCGGTGCCCGACAGCCCGACGCGACGCGACGCGACGCGACGCGACGCGGCCGCGTTGTGTCCTTAGCGACGGCGACGCCTTGTGTACATAACGACGGCGGAAGTGGACGTGCACCGGTCGATAGAACGCCGCGAGCCCTCCACAGCCGCCGGAGGCTGTTCCAGATAGGCCGCGTTCAACCTCCGGAGAGAATCTTTTGAGTCGTCGGACTGGCAACCCTGGGGAATGTGCTCTGAGGCGAGGGAGGCATCAGCAGATAACGCCAAGTTCGTGTTCTCGTTGTTTCGAAGTTTCCGCTCCTGGATACCCGGCGCTCTGAGAATCCTGTAGCCAGAGGTCGAACAAATGAAATTCAGGACCCGCACAGGAATTTTATGAAATATCTTTTCATTGAAAATACGTTTTGGGTAATTTTATCAGAATAAACGTATCTTTTTTTAAAATATTCAGCCACTTTTAATTTTTTAAGCTTGTTCATTGCAGACGTTAATCCAAAATTCTTTCTTAAGAATCTGCCCGTATCTTTTAGTAGCCATTTAAAGTACTTGAAAGCTGCAAAAGGCAATAAAAGATAAAAATACTTTAACTCTAATTTGAAATTTTTAAAGTAATCAATGTACATTTCAGATAATATTCAAATTATGAACTATTTTTTAGTTAAAAATGTGAGTAAAGAGAATTTATTGTTAAAGTTAAAAATAAAATATTAAATAACATTTGAGTATTTACATAATGTATATAAAAACAAAATGAGGAAGAATACGCTATGCTATACTTAAATTGTGCTAATGTGCACTAGTTTAATGAGAATATTGGTGAAGAAAAGACTAAGTTCAATGGTTTTTGTATTCAGTTGCGCAATACAAAATTAAAAGAATGAGCATGCTTCAAATTTATATAATCTATTATTACATGATACGTACACAACATTACATAAAACGTTACAAACCTACATTACATGAAACGCACAAAAAAGTAAGTTCCAAATATAGCATTCGAAACGTAAGACTACACATTTATATGTTTATCGTTTATAAAGTATTACGGTGATCTTCGACAGAGATCAGCTCTGTGAAGGAAGAACCAATCAGAAGCGCGCCGCGAACCGCCTAACTCCACCTCGAGGGTCTGCGGAGTCTGCGGCGGCGGTCGTCTTCGTCTTACGCGGGTCCTGCGGCCCGAAATAGCCCGCGGCGCTCGGAATCAATATTTACCTCATTTGCGCTTTGAATCGCCGTCGCCCACCGCGGCCAGGCAGGCTGCGGCTCCCCTTGTCCTTGCGGCTGCACGTCGAGCCGGAACTCCCCGCCACGACGCTCGCAATGGCAGCGTGCGCCACCCACTGCTGCACTTGTGGATGGCGGGAGAGCTGCAATCGATTCGTACAAGCAGATGTAGGGCAGTGCTTTGTTGTTTGAAGTCCGACACACCTCTGTACGACACCCAAAGCTGCACTTCTGGATAGCGAGAGAGCTGCACGCGTGTTTGCAATCGATTCGTAGTGCAAGCAGATGTAGTGCTGCTTTTCGTGTTTGAAGTCCGACACACCTCTGTACGTCACTCACTGCTGCACTTCTGGATAGCGGGAGAGCTGCACGCGTGTTTGCAATCGATTCGTACAAGCAGATGTAGTGCAGTGCTTCGTTGTATGAAGTCCGACACACCTCTGTACGTTACCCACTGCTGCACTTGTGGATGGCGGGAGAGCTGCACGCGTGTTTGCAATCGATTCGTACAAGCGGATGTAGGGCAGTGATTCGTACAAGCAGATGTAGGGCAGTGATTCGTACGACACACCTCTGTACGTCACCCACTGCTGCACTTCTGGATAGCGAGAGAGCTGCGCGCGTGTTTGCAATCGATTCGTACAAGCAGATGTAGGGCAGTGCTTCGTTGTTTGAAGTCCGACACACCTCTGTACGTCACCCACTGCTGCACTTCTGGATAGCGGGAGAGCTGCACGCGTGCTTGCAATCGATTCGTACAAGCAGATGTAGGGCAGTGCTTTGTTGTTTGAAGTCCGACACACCTCTGTACGTCACCCACTGCTGCACGTGTGGATAGCGGGAGAGCTGCAATCGATTCGTACAAGCAGATGTAGGGCAGTGCTTCGTTGTTTGAAGTCCGACACACCTCTGTACGTCACCCACTGCTGCACGTCTGGATAGCGAGAGAGCTGCGCGCGTGTTTGCAATCGATTCGTACAAGCAGGTGTTGGGCAGTGCTTCGTTGTTTGAAGTCCGACACACCTCTGTACGTCACCCACTGCTGCACTTCTGGATAGCGAGAGAGCTGCGCGCGTGTTTGCAATCGATTCGTACAAGCAGATGTAGGGCAGTGCTTCGTTGTTTGAAGTCCGACACACCTCTGTACGTCACCCACTGCTGCACGTCTGGATAGCGAGAGAGCTGCGCGCGTGTTTGCAATCGATTCGTACAAGCAGATGTAGGGCAGTGCTTCGTTGTTTGAAGTCCGACACACCTCTGTACGTCACCCACTGCTGCACTTCTGGATAGCGGGAGAGCTGCACGCGTGTTTGCAATCGATTCGTACAAGCAGATGTAGGGCAGTGCTTCGTTGTATGAAGTCCGACACACCTCTGTACGTTACCCACTGCTGCACTTGTGGATGGCGGGAGAGCTGCACGCGTGTTTGCAATCGATTCGTACAAGCGGATGTAGGGCAGTGATTCGTACAAGCAGATGTAGGGCAGTGATTCGTACGACACACCTCTGTACGTCACCCACTGCTGCACTTCTGGATAGCGAGAGAGCTGCGCGCGTGTTTGCAATCGATTCGTACAAGCAGATGTAGGGCAGTGCTTCGTTGTTTGAAGTCCGACACACCTCTGTACGTCACCCACTGCTGCACTTCTGGATAGCGGGAGAGCTGCACGCGTGCTTGCAATCGATTCGTACAAGCAGATGTAGGGCAGTGCTTTGTTGTTTGAAGTCCGACACACCTCTGTACGTCACCCACTGCTGCACGTGTGGATAGCGGGAGAGCTGCAATCGATTCGTACAAGCAGATGTAGGGCAGTGCTTCGTTGTTTGAAGTCCGACACACCTCTGTACGTCACCCACTGCTGCACGTCTGGATAGCGAGAGAGCTGCGCGCGTGTTTGCAATCGATTCGTACAAGCAGGTGTTGGGCAGTGCTTCGTTGTTTGAAGTCCGACACACCTCTGTACGTCACCCACTGCTGCACTTCTGGATAGCGAGAGAGCTGCGCGCGTGTTTGCAATCGATTCGTACAAGCAGATGTAGGGCAGTGCTTCGTTGTTTGAAGTCCGACACACCTCTGTACGTCACCCACTGCTGCACGTCTGGATAGCGAGAGAGCTGCGCGCGTGTTTGCAATCGATTCGTACAAGCAGATGTAGGGCAGTGCTTCGTTGTTTGAAGTCCGACACACCTCTGTACGTCACCCACTGCTGCACTTCTGGATAGCGGGAGAGCTGCACGCGTGTTTGCAATCGATTCGTACAAGCAGATGTAGGGCAGTGCTTCGTTGTTTGAAGTCCGACACACCTCTGTACGACACCCAAAGCTGCACTTCTGGATAGCGAGAGAGCTGCGCGCGTGTTTGCAATCGATTCGTAGTGCAAGCAGATGTAGTGCTGCTTTTCGTGTTTGAAGTCCGACACACCTCTGTACGACACCCACTGCTGCACTTCTGGATAGCGAGAGAGCTGCGCGCGTGTTTGCAATCGATTCGTAGTGCAAGCAGATGTAGTGCTGCTTTTCGTGTTTGAAGTCCGACACACCTCTGTACGTCACTCACTGCTGCACTTCTGGATAGCGAGAGAGCTGCGCGCGTGTTTGCAATCGATTCGTACAAGCAGATGTAGTGCAGTGCATCGTGTTTGAAGTCCGACACACCTCTGTACGCTCGGATACAATCGATTGTTCGTTCGTCTTATTCAAATGGATCGTTTCGTGGTGAGAACTACAGTTTTTTTCCTTCTGCGACTATATTTTACCAAGGGCTTTGTAAATACTTTTCTGCGGAGGCATGAATTCAATGGAACAAGAGATAAGTACATATTCTAGGAGGTTCCATTTCGATTCTCCTGTTACTTCACATGTAAGCATTTTTCTCAACTGTTCTCCGGATTCCAATTTATTTATTCTTTGCTGCTGGTTATTAAATGTATTTTTAATGAAGCAACAATTTTTTTATTCCAAGCAACGGTTCGTGAACTTTTTTCTTACTGCTCAATGTTCGAAGTGAATGTTTTGAAGATTTTGGTCTACGATATCACTGGGTTCATAATTTGCTATCTGAATTTTTTTCGTCTAAAATATGTGTCGTGCAGGTTTTAAAGGTGATTTCATATCCTACTGCATCACAATAACTGGTTTTTGTATCGATACCTCCTTATAAATGGTAAAAAGCCCTCATTTTCTTTTAGTAAATTACAGACAGGTTATTTATAAAAAAACTTTTATAAGCACTTCTTCTTTAATAATTATCTTCTTTAACAAAATAAAATAATCATTTAAACTATGTAGCTTCATTTCTCTACTAAACAATGCACTGAACATTTGTTGCCACTAAAATTGCATTGAATGCACTAGCTTTCAAAAGAAGAAATCTAAGGATTATGAACGGTTAGGTCAATTAGAGGAACCGAAGATGACGTTTTTACCAAAATATCAGGAGATAGAAAATCTTACGCCGGTGACTCAGAATAAATATTACAATGTTATGAGGCATGAAAATGGGTCGTAAACGTAATTTTTGCCAATAAACATTTACTGGAAAATTGCATGACGTTATATGCATTTACGCGTGTTGCATTGTCCTAAATTTTTAGGCAACCCCAACTGTACAGATGTCCGGCAGGTAAATGAAATCCCCTTGAATGTGCCAGAACGTGTCCTGCCGAAAACATGTGTAATCCCGTTATTTGAAATATCTCATTACATTTTTATTAGTAAAACGTAATCATTTTCTACCCATCTACAAGCTGTAGAAGTTGATAAAACTTATTCTGAGAAATTCTGTACAACAAAATAACACATGTGACATTTGCCCCTGATAGGTAGGCAACCTATCTTGCATTGCTGTTTGACAAGCATACGAAATCTCTCTGATTCCGGCAGAACATCGGTGAAATACTAGTGCACGATGAGTTGCCTTCCAATATCAGGAGCAAATGTCGTGTGTGTAACTTCGTTTATAAAATTTTCCCACTCGTTTTCATTGGAAAATTCTTCCTCTTATGAAGTAAGTAATTACGCCGATCCGGTGGCCGAGATCGCTAAGGCAGTAGTGCCGTAGTAATCTCGGACCGAAGGATCGCGGGTCGAGTCCCGCCTCGGGTATGGTTGTATTGTGTTCGTCCTTTCACTCCCTATCATCATATTGTGTCATTCTCACAGTTACCATACCGTTACAAGCAATAGTGGTCGCTAATGACCTAGAAGTTGATGCGACCTTAAATAACAAAAAAGTAATTACTTATTTTCAGTCATAAGAAGTTATTAAAGATAATTTTCATGAGATGAAACTCAAGGTATTGAATTTTTGAATAAATGCCTTATTTACGTGAATCCATCAGGCCCGCTCTTCCGTCTGACCACGCAAATTTCGCTACGCTCCCTTCATCCACTAGCGGAGAAAGGAGGTATTTCTTGGGCGACGAATAGGCGATTTGAATTTAGCTCAGAGGCGTCATTTAGGCTTGAGGATCTTTTACATGCAAGTAAATCTACTAACATGGGACAGCCGGCTTTACTTCCCTTCCAAAGGAAGGCATACGGAGGATTTTATCGCCCTTAAAAAATCCACGGCGTCGATCGAGTTTGAAACCGCCAACTTGGGTACAACAGTCCGGTACGCCGACTGGTACAACTAGCGACGACAGTTAGTGCGATGACGCTCGTCATGCAGTTGGGCTGAAGTGCGCAGGGCGCGGCGGGCGCTCGCAGCCTTCCACCTGTCGGCGGCGACCCGCACGCACCGAGCGACGACTGGTGACGTCGGCGGCGCGATGCGGCGCGTGCGTGCGCTCTCGGGGCGGGGCGGGGCGGGAGCGAGGCGGGGAGGGGGCGGGGCGGGGCGGGAGCGAGGCGGGGAGGGGGCGGGGAGGAGCGTGGCGGGAGCGTGGCGGGGGCGGGGCGGGGGCAAATGAAATTATATTGTTTAAATTATTATTTTCTTTTGTTTAAGAAAATAAGTGTTTGAAAAAAGAAGTGCTTATAAAAGCTTTTTTATAAATATCCCATCCGTATTTCAATAGAAGAATGTGAAGTTTTTTTTACCATTTATAAGAAGGTATGACACAAAAACCAGTTGTTGCGTTGTACCTGCGGGGGCGGTGGGGACAGTGGTGGGGACGGCGGTGGGGACGGCGGTGGGGACGGCGGTGGGGACGGCGACGGGGACGGCGGCGGGGACGGCGGCGGGGACGGCGGCGGGGACGGCGGCGGGGACGGCGGCAGGGACGGCGGCGGGGACGGCGGCGGGGACGGCGGCGGGGACGGCGGCGGGGACGGCGGCGGGGACGGGGGGTGGCTGTGGCGGCACAAGCGACCTAGTCGGTGCGCGGGCTCGCGCGCGGGTCCGGGCGCTGGCTCCGGCCGCCACTCGCCGTCGTTAGTCATGATCGCGCCCTCCTAGCCCGCGGATATCCGAGATACAGTGCCACCGC
The DNA here is from genome assembly GCA_038098605.1 of Gryllus longicercus. Classification (NCBI taxonomy): domain Eukaryota; kingdom Metazoa; phylum Arthropoda; class Insecta; order Orthoptera; family Gryllidae; genus Gryllus; species Gryllus longicercus. Next base: position 839,390 of record JAZDUA010000585.1, read on the forward strand.
AAAAGCCACGCCCACAAACGCCTCCATCTGCTGCGTGACCGGCGTTGCCGCCGCTAAGCTGTTGCTGTCGCACCTCGCCCGCCCCCTTATTCACCGCCAAGCCGCCCTAACAATTACCCGACCCGCCAGGGCGCCACTCGGCTGTCCCGGCCTCCCGCTGCCTGTCCCCCCTTCATTGCCTGGCCCCGCCGTCACCCCAGCACACTACCCCATTCTCCCCGACATATCGGAAACAGACGGAGCGTCAAGGATTCCAAGTGCTGAATAACAACGCTGTTCATCAGCTACTTTCCGTCTCCTCCCAGTGTACCTGCGTACGACTACCATCCCAAAACCCAGCATTAACGAGAACACCCGTCACCACCCACACACCACTACTCTCGCCATCCGACGTCACCTCCACCACCGTCAGAAACACTTCCCACTCCCACGGCCTTCTCCGCCGCCTCCGCCGCGTGGTCCAGCGGCGCGGGTATTTATATCTGCACCTGCGCGGCGCGCGCGCGCGGCGGCGGCGGACGCGACGCGCGCATCGATCGCGCGGCGCGCACGCACCCGCGTGAGCGTGGAGCGTGCGCGAGCGGCGGCGGCGGCCACCGCCGGCACCCAGCCGAGAGCCGTGACCGCGCCGCCGTTGCCGTCGCCGGGCGCCGCGGCAGGGCAGTTATCGATTGATCGAGCGAGTGGCGCGGGTCAGCGCCGGCCGCGGCGCGCACGTGCATCTGCGTCTGCGTTTGCGTTTTGGCGCGGCGCGCCGCTCCGTCGGGCGCGTGGGGTGCTCCCGCTGGCACGGGCGCCGGCGCGCGCGAGGACGCGTGGGCGAGGCATTGCTTGCTAAATATAAGTGGTGCGGTGTAATCACTTTGAGTACTTTCTCTTCCTATATTAGAATAGGGAGGAACAGGATTGGAGCCGGGAGAGGTGGATCAGTGCGTCAACTGATCAAGCCTCTGTGACAATTTCATAATTTTCTTTAAAAAGGCTGCAATTTTTTCCTTTTAATATTTTGCTGGAATAGAATAAAGATCATTTAGACGAGTGGATTGTAGAACATTATAAATAATTACGATTTTTAATAATAACTAAATACAAAAATAAATAATTCATTTTCGATTGATTTATTGATTGGTTAGTTATTCCGGCGCATCAGCTGCTAAGGTAGCAATTCCCGTAGTAGTAGTGCATGTTTATATCTCGGAGGTGGCAAATTTCTCTGCTAGATGCCAAGATCCGACGGCGACGCACACATCGACCTAGTCGCGGGGTTCTCCCAAACCATGTATTGTCCACCAGTGTGGCACAGCTCCGGTCGGGATACGTTCTACGCTTCCGACAGTGGACGTAGAGCAAGGAAGAGGAAGGAAAGATCGCCTTCGGTCCGTGGTCACGCTTGTTTGGGTACTGCCCCAGCAGTCGCGTGGTGTTTATCGGAGAAACCACAGGAAACTACCGATAAGAGCAGCCGATTGTTAGAATTGTCTTCCCGACAGCGAATGAATACAACAAAATCGCCTTGCTGGTGTCGAAAATCCTGCTACCGTTGGGTCTCAGAATTCTGTAACCTCCCACATAGACGCACTGTAGTGAGATCAATTGATGCCCTAAGCTACCTAACCCGGTAATTTATTATCGAACCTCCTCTACGTATTCAATATTAAAGCGTGACATTTGTTTCTCGATACAATTCATTCCTAATTTTTAGATGCTTAAACGACGGTATATCCTTAAAAAATGAGTAACTTTTGAGTTATAACTGGTGACACTAAGAAAAGGAAAAGTTTGTTTCCCGTGCATTCCCGCTAGTTCATGTTGTGGTGTACAGAAGGGTTGCTCAATTGCAAGATTGAATTGAAATGATTTGATGCCTTATTTTACGTGGTGAGACTAGAACCATGAGGCCCGCTCTTCCGTCTGACAACGCAAATTTCGCTACGCTCTAGTCACCAACTAGCGACGAACGGTGGTATTCCTTGGGCAACGGAACAGGCGATTTGAATTTAGCCCAGAGGCGTCATTTAGACTTGATGATCTTTTACATGCAAGTAAATTTACTAACATGGGACAGCCGGCTTGACTGCCCCTCCGAAGGAAGGCCAACGAAGGATTTTTTCGCCATTTTCGTTTCGATCAGGTTTGAATCCGCCAACTTCGGTGAAACCGTCTGATATGCTAACCGTTACTCCATCGCCGCCGCTAATTTGAGGCAGACTGCTCGAGGTGACTCGCTGTTGTCCGTGTGCCGTTTACATTTTACTAGACCAGAGCCGATCGCGCTCGAGCGCCGCCGTTGCACTCCCCTCGGGTATTGGCCGGAAGATAAGCGCTGGGCCAGGGCACGCCAAGTAGGCTGCCCTCTTCAGCAGCGTTGGTTCACAAGATTCAGTATAAATGCTACAAACATCTAGGCATGCCAGAGGCACCAGTTCGCGAAATATCTCCTTAGATACAACGAAATTATTCCTTAGCAATTTTGAACAGCTGACACCAACTTGTTTTGCAACTTATCCAACGTTGGTTTTTGACATGTTCTGGTTAAAGAGATTTCGGGTACCTGTCGAACACCAAATCAGGGTAAGTTGCCTACTAACCAGAGACGTAATATCAAAAATTGAAAATGTAAAACTTCGTTGTTTGAGATTTTCCATCAATGTTCAGTGTCAAAACGGAATCCCCAAAGTGCCTAGAAATTTGAAACCTTTATTTTGTACCACTCAGAACATTTGTTTTAGTTATATCACACCCAACTAGTCTTGAGAGATCAGGTGTTAAAAAAATAGGCAGGGCACAAATGCTATCCGCTTGACAACAATTGGGTATAACTCGAAAGTAATTCGTATTAGAACCTTAAAACGTGGGCTTCTAGGTCAGGTTTGGTTTATGTTCTTCACGCCGTAATCTCCAAATAAGTTAATTTAAGACCTTCTATGAAATTTATTGGTTTCGGCTCATACGGGAATACTTACTCTGTGATAAGGGTAGATCGTTCAGTAGCTTGTATTTACCTATTATTTTACCTTGTATTACCTATTTCTTGTATAAGACATGTAACAAGTATTGTACCTCAGCTTCTGTCTCAATGATCCCTATCTCGATTAGGTTTTTCGAGCAGTTTTCCTGATCCTTTCAGTGAATGCTGAGATGGTCCCTTGTTTTGTTTCTGGGCATAAATGTAACTTCACTCTCTGTGCTCGTCTTCAAGAGTTGAGTGGAAAGTATAGTTATTGAAATTACCGTTCTCCATGATTTCGCGGCAGGAAATCAATTACTTCATGAAGCACGATAAGGGATGAGAGTCCAAATCGTAGCTGATTTGCCCTTGCAAATAGTTCTTATTACACCGGAGCGAATCTTTCTTATGAAACAATTGTTGTCAAAAACGCTTATTTCCATCTATGTTCCGTATTCAACTTGTATTTAGGTCAGGGTAGGGAACCCAAAATTAAAAAAAATGTGCACAGAACTCACCTTTATCTGTAATACATCACCTAGGTTTAGATTTTTTTATATAAAATAAAAAGAATGTATCATATTATTCTCTTCATACGGATTTAGGAAATATGGGAGGACTGAATACACTAGAGACATACTAATTTTGTTGACGTACGGTTCGGGTCTTTGCGTCATATGTGGGGGATGGCATTGGGAGACCACAGCGTTCCTCATGAATTCACTAGCCATCAAAACATTCGCAGCTGCTCGGCATGACAAAGTGAGCACGTGTTTACTAGTTTACCTCTTTATGAGAACGGAAGTTAAAATCCTCTGTGAAATTTAGAGGGAACATGCAAGGTCTTAGAAGAATCTCTCTAAATATCTCTCTGCAAAGACTCTAAATATCTCTTATCAATATAATTTATGTTTATTTCTCAACATTTTCTCTGCCATATCCCATGTGTATCTTTCATTAACATATGAGTACTGAGCTGTACACATTAAGGAGTAATTTGTTACAGAGTTACAAGTTTTTACAGTTACAGGTTTTTTTGTAACTCTACTCCCATTAAAGAAGAATACATTTTAACAATTTCGACACATTTATGTGCTCCGAAGAGTAACTGTTAAGATGCTTTTTAGTAGCGCATCACCAAAAAGTAATCTTTTCAAATTAGCGATTACAAGAAATTATCAAATAGTAAACATAAAAAGGTTGATCTGTGCCATTGAAATATAAGCTCAGAGGAATTAGTTAAACGTCCCTTAATATGCCATGCAAAGTGGCAAAAGAAATTGTACATTAAAAGGCTCCGGAAAATACCCATTTATCATCGTATTCTCTTCATCACATATGCAATTTTCTCCTTTTCTAGCATGAAGAGATAATCGTATACCTTTTTATGAGTATTCTCGCGACCAAACTAGACAATGAAAAAGGAGATGTCTCTTGGGCGAATAAAATATGCAGCATGCTATTCCTCTGTGAGGGGCAATAAGGAAGATGGGCAAAAATATACATCCGTGGTCCTTCCGCAAAAGGGTTTTGTGTTGGCATTCTTTTGAAAAACTTTGCTGAAAGTCGTAGACTTCGTTCTAATATTAATTACCAATTTCCACGCGAAAACACTACATAGAGCCGCATTTTCTTTATTACGAAATCCACACGACCCCAACGAGAAAGTCGTAACTACAAGAAAGTTCACTCTTTCCCAATGTTACGTTGCAGTTTTCACATTTTAACACCAGGGGACAGTAAACGTCATAATGACTTTTCGATCGTACTTAAATGGAGGCTTTGCTGTTATTTGGAAATGCATATTAGAAAGGCTTGTTCAATGATGCGGAAATTAATAAATGAATTGCTCATTAAAAGTTTCGTATTAGTTTACAATTTGAAAGGAAAATCTCAGGAGATAATGATGACACCAGTTTCTTTCGGTACTTTTTTTTATGTAAATTATAGTTATAATTAAAACGTAAGTTTTATTGCAGCAGAAGACTTCATGTCTTACGGAGTCATTGTTTCTACTTATGAGTTTGCTGCCTAGCAACAATGTTGGCGAATGGCATACATACGAAAAGTAAAACAAAAAAATCATAGTATTAAAAAATATAATGAGTTCGTGAGCGAGTTTTGGTAACTGAACTCCCGAGCACCGAGTGCCCTGAAGTCGCGCCATGCATTTCACACTCCCTGTTTCCCCCCCCTCTTCGTTATCTTTGCAAATGGAGTGCCGTGGGTTAGGTGACCACTGACCACCCCATGCCATCACTAAACCATCGCTGGTCCGGTCCGCCTCCTCTGGGGAGCGCTGACGAACGTTCTCCCATGCAGCTGCGGTCGCCTCGTTCGACCAGCGCCGGATCGATGGGGCGAGGAGGAAGGCCTCATCACCTGTGCGGTGGCTCAGGGCAACGCGAACGCCCTTCCGCCTCAGGGGCAACCTCGATGTCAGTATTGGTTGCGTAGGCTTCCGCGACCGGAGTTTATGTTGTGAAGGCTATCTGGGACGAGCCGCGTCACTGACATGGTGGCTAACGTGTCGGCCAGCGTATTGTGGCCTTCTTCAGAGCGTACTGCTGATTGTGGCCTTCTTCAGAGCGTGCTGCTGCGCGTGCACTTAAGAGCGTCCAGTATGCTCAGAAGAAGGCCACAATACGCTGGCCGACACGTTAGCCACCATGTCAGTGACGCGGCTCGTCCCGGATAGCCTAGCCAACGATGTCAATATTGTCAAAACATCGATGTTTTTATAAAATAACCCATGCATTTAAGTAAGATTTTTTTGAAGCCAACGTTTTTTTAACCAATGTGTTTCGTGTTCGATGTTTTTACGTGGTTGATATTTTTAAATTGAAAACATTTCATCAAAATTTTAAATTAATTTTTAGATATTTATAAATTGAATACTTTTCAGACGAAAGTCAAGTGTCAGTAGTAAATAATATTGAGTTTTCATCAATAAAGATGCCGGTATTATTTTTCAATTATCGATTGAGACAAGCCAAGCTTTGTTAATTACCTTGATGTTTTTTACTTTGTTTTTCCAGTTATATATTAATTAAAAATATTAATGAAAGAGAACAGTTTCAAATTATCCCTGTGTTCGGGAACTTCAATGTTTACTAATATACTTTTAACACACAAATGTTTAATAACATTGATGATTTGAGGTCGATGTTTTATTAGCATCGATGTTTAGAAACATCAATATTTTGTTGGCGATGTTGCATCCCTACTTAGAACACGTAGCGACAGCGGGCGACTACATCAAATCTCGGTTCTCCGACCACAAAGACCAATAAATGAATGCAATAAGTTAAATCGAGATCGAAAGGTGGCAAGTAATGTATCACGCTGTGAATTTCAAAATGCTGGTTTCTCTGAAGTTTTTATTATCTATTCCAGCAAGGCAAGTGAAGGACACAACAAAGTGGAAAAGTCACATTCGTTTAATCTGATAATTTACGAACTTCTTCATTGCGGCAAGAAGTACAACTACACCAGTTCATTTGGTATGAAACCATTGTCAAATAATTCAACAGTATGATACAATAAACTCGCTGAAATGTTGTAGAAAAGAAACAAACGTAAACAATACTGAAATGACCAGCTCAAGGCAGGTCAGCATTAATATGGTCCAGACATTGCGCCTGTGAAACGTAACAAGTTGATGCGTTATGCATACTTAATAGCGGAGCATGCCCCCTGCCGAGGGAGTGCACAGGGGTTCGAGGCACCCGTTGGCCTTGGAAGCTGTGAGCTAATGCTTGTGGGGAGCCAAAATGAAACATTTCGACATTCTTGGTTTTTAGTTTTACTTAACTATACGAGGTTTTTGGAACATTTTGATTTATATTTATGGTGTAGGGCATCGTTCATGCTAATGCTAATGCTTGTGGGGAGCCAAAATGAAACATTTCGACATTCTTGGTTTTTAGTTTTACTTAACTATACGAGGTTTTTGGAACATTTTGATTTATAATTTATGGTGTAGGGCATCGTTCATGCTAATGCTAATGCTTGTGGGGAGCCAAAATGAAACATTTCGACATTCTTGGTTTTTAGTTTTACTTAACTATACGAGGTTTTTGGAACATTTTGATTTATAATTTATGGTGTAGGGCATCGTTCATGCTAATGCTAATGCTTGTGGGGAGCCAAAATGAAACATTTCGACATTCTTGGTGTTTAGTTTTATTTAAATATACGGGGTTTTTGGAACATTTTGATTTATAATTTATGGTGTAGGGCGTCGTTCATATGCATTTATCGTATGGTAGTGTCAGTTAAAACAGCCGCCGAGTTTGACACTCAAAGTTCTAAACAAGTATAACTTTGGAACTAATTTATCTGGAAGGCTGTGATTTTGTTTATATATGTCAGAAAGTTTTATTTCATAGGTTATATGCACAATGCTTGCTTTATTTTGATGATTGAATATATTTTTGCGCATTTCAACGACGTTAGTTGTGTTAATTGAACGTTCTTGTATATTTGTGTCTCTTCAAAACGCATTTGGGATAAATGTTCGTTTATCTCAGAATAAGCTCATGTAGTTATTCTGAAATTAATATAGTAGGTTGCAATATACGCAACACAAGCACTATAGTACATTTATTAATTGTATTTACAAATTATAACGTTATACCTTCATAAAGCAAAGTTTTGTAGTAAATTTTTGACGTATGTTATATTTGTTATAAAGTAGTTATTATGAATGTAAACACTGTAAATCTTCTGCAGTGAATGTAAGACATTATGGTATTAATTATCAAGAAAATATATTGGACTCGCCTTGAGAAAACGGGCTATAAAAATATTTAATTTAACACGGGCAGTACAGGGCTCGTTGGCTCCCCCTAAAAGAGGAAGGCCTAGCCGACGAGGCTGTGCGGTCGCGGAGTATTCATCGATCGTGCGGACCGCAGCGGCTGGCAGCGGCCCGGTCGACAAAGAAAACTCGGCTGCCCATTGAAAAAGCGTAATGCATAAATGAATGGTGAAAAGAACGAAAAAGAGTAAAGGGCAGTAACCCCCTCTCTGAGAATTGCTGGAGCTACAACGTTTTTATTTCAGACTAATGCGAGTTGCTGCAGTGGTAAAAGTGCGAAACTAAAAAAAAACACAATTTTTCCGAGTGGTAATGCTGTCCTCAAAGGACCTACAAATTCCGAAAATTGTGTTTATGAAAGTAAACTGCGATTTATTTTTTATTCGAAATTGTGAAGAGTTTTGTTGTAAATAAATGTATAGATTTTTGAGGTTACGTTTAGCATTTAATGTTGTTGACTAAAGTTGATTTTTTTATATTAAGTTCATTTAACTTTTAACCAATATTTTTCAAGTTCATAAAAACTTCCTACAAACGCACGAAGCTAATACTTTCTTCTAAGTTATTCTTTGTATATTCTAGCCAAGTATCATTTACTAAAAATATAAATATCGTTGCCTATGTATCCGTTGATGGCCTTATTAAGTCACTGTGTTGCTTGCACTTGAAAGTACTAAAAGTTCTGTCAATTTCCTCAATTGGTTAGGGTCCCCCTTGGAAAGACCGTGATTTTATGATTTTACGGTAAGACTCAACATATCTAAAACTACGTGAATGAAATATCTTAAATTTTGCCTAAAGCAGTAGTTTCTGTCAAGGGCATTTGTCAAATGATTCTGGAAAAACGTAGGGATTGGCAGAAACAACGAAACAAAAATAAAAGAATAATTAATAAAATATGAGGGTGAAAAATAGGATATGTGAATGACACTTTCTGATTCAATACACTCCTGACAATTTATAAACTATTTTTAATCAATAAGTCAAGTTTTATGAATATTTTTTATAGATTATATTTGAAGGTATGATATCCAAACTAAAAGGTTAAACATTCTGCTCGTGATCCGAACTGGTACTCAGTCTGAAGTTCGAGCTTTCCACTCAACCAAATTTCATGATTTTTGTTTTATATAACTATTACTAGACTCCAGATGCTTTATTGGTAGATATTATTAACGAGTTTTATAGTATACAAACTAAATTTTAATTAACTTATAAAATGAATGCTTATCTGAAACGATTTGTTCATTATATCATTGGGAAAGTTTTAATGTATCTATTGAAAGCATTCAACATTTCTTCTTCGAGAAAACATGTGAGGGTTAAATTGTTAGAAAAGTTAATACTGCTATTTTGTTTAAGCTCCAAGAGTCTACACATATGAATGCTCGTGCATCTGAAAAAAAAATTCTTTCGTCCCTTCAGTCTAAAAAATGGCAAAATCTGCTTTTCAGTGATATCGCATATTCGGTCTCTTTGAAGAGTGTACCATGAGGCACCGGCGGGCTGAAGGATGCTCGACTCCATGCACATCTCTGGTCTCTCGCGAGAGTGCGCTGCGAGCGCTGCCGGTCGATTACCAACAGAAGAAGCTCTGCTGCGGTCCGTGCGGTTAGCAGCCGCTGAAAACCAGCGGAATCTCGGACCTTAATGCTAAAATGAGATGAATAATTTAATAGAGTTACTAGGCGCAAACTTTGCTTCAATTTTACGGATGTACAGTTTTAGTTATGTAATATAAGGCCAAATTCTACGTGATTTACATGCTCTCGGCGAGTGAATATACGCAAAATGATCGGAAAACTAATAACAAATACGTAATTCATTTTTAGATAAATTCGGCAACTGTTTTCTATACTTGGTAAAAGTAAGTTTTATTCCTGTGATTATCACAAAGAAGGGTATTTTATGCAGTATGCCGTTACGTGGGGTTATTTGGAGGTATTTGCATTCTCCGAGATTTCACCGATGAGGCGGAGCAGTTGCGAGCAACAGTCGGATGGCAAAAAAATCTCAAATCTCCATTGCAAACTAGTCGCAATGGGCTGCATATCAAAACTTTTCCTAGTTTTCGGGTTATTGCTCAGGTGTTTAAAAATTCAGTTAAAGATCTACAATTCAACGTTTTTTTGCAGAAAATATCCAAGCTACAATAATAAACATGCTAGAGAAATGGCCAAGTAAGTCGAGAATTATCTTAAAATTTCGAGCAGCATCAATGCACGTCGAAAATTAGATTATGAACGTGGCTGTAGAAAAGTTTGAAACTTTCTACACGTTCACTACTCGTAAAACGGAAAACCCACAAAACATATTTTCATATCATTAAATTATATTAACGTGAAAAATAAATAATAGAGGTTTAAACAGTCTGGAAAAAACTTTTCACTATGAACCCAGAATTCATTTTTCTGAAAACATTTTGTTTAAATATTTACTACTAAATGTTTCATATTTTCCCACATCTACACATGTTTGCTGTAGGGAAAATGTGGGAAAGAATCTGTGGTGCTCATCCCACTGTAAAGAGTATATAATTATAACTATTGAATTTTTTTTGAAGGTTCATGTGTGTAGACTGTTGGAACTTAAACAAAATAGCAGTATTAGCTTTTATAACAACTTAACCCACACATGTTTTCTCGATGAAGAAATGTTGAATGCTTTCAATAGATAAATTAAAACTGTCCCAATGATATAATGAACAAATCGTGTCAGATAAGCATTCATTCGATTAATTTTATAAGTTCATTAAAATTTAGTGTGTGTACTATAAAACTGGTTGATAATATCTACCAATCTGGAGTATGGTACAACATCTAGAGTACACCTGGAGTATAGTAACTGTTATATAAAACAAAAATCACGAAATTTGGTTGAGTGGAAAGCTTGCACTCCTTTATAAATGAAAACCTTTAGTGTTTTAAATATAAAGACTTTAGCAATTTTCTTAATGTCACAGGGGCACACTTTCATCAATAAGAGCGAAACATTTCAGGGAGATAGTTTTAATCATTTTTCAGAAAACGTTGTGGCCTAGAGGCTTATTGGAAAGAACCGTCAAAATTAAAATATCATAATGATATCCGAAACGATACATTTAGATCTTACTGTTGCATGTTTACAAAATCATCACAAAAGCTTCTAATTTTACAGAGTTACCTAATTTAACATACCTCCCTAGACATTCGTTGATCAAATACTTCGAACAAACTGTAAAATTACTATCCGAACACAGGATCGCTTTTTCTAATTTAATAAGCCCCCTGTAAAAAATACCCATTCTTTTGTGGTTGTTTACGTTATTAAGCCGATAAACAGCAAATATGAACCAAACCAGTTATTTGTGTAATCGGCCGTGAGCCGTTTAATACTTGTCGGAATATGTGGGACAGGGGAACAAAGTGGGACAGAGGGACAAAATTGGAACAAAGGGACAAAGTGATACCAGGGCACGAAGTGGGGCAAGGGGATAAAGTGGGACAAGGGGTAAAGTAAACAAGGGGAATAAATGTAAGAAGGGGAACAAATGGAGCAAAGGGACGAAGTGTGATTGAGGAACGAAATGGGACAAGATGATACCCAAAAAATACCAAAATAACAATAACGTTTTTAAGTAGGCGTGTAAACATTGTCTAATATGTTCTTACGATAAAATCTTGGTCTTCTTGTAAATGTCGCGTCTAAAGCAAGAATCGTACAGATTTGAAATGGAAGATGGCATTGCACTCCGAAGCAAAGGTGTATCCTATTTATATATTTTTTTCGTATAAGAAGATGGTATTAAAAAGGTATTCAACAACACACGGCTGATACCCCAAATAATATACTTGGTTACAAACGTCGGCTCTCGCCTCTGTTTACAAATTTCAACGCCGTTTGTTATTTCGTGTTTATTAGCCTAATGACGTTAATAAACTATAATGACTATGAGTGGCTGACTAGAGTGCCGGCTGTCATTACACTGGTTGCGTGAAGTCGATATAACAGTGCAGGATTACGAAATATCATTTGACCGGTCGGACGTTCACGTCGCATGCACAGCCTGCCCCAACGCCAACTGATCCGTGCAAAAGCGAGCAAAGGGGTTTCTTATTTATATTTTTTTAAGAAGATGGTATTACGAAAAATATCACACCACCGATATCACAAATAACAGACTTTGTTACAAACGACGGCAATCGCTTCGGTTTACAAATTTCAACGGCGTCTGATATTTTGTGTTTATCGGCCTAATGACGTTAATAAACGTATGATGAAGAGTGTCTGACAAGAGTGCCGGCTGTCATTACTCTGGTTGCGTGAAGTCGATATAACAGTGCAGGATTACGAAATTTCATTTGACCGGTCGGTCGTCCAGCTTACTCCAACGCCAACTGATCCGTGCAACAGCGAGCAAAGGGGTTTCTTATTTATATTATATTTTGTTATAAGAAGATGGTATTTCGAAAAGTATCACACCGCCGATATCAGAAATAACAGACTTTGTTACAAACGACGACAATCGTACAGGGTTACGAAATTTCATTTGACCGGTCGGTCGTCCAGGTCGCACAGCCTGCCCCAACGGCAACTGCTCCGTGCACCGGCGAGCTCCACGGCTGCGCGCGGCTGCGCGCGGCTGCGCGAGTGCGTGGCCGGGCGGGTCGATGGCTAAAAGAGGAAGGCCCCACGGCGGCCGCGGCGGCGAGCGCAGCGCAGCACAGCGCAGCACAGCACCGCCGAGTACCCATCGATCTTGCGGACCGCAGCGTCTGCTGCTGCGGGCGGTAACGGCGGGCGGCGGCGGCGGGGCGCGCGGGGGGCTAAGCGGCTTGCGCGTGTAATCCTCGTGGCCCGCCTCGCCGCTCCTGGCCGCGCGTCCGCCCCGCCTGTCTCCGCCGGTGTCCCACTCGACGCTCCGCCGGCGCGGCGGGGGCGGGGGGCGAGGCGGGGGGCGAGGCGGGGGGCGAGGCGGGGGGCGAGGCGGGGGGCGAGGCGGGGGGGCGAGGCGGGGGGGCGAGGCGGGGGGGCGAGGCGGGGGGCGAGGCGGGGGGCGAGGCGGGGGGCGAGGCGGGGGGCGAGGCGGGGGGCGAGGCGGGGGGCGAGGCGGGGGGCGAGGCGGGGGGCGAGGCGGGGGGCGAGGCGGGGGGGCGAGGCGGGGGGCGAGGCGGGGGGCGAGGCGGGGGGCGAGGCGGGGGGCGAGGCGGGGGGGCGAGGCGGGGGGGCGAGGCGGGGGGCGAGGCGGGGGGCGTGGCGGGGGCGGGGCGGGGGGCGGGGCGGGGTCGAGGCGAGGCGGGGGTCGAGGCGGGGCGGGGCGAGGCGAGGGATGGGGCGAGGCGGGGCGGGGCGGGGGGGCGGGGGGGCGGGGGGCGGGGCGGGGCGGGGCGAGGCGAGGGGTGGGGCGAGGCGGGGCGGGGCTTGGGGCGGGGGGCGGGGCGGGGGGCGAGACGGGGGGCGAGGCGGGGGCCGAGGCGGGGGCGGGGGCGAAGGCGAAGGCGGAGGTGGGGCCGGGGCCGGGTGGGGGGCGGAGGCGGGGCCGGGGCTGGGGCCGGGCGGGGCGGGGGCGGAGCGGGGGGCGGGGCGGGGCGCGGCCACGTCTATGGGGACGTCGATTAGGAGCTGGAAGAGAGCGAGGGTCAGTCGCTCGCCACCTGACTCGTCGACCCTTCGGCGGCTCGCGCGCTTTTTCTGCCTCTCACGCGTTCTGCGACTGCTGCTTTTGGGAAAGCTACGCTCGAACTGCGCTCGCTTGTGTTATGACTGCTGGCCATTGCGTTCGCGGGTGACGCGTTGGGATGGGAGCCTTATGGCGCGAAAGAAAGGGTGTTGGATCGAACCCCGCGTAGGGCACGAACGTGTCCTTAAGAGCGAAAACTAACAGAAGATAGTAAATAACTGTTACATTGTTCGGTAAAGCAAACATTCCTTTAAAAAATTTCTACGATCACACAGTTCTAGCAAAAATATGTGCTAAAAGCAAAGGTGTACAATGTAAACTTCAATATTTCTGTAGTGTCCGATGAAATTTGGTCATTGTTATCGAATATCTAATCGAATACTAGGATGAAAACTGTACTTCGGTTTTTTACAGTGGCCCATAACATTAGGATTATTTTTTGTTATTTAAGGTTTCATCAACTTCTAGGTCATTAGCGACCACTATTGCGTGTAACCATATGGTAACTATGAGAAAGACACGATATGATGATGAGAGGGGTATGAAAGGACGAACGCAATACAAATATGCCCGAGGCGGGACTCTAGCCCGCGATTCTTCGGTCCGAGATTGCTAAGGCACTACTGCCTTAGCGATCTCGGCCACTGGATCGGCATTAGGACATTTTTACACATCGTCCCGCGATTCTTCGGTCCGAGATTGCTAAGGCACTACTGCCTTAGCGATCTCGGCCACTGGATCGGCATTAGGACATTTTTACACATCGTACCCTATAAAATGAATCTTTTTAGCTGTGATAATCAAATTTCTGAATCTATAAACCCCGTTTAAATGGACGTTCGCGAATTAATTAAAAAATCATTGGTAAAAAGTCAGGTAGGAGGTGTAAGAATGACCTAATTTTATCGGCCAATTTAGAAAAACGGAAGTACAGTGTCCATCCTAGTACTCGATTACTTATATTCGGTCGTGTTTTTGAAGTTAGCCTCTGTACAGTTCTTACATACTATGTTGTGTCTGCTTGCCCTGATCGCGTATTCCCGCATGTGTCTCCTTGCTCTGCTTCCCTGGCTTCTGCTCCAACCCGTGCCCAACGCTCCTGTATCGCGTGGGGCGGGGGTGGAGCGGCGGCCGTGTCAATGGGGGCGCTGATTGCGAGGGAGGGGGGCCCGGGTCACTGTCGACCCGAGCCTCTCCACCCTCACGTTCGACGTCCGGGCTCGAATTCTCACCCCCCCTACTTCTCGCCGATAGGCATTCTGCTCGCCCCCGCCTCGCCCCCGCCTCGCCCCCGCCTCGCCCCCGCCTCGCCCTCGCCTCGCCCCCGCCTCGCCCCCGCCTCGCCCCCGCCTCGCCCCCGCCTCGCCCCCGCCTCGCCCCCGCCTCGCCCCCGCCTCGCCCCCGCCTCGCCCCCGCCTCGCCCCCGCCTCGCCCTCGCCTCGCCCCCGCCTCGCCCCCGCCTCGCCCCCGCCTCGCCCCCGCCTCGCCCCCGCCTCGCCCTCGCCTCGCCCCCGCCTCGCCCCCGCCTCGCCCCCGCCTCGCCCCCGTCTCGCCCCCGCGTCGCCCCCGTCTCGCCCCCGCCTCGCCCCCGCCTGGCCCCCGCCTCGCCCCCGCCTCGCCCCGCCTCGACCCGCCTCGCCCCAGCCTCGCCCCCGCCTCGCCCCCGCCTCGCCCCCGCCTCGCCCCCGCCACGCCCCCGCCTCGCCCCCGCCACCCTCCCGCCTCGCCCCCGCCTCGCCCCCGCCTCGCCCCCGCCTCGCCCCCGCCTCGCCCCCGCCTCGCCCCCGCCTCGCCCCCGCCTCGCCCCCGCCTCGCCCCCGCCTCGCCCCCGCCTCTCCCCGCCTCGCCCCCGCCTCGCCCCCGCCACGCCCCCGCCTCGCCCCCGCCTCGCCCCGCCTCGCCCCCACCTCGCCCCGCCTCGCCCCCGCCTCGCCCCCGCCTCGCCCCGCCTCGCCCCCGCCTCGCCCCCGCCTCGCCCTCGCCTCGCCCCGCCTCGCCCCCGCCTCGCCCCCGCCTCGCCCCCGTCTCGCCCCCGCCTCGCCCCCGTCTCGCCCCCGCCTCGCCCCCGCCTGGCCCCCGCCTCGCCCCCGCCTCGCCCCCGCCTCGCCCCGCCTCGACCCGCCTCGCCCCAGCCTCGCCCCCGCCTCGCCCCCGCCTCGCCCCCGCCTGGCCCCCGCCTCGCCCCCGCCTCGCACCCGCCTCGCCCCGCCTCGACCCGCCTCGCCCCAGCCTCGCCCCCGCCTCGCCCCCGCCTCGCCCCCGCCTCGCCCCCGCCTCGCCCCCGTCTCGCCCCCGCCTCGCCCCCGCCTCGCCCCCGCCTCGCCCCGCCTCGACCCGCCTCGCCCCAGCCTCGCCCCCGCCTCGCCCCCGCCTCGCCCCCGCCTCGCCCCCGCCTCGCCCCCGCCTCGCCCCGCCTCGACCCGCCTCGCCCCAGCCTCGCCCCCGCCTCGCCCCCGCCTCGCCCCCGCCTCGCCCCCGCCTCGCCCCCGCCTCGCCCCCGCCTCGCCCTCGCCTCGCCCCCGCCTCGCCCCCCGCCTCGCCCCCGCCTCGCCCCCGTCTCGCCCCCGCCTCGCCCCCGTCTCGCCCCCGCCTCGCCCCCGCCTGGCCCCCGCCTCGCCCCCGCCTCGCCCCCGCCTCGCCCCGCCTCGCCCCGCCTCGCCCCCGCCTCGCCCCGCCTCGACCCGCCTCGCCCCAGCCTCGCCCCCGCCTCGCCCCCGCCTCGCCCCCGCCTCGCCCCCGCCTCGCCCCCGCCTCGCCCCGCCTCGCCCCCGCCTCGCCCCCGCCTCGCCCCCGCCTCGCCCCCGCCTCGCCCCCGCCTCGCCCCCGCCTCGCCCCCGCCTCGCCCCCGCCTCGCCCCCGCCTCGCCCCCGCCTCGCCCCCGCCTCGCCCCGCCTCGCCCCCGCCTCGCCCCGCCTCGACCCGCCTCGCCCCCGCCTCGCCCCCGCCTCGCCCCCGCCTCGCCCCCGCCTCGCCCCCGCCTCGCCCCCGCCTCGCCCCCGCCTCGACCCGCCTCGCCCCCGCCTCGCCCCCGCCTCGCCCCCGCCTCGCCCCCGCCTCGCCCCCGTCTCGCCCCCGCCTCGCCCCCGCCTGGCCCCCGCCTCGCCCCCGCCTCGCCCCCGCCTCGCCCGCCTCGACCCGCCTCGCCCCAGCCTCGCCCCCGCCTCGCCCCCGCCTCGCCCCCGCCACGCCCCCGTCTCGCCCCCGCCTCGCCCCCGCCACGCCCCCGCCTCGCCCCCGCCTCGCCCCCGCCTCGCCCCCACCTCGCCCCCGCCTCGCCCCCGCCTGGCCCCCGCCTCGCCCCCGCCTCGCACCCGCCTCGCCCCGCCTCGACCCGCCTCGCCCCAGCCTCGCCCCCGCCACGCCCACGCCTCGCCCCCGCCTCGCCCCCGCCTCGCCCCCGCCTCGCCCCCGCCTCGCCCCCGCCTCGCCCCCGCCTCGCCCCCGCCTCGCCCCCGCCTCGCCCCCGCCTCTCCCCCGCCTCGCCCCCGCCTCGCCCCCGCCTCGCCCCGCCTCGCCCCCGCCTCGCCCCCGCCTCGCCCCCGCCTCGCCCCCGCCTCGCCTCCGCCTCGCCCCCGCCTCGCCCCCGCCTCGCCCCCGCCTCGCCCCCGCCTCGCCCCCGCCTCGCCCCCGCCTCGCCCCCGCCTCGCCCCCGCCTCGCCCCCGCCTCGCCCCCGCCTCGCCCCCGCCTCGCCCCCGCCTCGCCCCCGCCTCGCCCCCGCCTCGCCCCCGCCTCGCCCCCGCCTCGCCCCGCCTCGCCCCGCCTCGCCTCGCCTCGCCCCCGCCTCGCCTCGCCCCGCCTCGCCCCCGCCTCGCCCCGCCTCGCCCCCGCCTCGCCCCCGCCTCGCCCCCGCCTCGCCCCCGCCCCCCTACTTCTCGCCGATAGGTCTTCTGCTCGAATTTCGGTGACGGATTCAATCCCGACCCTCGCACTCGAACTAGTAATCGATCTCTCGTGGCAGCCTCTGCTCTCGGTCGCCACCACTCACTCGACACTTGTCACTTCGGTTGCTCCCTTCCCGTGACTTTGCATGCGACCTGCTGAACTCGCCATCTCGCCTAATCGCAGGCAGCGCGTTCTGCGCGATGTTCCCATTTCGGTCTCAATCGAACGCATGCGCTCATCACTCTGGCCGCTTGACCCGCTCGCTGTTCCGAGGGAAACATCATAGATGCAGATGACGCCAAATAAGGTTTCATATATCGGTTTCCAGTAGGCAGGTCCCATGAAATGGAAACAGGTTACATGAAATGGAAATATGGATTCTATTTTTCAGTTAGTGTAATTTGATAATATTTCACTACACAGAAAAGTGTATGTTAAAAAAACAATAATACTTTTCGGAGAATTGACGATCTGAGTCATTGCGTTTTTTGCGATAAAAAACTTAAAATTGACAATGGGGCATAAATATGTTAAAAAGAAACCGATCAATGGTATGCTAAAATAATTGTGGTTCAAAAATGATTTTGAGCCTGCCATATCGGCTAGTAATATCAATACGACTTACTGAAGAATGCAATGCATGTGAAACAAATGAACCTTATGTGTATGATGTGAAAGTAGTATGTAAGTATTATGTGTATGTATGTGAAAGTAGCCTTATGAGTAGTATGTAAAAAAATTCTCGTAAATGAAAAGAAGGTAAATTCAAAAGACTTCCCGCAGGTTTTTTAAAGTCGTTGTAATACTATTATCAAAACATGCTGGTTGCTATGAAGCATAATTAGAAAATTACTATTGTTCATGAAAAAATAAAGGAAAGCGCAAATAGGGTAAAACATAATATTGCATTTGGTTGATTAGCTCGAAGGCCCCGAATTGCATAACGAAGTGGAGACACGCCCTTCAATTCACACTGACTTAGCATCACACAAGTTTCGTATCGCACACGCTTCGCGATTAACTTGGGTATTGCAATACAGATGTTAGATTATTGAAATATAAATTGCTCTTATCTGGGAACTCAGACAAGTGTTTCTCCTAATTCTCTTTCAATACTTCTCATTCATCTCAAGACCGTCAACTTGATTTCTCAGTTTAAAATCTTCCCTTCAGCTATTTCTATTCTTTCTCCATTCTAATGGCAATAACTGATGCTTCCTCAAGAGAGTTTTGAAAAACGCTTGGTTTTGAAATTCGATTGTTCTAGTTTATTCACGTTTTATTTTTGGACAATGCACTAAGTGTATACATTTTTATCAGACGTATATTCCAACAATTTTATATTATTAAATGATTTCTCCTATTATTTCGCGTTCGTTCTAGCAGATCGGCTTTGTCTCCCATTGAAAGGGTTCGTCTTTTCCATTTGCTTTTCCTTAAAACTTGAATTCTCTCCTGGACCCACATCTATCATTAGTACTTGACAGTACGATCCTCTCCGAGGCTTCCTTGTGACTCTGGGGTTTCTCCGGGCTCGAGAATTCCAAGCTCAACTTTGCAGAATATACTCCAACTCTTTTCTCTCCGCTTCTGACTGTGCCTCTTTGCACTCTTCACTCAAGTTCTAAAGGAAGGACTGGGGAGCTTTCTTACTCAAGTAAATAGCATTTTCCACCAACCCTTAATTATTGTGCAGTAATGTACTATTTTGTGTCACTGCCCTCGCCTGACATAGACGGCGAGCATTGAAGGTTTCTCGTCAGGATAAGATTTTTTTCTGGCTTCTGAGCTCGTAGCCTATTCATGCAAGTGCACTTCTTCCGCCAACTAGACTGTACGTATACCTCGCGTGTATTTCGCCCAGCAGAAGACCTGCGATATCAGGAAATTGAGCACATGAGTCCACTGAAGCATTGGAGGCAATTAGTCAATTCTTTCTATCTCCAAATGGGATCGCGAATTACATGAAATAGGAGAATGAGCTAGCTTATCTCTGGAATTGTAATTGCATGTATATAAATGAGCTATTTAAAGGTAAATATGAACACACTAACATTTTGTGGATCGATAGTGTTGATATGAATTGTATGTTACTACGGAATCGGGTCATTTTCCTACTTTGTTTTAAATAAAAGTCACGTTGTGGAATGGTGAAGTAGTTACGGATTTTAGTACTTTAGTAGCGTAATGCAAACGTAATGATAATTATAAACATACACTACATTTATGATTTTTGATGAGGAATGAAAATAATCTATGTTCATATTCAAAATGTATAAGGGGATTTTTATTGTTCTCTGGAATACATTTAATAAAATCAACGATTATTTTCCTTTCTGAATAGGATTAACAGGTTCCTGGAAATATCGGCTCAAAGTTTCCTGCTACTGTATCTGTTCACTGTATGTGTGACACCTGGAAATATGACGAATTCGGACCTACAGCCCATTGTTCTAGCTCTCTTCAATGCTGTCATGTCCATGTTAGCGTTAATAAAGTAATGTGAAGTAAAAACGTTTTGTATCAGAAGTTGTTGCCTCGCCAGAAAATCATTTATCATGCATTCGTATATTATCACTTAATGAGTCGGAGAAAAAATGAATAGTTGTCCCGTAAACCTAGCATAAAATAAGGTAATATTTGAATTTAAAATCAAATTGTTTAGTTAAATATATATTTAGTAAAAAATTAATAATTACAAAACACTTTAAAAAGCTGAAATATGAGAGTTCGTAGTATATTTAAAAAAAATTAAAGTATGTTCAGCATGCATATCGTAAACTCTTGCTTAAAACGCCGCCAATCAAAACAAATATGTAACTTGGGTAAATAATTATTTTCTTCTAAATGTTTCGTAAACATATGTTGCTGTAAATGACTTATTCAGTTTTCTTTTGAATCGTAAGTAAAATAATAAGCCCTCATCTAAAGATATAAATGTATGGCTTGATACTGCAAAGACATTCTTATTAAAAAATTCTAAGTATTTTTTCAAAAAACCAACACGTTTCTAGTAAGTGTGGTAATTAGAGTTCTCGAAACTTCAATCTGAGACAGTTGCTATTATTTCTCAACACTTCAAAGAACAACCCGAGTCTTGGCCGTTCTCGTATTTACTCAGTCGCGGTACGAAAGTTGCGCCTTCTAGAAAAGCGTCATCCGCGTGTTTCTGGAGCGGCGCGTTTTGTGCGGCAGCCAACTCCTCCGACGTCGCATTTTCCTCGGCCGAGGTTGTCACCCGACCTTAGACGCGTTGCCAAAAGCACACGTGGGTTCGCGGTGCGCAAGGGCGCGCTCTCACGCCAGGTGCCGTGGGAGGGCGGTGGAGCCGAGAGCAGCGAATGCAGTTACCTGGCTTCCTCTGTCCAAGCGTTTCCTTCTTACTCACAGATGTCTGCCCTGCACTCTTAATTATTTTAAGGCTGTACGATTATTTCAATCACGCAGTAGGATCTTGAAGATATGAATAACCATGTAAATATTTAAGAAGTAGGTATAGTTATCACATAGGAAATTTGGATGATTTTAAAAATGTCGGAACTTTTAAGGCTGAAGTCAAAAAGTTTGTGTGCTTTGTGCCGACATAATTACTAGAAAATTATAGTTTGAATAAAAAAATATTGAAATTATCCAATTTTTTTATTTTACTCGGGCAAAATGTTATTAATATGTAAATAATAAATCACCTGTAATATTTTTTTTTTCAATCGTAAGTTCAAAGTGAACCAGGATTATATCGTACTACGTACATTTTATTTTTTTCCTTCTTTATTTAATTAATATCGTAAAACGTGTCAATAATAAATAAGTCATAAATACGAAACCAATGTAGTTCATCTTTTTATTTTTGTTCATTTCCATAAATATCAATCCACTTAATATTTCCTAAAAATTAGAAACAAATCCTTCCGTTAAAACAAAAGCTACCCTTAAAACCAATTCTATTTGAGTTTTTTGAGAAAATGGGGTTTAAAGAAAACATGGTTGTGAGAATGTAAAGGATTTTACTAGTCCTGAAGTAAGAAATAATGACATTTATTCATAATTCGAAAACAGTCGGTTATCGACGAAGGACTTCGAGGTTTACGAAAATGTAAACAGATTTTTAAGTGTGGTTTTGAAAATATGAGTTTTTTTCGAGCCCAAATACCTGTTACCACCGTGTAAAAAGAAGAATATTTTAGATTATTACATTGTATTCTTTTTTATGTATGATTTATAAAATAATATCTCTGATAATATATTACATAAAATTTAAGACGAATATTATGAATACAATTTTTTAAATATTATTTTCATGCTAGACTGTAAATACGTGCGCACGTTAACAATCCATATTATGTTATATTGTATTTTCTCGCGCTTTAAAGCTCAAAAATGATAAGCATGCGGGATGACGCACCAGGTGGTAGAGTTGTCTGTCACAGAATCCTCACTCGCTACTATTATGCATAGGTATTGAAATTTACGCTTTGATCTTTGGAATTGAATTTTCGATGACGCAAGCATTAGGCAATTAATTAAAAAAAATACTCTCCTTACTTCGATCTTACACACGAATACGCAAACCAATTCATCAAGACATTCACTATTCACAACTATTCACGAAAGGGACTTACTGAAAATATTAAAGACCAATCAGTTCTCTAGAAGGGGGCAGTTCCTTTATTTTTTAAGTCATACAAATCTGTAAATAAATTGCTAAAAATAGACATGATAAAATATTAGCAATTCTGAATTAATAGTTACATTCCTATGTTTAGTAAGCTTTTCTTTGTTACTCTTTTGAATTCACTTAAACTGATGAAAATGCTTGCTCAGAATTTCTCTGATGTAATCTGGAGTTTTAAATGTAGTTTTAGTAGTACCATGTGACCGTAAAATCTCAAAATAAAAAATGAGAAAATTCTCAAGAAATGTGAACAATAAGATAATTTAAGTAAATATTTTTTTTTACAAAAATGTGAGAAAATTCTAAATTGAAAGTTTTAATATGTAGAAGTACTTCTGTCGACATCCAAAAGCTATGGATAAAGAGTAGAAAAAGTTATATATTTGTGAAGTAAGCTTCTCTACAAAAATATTCCAGAAACCACGACGTTCATCTCAATAGTATTCTCGGAAAACCAGAAGTTTCCATGCAAAACGCCTAAAGAACATTTTCCAGCAGAATTATTTCGCAAGGGAAAACGAGACGGGATATTCGAGAGACACCGGAATTCCAAAAATCCTGCATTGAGTCTCGTACATTAAACCCGTCCGGTGTAACAGAACGTGTTTAGCCACGCACAATAATGTTTTCAAAACGCGAATTGTGGCTGGAGATTGAAAGTGACCTGCGAACGCTCAGAGGTGGCCGGCAGCGCTGCCTGGCGGCCCGCCACCCTACCACCGCGGCGCTGGTGGGTGGTGCGGCCGCCCGCTGCGGGCTGTCGCGCAGGCCAGCGTGGCCGAGCCCCCCCCCCCCTCCCCCCCGCGGAGGTGCGGTGAATTCGCACCGAGGGTCGCGCGTGTTCCAGGAAGCGAGGCGTTTAAATGGGAAAAAAATTGTGTCTCAAAATAAACCGTCATATGTTGGAAAATGTGCTCGGTTGGGGTTGGCTTTAGTAAACTTTTCGGGCCAGCCGCCTCTAATTTTTTTTCATTACTAAAAAAAAAGTCATATTCAGACCGGTTGAGTTTAGGTCAAACCCAACATTGATGCAGTCTCTGCAACCACACCGACCGAGAGGTTTTAAGGTTCGAGGCTGTGACGGATTTTCGACACTAACTAGAGAGGTAGGTCGAAGTCAGTCGCTGTCTGGAGAATTCTAGTTCAGAACGATAATTTTCCGTGGTTTATCCGATCAATAGCAGGCGAATGACAGAGTAGTACTTTTGCGAACGGGTCACGGGTCGCGCGCCATCTTTCTTTTATAATTTCTGCTCTCCCTTTACAAACACACATTTACACTTGCACTGCACTGTCACACGCGTCGGGAGTCCAGCCGAGAGGTTAAGAGTTCGTCCAGGCTGAGGAGGTGTCTCGCTGGAGGAGATACCTGAAGGGAAAATTCCCAGCAAGCCGTCGTAAAGGTCGTCACCGGATTTCAACAACCCGCAGAGAACACCGCGGCGGCGATGGTGTAACGGTCAGCGTTTCGGACTGTTGTACCCAAGTTGGCGGGTTCAAACCCGATCGAAGCTGTGGATTTTTCAGGGCGACAAAATCCTTCGTACGCCTTCCTTCGGAGGGGAAGTAAAGCCGGCTGCCCCATGTTAGTAGATTTACTTGCATGTAAAAGATCCTCAAGCCTAAATGACGCCTCTGAGCTAAATTCAAATCGCCTGTTTCTCGCCCAAGAAATACCTCCTTTCTCTGCTAGTTGGTGAAAGGAGCGTAGCGAAATTTACGTGGTCAGACGGAAGAGCAGGCCTAATGGCCTGAGTCTCGCCTAGTAAAATAAGGCATTAATTCAATTCAATTCAACACCGCCGCATCAAAAAAAACACATTAATTTTACTAACGGGACTAATGACCTTAGCAGTTGATATGCTTGGAAACATCGATCACCGAAGCAAACAACAGTATTAATTTTTTTTATTTATGATTGAACAGAATTTAATATTAAATAACTTTTGGTTCTTAGTAGAAAAAATGATACCGTATTTTCGTTAAAACGGCAAATATTCATTAATAATGATACAAAAAACATAACGTTTTAAACCTCATTTGTAATTTAATAATTTGATTACCAAAATGTTAATACTTTTTTCCAATCGAAAATAATTCATTCTCTTCTATGAAATTAATAGGTACGACAAGAGAAAAACGTTTATTAACCTACAGAAAAATGAAATAAAGCATTTAAAACCTGCTGAATGATTGTTATAAAATATTAGTTATTAAATCGGATAAGTGATAGAATTAGTATTGCTTAAAAACCTCAGACGACTTTTATAGTTATATTTTATTTATTCGAAATACTTTAAAGGTGGACCATTTGTTTTGCATTTACATTTTTGTTACTTCTAACAAATTATTTAGAAATGCAGTATTATGAAAATACTCGCATATGTTTGAAAAATTATTATTTTGATTATTAAATTTGGTGATCATACCTCACCCCAGAATTCGACATGTGTCCTGTGCTTCCGTTCTGCTCTGTTAAGAGCGAAATATGGAAGTCTGTGGAACGAGATTTTCGGCAATATTCAACAATTAATTTATATGTTTCTCCCTAATTGTTAAAAATATAATTGTAATTGTTAAAAAAATATAAGGTAAATGTAAAAAAATTACAAGAGATGAATAATGCATTAATATTGTATTTTTCTCCGGTGAGTATAAAGATTAGAATCGATTCTTTAAATATGAGTACTGAAAACGAGATCGTTTGAAAACTAAGAGATATAACAACAGTATACAGATTATTCTACTCGTATAAATTCTTGTTCTGCGCTCCAAATCTGTCTTTTGGGAGTGTGAAATAATTTCCTGGGAGTTATTTTCATTCTCCGATGCAGTGCAGTGCAGTTATGCTAAAATTGTATTTCTTTTACTTATGCCCTCAAAAATCACGTCATTTTATCAAGCAATTTATGTTCGAGTTTCTCCCTTACGTGCGTAATGTAGAGATACACAAGGCTTTCGGTCATGGTTTTCGGTTCTATTTCTAACGACACACAGAGCTTAACTTTTCCACTTTCAGAATACAAACGAAATTCAATTTCCGGTGTAAATACGTTACTCTCGGGTCACTGAGTTCCACGGGTCATTTAGAACTCGTCAGAGTTTGTAACATTTTCGCAGAGTTTACTGTGCCTTATCGTGGAGATGATTACGATTAAATGGATATATTGGTTGCTTAAGAGAAATCTGTTAATTGGATCTTGATATGAATATGTATTATTCCATACATGTTAAAATCTCAACTGAGGTTTGAAAGAATGAGGAAATACTGTGGATGAAATAATGAACATTCACGTTCAGTGAGTATGAAAAAATATGTTCATTTGAACATAAGTATTTAAATGTTATTTATTGTTACCCTATGCAATGAAAATAGCGTTTTAATTCCAAATTTACTGCCAAATGGAATATAAAATTTGTGTTTTTTACCAGAATTTTTAGTGGCAATACACACATAAAAATATGCAATATGAAACCTGTTATTAACTAGTCTTTCGTTAGCGATGACTTAGCTTAAGATATGTTACGCTTGAAATAGTATTTTCTTATGCAGATCACCGAGTGAAAGTAGCCCAATAGAATTTTGCTATTGAATTCAGGGCGACTTGCTTTAAGATTCCTTCGTCATCTTGACGCCCCCTCTGGCATTGTGCCACTCACAGGAGCCAAACTCGATAATTTCCCTGACAGCCTTGTTGTCGTCAACATTGTATTTTCTTCACAGCTCGGCAAAATAAAGAGAATAGAACGCAGGAAGCTACCACGTGCGAGATACACCACAAGGACTAGGGCAGGATAAATGTACTGACAGAGCGTGTTATGCTTTATGGTTTTCCTATCACATTGAAGCGACACTTGGAAGATTTGAAGTCAGAAAACGAAAACAAAATGAATAAATACTTGTTTTTATATGTGACTTAATATATTAATACATATGACGTAAACTAAAGGGTCAAAAGAATAAGCGGAAATCAAAGAATATCTGTCCAAACGGCTTCGCCATGTGAAAAGAATCCACAACAATTTTCTAAAAATGTGTACAGACAGAGCCACAAAAAAGTTATAGAGGACGTCTGAAAGGAATGTTCTAAAAACGTGGAGAATTAACACTCCAAAGAAGACTAATCCTGGACGAAGATTCTGTTACAAAATACACTGTAACATTGTCCATTCTTCGAATTGTAACTAAATACATTGGAATATTGCGTCTATTGCATAAGTACTAGTCAACTCAAGAACTAATAACTAATAAGCTCAATTATGACTCAATTATTCGTAACCGAAAGGAAAGCCCAACAATAAAATTGCATTTTCGCAATTTGTAAAAAAATTTGTGATTTTAAAGAACATGAAACCTACGCCACTCTCTTAATCGTCCTTTACGCTGTCTGAAGACAAAGTATGATAAAACAAATTTGAGCTAGTTTGAGAAACTGCCATGGTGAGACAATTTTGAACTTTGCGAGCTGCCGGGAAATGTTGGAGTCGTTGCTGTGGAAGGTTTTATTAGTGTCGTTCGGATGGAATTTGATTACAGGGTATATATATATATATATATATATATATATATATATATATATATATATATATATATATATATATATATAATTTTCGTTTCGGTCGACTAGGACCACGCAGGGCAAGCAACCTGCATTTTACCGTGGCTCAGTTTTTCATTTAATATCACGGTGGCAGGTGCTTGCGAACACTTCTTTGGTGGGACCAGCATTTTAAGCTGGATCCGATTTTTATCCCCCAGGGTTGTTAGTCCTGGGGGTATGAAAGATGAAATGATGATGATAATGACTCGAACCCGCGATCTTTTGGTCCGAGACCACTCCGGCACTACTGCCTTAGCGATCTCGGCCATCTGATCGGCATATATATATATATATATATATATATATATATATATATATATATATATATATATATATATCAATGGAAAGAAACCCCAACGACCGCTGGGTGAAAGCCCGGAGCTACAGGCGTCGGGGCCTCGGTAGCTCTCTGCCATAAGGGAAGACGCGCGTGGTTGGGGCGTGGCGGGGCGTCGGGAACGGAAGTGCGGGCACGCAGCGATGCGCCGCCAGATGCGTGGCGCGTGGAGGAACGCGCGCGGCCGCGTGGCGCGTGGGCGGGGGGGGCGGGGGGCGGGGGCGGGGCGGCAGCGCCCTCGTGTGTTTGGACGGGCGCGCGTGTCCACGCTGGGCTCGTACGCGGACGAGATCGCGAGATCGTGGAGAGCTGCGGATCGGGCTCAAGCAATGGGATTGCGGGCTGCCGGAAGATGTTGGACTCGTAACGGTTTTATTTGTGTCGTTCGGATGGAATTTGATTACAGGGTCGATCTTTTAATATTATTTATCTCATACAATCGACTCATCTTTGTATCCAACATAATAGTATTCGATATATCGTTTATTCAACGTGAGTAAAAGTTCATTGTATGTCCGTTAGTAATAAGATATGTATACTACAGCGCTCATGAATCATGAACTTACTTGCACCTAATATCCAAATCCCATTACGATAAATTAATTAACTGTTTCCTAATTAGACCAGCTAAGAACGAGCTACGTCGAATAGATAACGCATATCTCAGTATCAGGTCTCACGTGCCGAGCCATTTTCAATTCAAAAGACAGAATAATAATAATCGGTTTTCTTTTTAGAAATTAACAATTTACGTCATTTAAACTGACCTAATTTCTATAATATTGATCGACTTTTTAGAATTTTTGAAATCTTTTAAATAAGTGTAAAGTTAATGAATTACTTTTTTAATATTTAATTAAATTATTGTGGGGACTTGTTACGACACTTTTATGAAGTCAAACGGATATGTTATAATTGTTATTGGTTTTGAAACACGTTATATGAAACGATGTTACAATGTTTTGCCCTTCAAATGAATTATATTGTGGTTTATAATAGAGGAGAAATATAACAGAACGAGTTACAGTGTCATTGGTAAAGGTAAATTTCGCTGACTTTTTCATGAACAACCGTTAAACTGCCGGTCCAGATGGCCGAGATCGCTTAGGCAGTAGTGCCGTAGCGTTCGTGGACCGAAGGATCGCGGGTTCGTGTCCCGCATCGGGCATGGTTGTATTGTGTTCATCCTTTCACCCTCCTATCATCATATCGTGTCATACTCATAGTTACCATACACCCAATAGTGGTCACTAATGATCTAGAAGTTGATGCGACCTTACATAACAAATCAAAACAAAACAAACAGTTAAACTGTCCCATATATACTCACACAAAAATGCTCCACAGCATTTACTGAATCGACCTTTTGTACATTCAGAATTAGTAATTCTTCCTTTCTATTCAGAGGCTTCAGGCGTGTACGCGTTTATTAGCCAAGCCCCGTAATTCCAGCGTGCTGGGAACGTGACTTGACTTTCGCCATGTGGGCTTTTTGGGAGTCGACGCGCGTGATAACGAGCCAAGCCTTCCCGCCCCCCCCCCCGCGCCGAGGGGCGACACGTGTTAGCGCTGGGCGCCTGTCAAGGATCTGGGGATCCCTCGTCGGGCTTTTTGCGGGCCCCGCCCCCGCCCCCCGGCCCCTGCCGCTGCCGCCGTCGCTCTGTGAGGCCGGAGCCGTGTCGCCCCTTTGTGCAGTGGCCGCTTCCCAACTCCCCGCCACCGCGTGGGCCTCTTCCCTTTCCGGCGACGCTTCAATGTCTCTGGGCGTCGCGGTGTTATGGCCGTTTTCAGAATGCATCGCACTTTTATTGCTTCACGCGGTGTGCCTCTGCCTGCTCTCTCTCTCTCTCTCTCTCTCTCTCTCTCTCTCTCGTTGGGAATATTCTAATTTTATAGCGGAGAATTGTATAGGTATTGTACATATTCAAATGTTTCGTGCTGTAGGTGCGGTTTCTAAGAAACATTGATAGAATTTTGACTTCTTCGGTCTGTATACTTGTGGATTTCATCACCTTCACACGCAATATACATAAGTAGGATGTAATATATTGTAATGCATTTTGATCTTGCGATTTTATTATTTATTTTTACTTAATATGTAATTATTACGGTCGTTTTCTGAATGCAGAGCACTTTTATTGCTTCATGCGGTGTGCCTCTGCCTGCTCTCTCTCTCTCTCTCTCGTTGGAAATATTCTAATTTTATAGCGGAGAATTGTATAGGTATTGTACATATTCAAATGTTTCGTGCTGTAGGTGCGGTTTCTAAGAAACATTGATAGAATTTTGACTGCTTCGGTCTGTATACTTGTGGATTTCATCACCTTCACACGCAATATAAATAAGCAGGATGTAATATATTGTAATTCATTTTGATCTTGTGGTTTTATTATTTATTTTTACTTAATATGTAATTATTACGGTCGTTTTCTGAATGCAGCGCACTTTTAATGCTTCACGCGGTGTGCCTCTGCCTGCTCTCTCTCTCTCTCTCTCTCTCTCTCTCTCGTTGGGAATATTCTAATTTTATAGCGGAGAATACTGAAGATATTGTAAATATCCAAATAAAGTTTCGTGCTTCTGTAGGTGCGATTTCAAAGAAACATCGGTAGAAAATTGACTACTTCGGGCTGTATACTTTTTGTGGATTTCATCATCTTCACACGCAATATACATACGTAAGACGTATTATATCGTAATGCATTTTGCTCTTTTGATTTTATTATGATACAAATAAATTAAATAACTTGATACTATTTAGCTAGGCCAAAGGCCTTTATGCCATTACAATACCTTCATCCTAGTACGATCTAATCTTTCGAATTGTGATATTCACCCCAAATGGTCTCCCCATTGCATGGAAGCCATCGAAGCTTATGGAAAAGGGCCATAAGGTACGGCTGAGGGGTAAAAACCTGCTCTCAGAAGCCGAGTAAATGCTAATCTACCAGACTTCTTCTGAACTACTATTTACTTTTTAATTATTTCGATAAAAAAACAAGTTATTGATTTGGAAAAGTTGGGAGTATTTTGAAAAAGCAATAGTTTCTTTATTTATGGCGAAGATGCTGAAATATTGGTGGGTGAAATCTACAAGGAAAACAATATACTTTTCACTCATCATTTAATCAACACCAACATTCATTAATTCCAGATACGTTTTTTTTTCTAGGAAAACGATATATTCGTAAATTTTTCGTGTCACAATTTTAAATAGTGTAAGTCATTTCATGTTGTAATATTTTTTTCGGTTATATAATTTATCATCAAATGTCTCCACAAGCAGATACAGCTTAATCGCGTACTTATTGATGATGATACTTTTACATCCTCATTGCCTGTGACGTAGTAAATGTCACTCAGAAAAATATATTCCTGGACCCTTTTCAGCCTTTCTTTAAGAACTACCAACCCTTGAATTTGACTCTTTTTTCATTATGTTCCACTCTATAGTTCAGTGTATAAAGTGCAAATGAAGCGTTGCGAAATATTTCATCCCGTTGCTTCGTCCGTCTCCGTCGCCGCCGCCGCCGCCGCCAGCGCCAGGCGCGGTGCCGACGCGGGTGACAAACGGCGGCCGGGCATGGGCGGCGGGGGTGGAGGCGGGGGCGGGGGCGGGGCCGCACCTCGGACGAAGACGGATCTCCGCTTCGCGCGCGACATTTGCTGGCGCGGCGGCGCCGGTGACAGCGCGGGCGGCGAGGGCGGCGAGAGCGGCGAGGGCGGCGGGGGCGGCGGGGGCGGCGGGGGCGGCGGGGGCGGCGGGGGCGGCGGGGGCGGCGGGGGCGGCCGGCGACAACGACGCCAAGCGACGGCGGCTACGGAACGGGTGCTGGCATTCGCCTCAGAGACTGCTCTGGCTGTAGTGTCTTAACCCGGGAGGAGTCGCGTGGGAGAATTTGGCCACAAGGATTTATAATTTGCTGTACAGTGAGAATGTGCCTTTCTCTTAATATTTTATCTACAAATTTCATTTCTCATGACTTGATTGCAGGCTGTCTGTCAATTCTCAGGAAATTATTTTATCTCACAGTTGTCTCTGGAGTTGTAAATCTCCCTCCTGGGAGCTTACAATTAATTTGTATTTGTATGTAGCCATCAAATGCCCCGTAGCTCCTGGGGTTCCCAGTCGGTCTATCAACCACGGACCCGCTATGTCTCGAATTAGCTTAACCTTCGTGACTTCATGTACTTAACGAATTTGGCTAGCGACGCAGGCTTTGTGGTCGCGGCCTTTCAACAGAATCATCCCAGCGTCCGCCTTGATGACAGAGGGAAACCAGGAAAACCCCAACCAGGGTGGCCAGCACGGGTTTGAATCCAGGCCTCCCGAATGTGAAGTCAGCGCGCTATGCCCCGAGTCACTACTCTTGGTTTACAATTAATACCACGAATTAATGTCCATGCACGTCTTTCCCATTATATTAAAGAAAAAAATAATGATTTGATGGATCAGCAGATTTGTGATAAATTGTATATATTTATATTACACGTTTTCTAATAAAATGACCTCTATAAATGAAGTTAAGGATGTAATAGACACTTAAATAACGAAATATAGGAGTCCATCATGTTAGAAGACTTCTATGGAACGAAACTTTCACTGCGGTTTGTTTTCTCGCAGGCGACCAGTTATGTTCATAAGCAAAACGCGACCTCTCCCGGTTGAAGATGAACGAGTTCTGACTTATTCTGTCAGTGACAGTTGGATGCGGAAGATGAGTTCGGGGTTGTTGGTCTAAGAGGGAATCCGGAGTTGTAGGAAGCTTTGTTTGTTTGTTTGTTAGCCAACGCCCACCCTCGGCATGTCAGCCATTTGGTGACGCGCCGACCAGTATAGACGTGCAGACTTTCCCTCAACTTGTAGTGATCCGCACGCCCACAATGGTCAAGCGCGTAGGAGGCGAATCACTGCTGCTCATTTAGCGTTACCCAGGGGACACGTGTGGTAGACCACGGACGCGAGCAACTTCGTCCCCGCTGGGAGTTGCAGGAAGCGAATCGAGGTATTGAGCTGGGATCAGCAATGCCTGATCAAGATGGTTGGGAAGGTAGGGTAGAGTGGAACTGGAGAAGTAAGGTAGCACACTCGTAATCAGAGAATAGTATTCGAAATATAGACATGAAATCCCGGCTAAATATCATGGTATCGTGCCATGTGAGATGTGATTTTGGGGATGGGTTAACAGTTGTCGAAGCGGGATGGAGGTACAGTTTCAGAGGACCGAGTGGCATTGATTCGGAGTGGGACACAGATTTCGGGGTATCAGAATCGGCGTATCGATGTCGTGGGATCAGATAGCGGAGCCGGTGTAGTGTGGTCGGAATGAAAGTACCGAGTTCATGGCACGGGGAAGGGAATACCGGTGTAATAGCCGGCCGGAATGAAGGAGTTAGACGGAATCTGTGCATCTGCGCGAGCGAAATGAAAGTGGTGGTTACATTGTCGGTGGATGTGGCGACGTGGGTTGGTGTCGGCGATGACAGCGGCGGTCGTCGCGCCCGCGCGGGGGCGTCCGCGGCAGAGGAGGGGAGGAAGGGAGGGGAGGAAGGGTGGGGAGGAAGGGTGGGGAGGAAGGGTGGGGAGGAAGGGTGGGGAGGAAGGGTGGGGAGGAAGGGTGGGGAGGAAGGGTGGGGTAGGAAGGGTGGGGAGGAAGGGTGGGGAGGAAGGGAGGGGAGGACGCTGCTCAGTCTTCCGCGCTTCCTCCTTGCTGTCGCGGCCGCTTCGCTCCATCGGCCTGCCTGCCTGTCTGCGCGCGGCGCGGCGCGGCGCGGGGCGGCGTCGCCTTTGCGTTCGTCGCACTTCGTTTACGCCAGACCCTCACAACATATGTCCCGGAGCCACGTTGGTTTTACCATTAAGCAAAATAAGCACGGAGGGAGAGGAAACGCTAACTTTGCTTCTGACTTACGCGTCATAATTCTGCTGCGGCGGCGCTCCCAAGACGTTTTTCTGACGTTATTTATTACGTCGTACTTCAGCCTGTTTTGTTACTCTCAATTTCGCTTTTGACGTAAATGTGCAATAGTTACAATATTACTTTCGTACTGCAAAGCTTTGAAGTTTTTAGTTATATGTCATGTATGTAGAACGATTAAAGTTAATAGGGAATGTTTTTTAATTTATTTTCTTGTTCGGCACGTTAACTTATTCTGTTTAATTTATTGTTTCTTGTTTAATTTATTCTTCTTCTTTTGCCTCTCAATGCGTTACGGTACAACTGTTTTGTTACATAATTTTTTACATTAAACATTTTGTTTGATACCTTAAATTGTATAATTGTGTACTCGCTCATAGTTGAACATTGATTATTTTTAGATGAAATAAAGATATGAGAATCAGATAGTTACGAGACGAAGTAGAAAATGGCTTTAGTTATACGAAGATTTTAATTTGAAGTTACATCTCTGAATTTACAGTATATTGAGTGCTTACGTCGCAGTTATTATGCCGTAGACATTTATC
Source organism: Gryllus longicercus (assembly GCA_038098605.1). Classification (NCBI taxonomy): domain Eukaryota; kingdom Metazoa; phylum Arthropoda; class Insecta; order Orthoptera; family Gryllidae; genus Gryllus; species Gryllus longicercus. The sequence goes on from JAZDUA010000585.1 coordinate 872,777, forward strand.
TCCAAACTTGTTTCAAGCAAACTAATATTTGATCCTTAATAAGACATTTCAATAAACTGAAATATAAAATGAATCAAATAATATTCGTTTTCAAATCTTACATAAACATCATTATGCAATTCACCAACGAATAATTTTGTTGTTTACTTTAGACATAATTTTTTTAAATAGCTTGAAACAAAATTTACAATATTTACTTAATTTTTAAAACGCAGTTAAAATCTCTTCATACATTTCATGGAAATGGGTTTCATCGTGTAGTTGAAAATGGAAATTTAGTTACAAGTTCACTTATTGATATAGTGAAAATGTCATAGTTCATTCGGTCCTGGCAGAATTCGAGAAATACGATTCGCGATTGAACATTCTGTTGATTGTATTTTTTTCTGTTCTCTGCTTCAGTTAAACACCCAGCTCGTATAATTTTCTGTCGTTATCTTTTTCCTCCTCTTCCGTCTGTCAGTCCGCCCCGCGCTGGACGAGGACGGCCCCTGCACGCCCTCAATCACGAAGCCGAGATAATTCCCTTTGTGAACCGCTTCGATAGTTTCCAATAGATTTCATCGACTTCTTCATTGCTCTCGATACGTGACCCCGCTCCGCCTTCGCCCTACATTTTCTGCCCTTTTTCACCCGCACCGGCTAGACGTCTCTTGCACAACTCTCGTAGTATTTTCTTGGCCTTTTTTATTTGTATTTTTTTTTTCACTTTTTCGCCTGTTTGTCACACTCATGTCCCTCCCTCGCTGGTTCTCACGACGGTGTCGCGCGCGGCGCCGCGTCCCGTCGCCGTCTCCGTCATAGCTGTCGTCACCTTCCACCGTCTCCGCCGCCCTCGCCTGACCGCCGCCGTCGCTGTCGCCCCCGCCTACGCTGTCGCCACTGCTGGCACCTCCACCCTGCCCCTGCCGCCCAGGTCATCACACCGCCTCTCCCTCCGCGCCTCGACCGCCACCTCCGCCGGCGCCTCCGCCGTCTCGCCTCCGCTGTTGCCTCAGCCGCCACCTCCGTCGCCACCACCTCCGTCGCCACCACCTCCGTCGCCACCACCTCCGTCGCCGCCACCTCCGTCGCCGCCACCTCCGTCGCCCCCACCTCCGTTGCCGCCGCCTCCGTTGCCCCCTCCTCCGTTGCCGCCGCCTCCGTTGTCACCACCTCCGTTGCCGCCACCTCCGTTGCCGCCACCTCCGTTGCCGCCACCTCCGTTGCCGGCACCTCCGTTGCCGCCACCCTCCGTTGCCGCCACCTCCGTTGCCGGCACCTCCGTTGCCGCCACCTCCGTTGCCGCCACCTCCGTTGCCGCCACCTCCGTTGCCGCCACCTCCGTTGCCGCCACCTCCGTTGCCGCCACCTCCGTTGCCGCCACCTCCGTTGCCGCCACCTCCGTTGCCGCCACCTCCGTTGCCGCCGCCTCCGTTGCCGCGGCCTCCATTGCCGCGGCCTCCGTTGCCGCGGCCTCCGTTGCCGCGGCCTCCGTTGCCGCGGCCTCCGTTGCCGCGGCCTCCGTTGCCGCCGCCTCCGTTGCCGCGGCCTCCGTTGCCGCGGCCTCCGTTGCCGCGGCCTCCGTTGCCGCGGCCTCCGTTGCCGCGGCCTCCGTTGCCGCGGCCTCCGTTGCCGCGGCCTCCGTTGCAGCGGCCTCCGTTGCAGCGGCCTCCGTTGCAGCGGCCTCCGTTGCAGCGGCCTCCGTTGCAGCGGCCTCCGTTGCAGCGGCCTCCGTTGCAGCGGCCTCCGTTGCAGCGGCCTCCGTTGTCACCACCTCCGTTGTCACCACCTCCGTTGCCCCCACCTCCGTCGCCGCTGCCTCCGTTGCCGCCGCCTCCGTTGCCCCCACCTCCGTTGTCACCACCTCCCCGCCGCTACCACCTCCTCGCCGCCACCTCCCCGCCGCCACCTCTCCGCCACCTTCCCGCCGCCACCTCCGCACCAAAGCCGACTCAGCATCCACTGCCTCCACCGCTGCTACCTCCACCCCCGCCGTCCTCGTTGCGCCTGTTTTTGTCTCCGCTTGGGCGACCCTTACTTGGCGCACCTGCGCTTTCCGACGCCCCCCCCCTGCCCACCTGCCCATTCGCTGGGAAGGGCATCCTCCGCCGGCCCCGGCCCCGGCCGCAGTCTCGCGCGGGCCATTTCCCTTCCAACGCGCCCTTCGCTTATCGGACGGCACTGTCCTTCATCTGCGCCCGGCCCCGCTCGCCCTGCAGGCTTCCAGCGCTGTCGCCCGCTTGTCACCGGCTGTCCTCCATCGCGCGCCTCCTCCCTCGCGGCACTTTCGCCGCCCGCCCTTTGTTTCCCCTTTTTCCCACGTCGCTCCTGCACTCGGGAATCACCACGCGCACTATCTTTATAGATTCCGTTTTCATTGGCCACGCCTCTATCCGATATTTCATCATGCCCATTTGTTTTAATAAACCACAAGACTGTATTATTAAGCATTTTTTGGTGAAAATAAAGTTTACATTTAAAATAACTGATTATACGAAAAAAAAAAATTATTACTGACATAGAAATCCAGAAATATTAGTTTTGTACACTAAACACCGGAAAACGATAAATGGTACGATAAATGATGGAGTTCATAACAACAATCACAAAAATAGAAAGTGTAAAACAGAAGTTTATGTCTTTTAAATAGCAAATGCTGTACAGTAATGATTAGTATATTCGCTTCCTTAAAATATTTACTTCGTCAAAGTTTGCATAATGTTTTCCAATCTCCACTGATCATCCCAATTTCGTTAGTTTGATGAAAATGAAAATGACAACCCATTATACTCACTACAAAAGCGCCGAACCTTGGTGCACACACGTTTTTCTAGCTTTAATATTAACAAGTTTTGTTGATAGTGACCTTTCTGATTTTCATCGATCTTTGAGCTAACCTTAGTCCAAAATATTTCTCCAACCTTGAATAAATGTGAATGCTCACAAACTTTTGTTTACGAGCATATCGAACTAAACGTGTTACATACAAATGTTGGGTCCGTTTGTATTATAATGGAGGAAAACTCTGTGACCTGACGAATCGGAAAATTGAAACAGGAACTCCCGGGATCGCAGTTTAAACCACACATCCAAGTCGACGACGCGGATGCATACAACTGCAAACTGTTTCAAACAGTTATCCTCTCGTGTCGCTGCCCACGTCGCCCTGTAAGTGGCTGGCTGCTCCCGGAGCTACAGAGCTCACCGCCTGCCGCCTGCCGCCTGCCGCCTACCACACCAGTCGCCGCAGCCGCCTCCGCCCTCTCGTCCGCCCCCTCCTCCGCCCCCTCCTCCGCCCCCACCACCCCTGGCCCACTCCTTTCCCGCCTTCGCCGCCGCCGCCGCCGCCCGCCGCCGCCGCCCGCCGCCGCCGCCGCCCGCCGCCGCCGCCGCCCGCCGCCGCCCCCGCCGCCGCACCCGCCGCCGCCCCCGCCGCCGCCCCCGCCGCCGCCCCCGCCGCCGCCCCCGCCGCCGCCCCCGCCGCCGCCCCCGCCGCCGTCCCCGCCGCCGTCCCCGCCGCCGCCTCCTCCTCCTCCTCCGTCCCCTTCTCCGTCCCCTCCTTCGCCCTCTCCTCCGTCCCCGCCTCCCCCCGTTCCCGGCGCCGCCCCCCGCCGCCCACGCCTCTTTCCCTCCGCCTTCGCCGCCTCTGCAGCTCCCGCCGCCGCCCGCGCCGCCCCTTTCCCTCCGCCTTCGCCGCCTCTGCAGCTCCCGCCGCCGCCGCCCGCGCCGCCCCCGCCTGCGGCGGAAGGGCGACACGCGCTTCGACGAACTCCAGGACTGGCGCCGGCTGTTTTTAGCGCGCGGCGGAGCGCGAGGCCGCGACGCGTGTGCGGCGAGTGAGTCTCTGCCGCCTCCGCCTCCTCCTCCTCCCCCTCCTCCCCCTCCTCCTTCCCTTCCTCCCACTGCTCGTTCTCGACACCAGCCCCGCCGCTTTCGTCGCCCCCTACCGCCAACCCCGCCGTACCTCCGACTTTCCCCGGTTACGACAGCTAAGTGGAAGCACAGTTGCCTCAGCGGCACGTTGACCGGGAAGTCCTTCGGTTCGAGTCCCGAAGGTGGCTGGTTTTCAACATTAGTTGGATAGAAATATATCACAGTCTGAAGCACAATTCTAGCGGCCGTTTGTTCTGATCGGGAACTTCTGTGCTTTCTCCGACCAATCCCAGGCGAATGTCGCATTAGTAACAAATGAGGCACCGACTGCGCGCAATAATTCCTTCCTCATCCCTGCCCTTTTCTCTCCCCTAACACACACATACACTACATTGCCACACATTCGGAGCATTGTCCATAATATAGTCCAGGCCGATTAATTATAAAATTGATTTGATTTAATCGGCCTGGAGTTGCATCAGTCTTTACACCGAGTGCGGAAATTGTTCAAGAGTGAATTACATCAGCAGCTGCTGAGGTAAGGGCCTGGGATGTGATGGCTCCTAGTTGGGGTAGGTTCGAACTAGAGAGGTGAAAAACCTGACGAGTCGATGTGTAGGTCTGAGCCGCAACTCACGTTTGAAATGAAAAATCACGTTTGGGAATGAATACCGCTACCTGCAGGGTTTTTATATGCACTTCATTTTCGGAAATAATGATTTAAGAAGTTGACGAGTCCGGGAACAATATATAATCTACTCACTCACTCAAACAGCTTCCATCTTTCTGTCGTCCTTTTCGCTTTCTTGGCGTCTCGTTTCGACCGCCTCCATACTCTCTTCCAAGCAGCTAACTCATTGACTCGGTACATTATAAATGTTCTTACACAATTTCAAGTAACACCGTTTCAAAAAAAAAAAAATTGAAATTATGAAGTAGGTCTATATTGAAAATGGGCACCGGGAGAGGTGACAAAGGGCATCAACTGATGTCACTGCAGTGTCTCTGACTGGGAAGTCGTAGGTTCCAATCTCAGCGGTGGCAGGGTTTTCGTCACTAGCTATAAAGCTAGGTCGAATTCAGTCGCTGTCTGGAAGATAATTCTAGCTGATTGGTACTTTTCCGTGGTTTCTCCGATCAATACTAGCCGAATGCCGGAGCAGTGCCATAACAAAAAGGACAATGCACCACGTGTGATCTTTTCCTTCCTCTTCCTTGTCCGATCCTCTCCGCTTTCTTAAACACCCACACTAACATGCACTACATTATCACATACACCGGGAGATCGGTCGGGAGCTTGGGGCTTGCCGCGGCAGGGCCGGTGCCTCGCTGGTGGGAGATACCTGGATGTGAAAAATCCCGCTACCCGACAGGTTGGTCGACGTGGGATCTTACCACCCAGCGGGGAAAGATCACCTCTACCTCAACAGGAAAAACTGCACTACGCTTAAGGGAATAATGACCTTAGCAATTGATGTGCCCGTAATTACTGATGAATTAATTCAAAATGTGCAATTAATGTACGGTTTAAAATGCATACATAGGTTTAACACAGTATTTGTACTAGAGATTTATCACATTTACGGAAATAAAATTATTTATTACCGTTTTATTCCCTTTCAAAAATTTTCAAAGGGGCATGTTCCCCCTATGCGCACGCGTATGTTCCTTCGCGGAACTGCCCACTTTATTTGCAACACACTGTCTAGGCTTCCTCTGATTGTGTTGACCCCTCCGCCATCATTGCTATTCCTACCTCGTGCCTCACTCATCTCTCTGTGCCTCATCCCGCGCGCGGAGGCGGCCTCATCTACCGCAGCAGCCCCTCCAGTAAACCGTCATTGCCATTCGTAACGCGCCGTTGCTAATTACGGCTGGCGCTCGTGACAGGCAGGCCGGCCGGCCGTCGCTGCCGTGGAAGCGGACGCTTCACTGGCCGCGTCTGCTCTGCGCATCCATCCATCGCGGTAGAGCGCGTTGCAGAAGGTTTCCGCACTCATACTGCCACCGGTGCCAGCATGAATTTTACACGAGGAAGGCTCTTTGGGGCGGTCACTCGTTTCACCCGGACAGCATGCGGATGTCGTCAATGAAACGATGCCACTCGTTTTTGTGTGAAGTGAAGAATTACGTTTAGAAAGTAGCATTTGTTTACGGTTTTAAAAATGTTAAAATGATTGTTAACACGACAACCGATCGTTAAAGAATAACACTGAATTTTTAGCGCTAAATAAATGACTTATGAATAAAAATATTTCTTCTGCAAATGACTAAAATGTTTATTTTGTTAAAACATTTTGTGTAGCATCTCGCAGCAAGAATCGACGATAACTCGTAGCTCAAAATTAAGTATAATTTGCATTTATTGGTCTATTAATTTTCCTAGTAATATTTAAATGTTTTTTTCTTATCAGAAATATATTTCAAAAAATATCACTTAATGATATTGGATCATTCCGAGGCAAATTTTACACGAGGAAGGCTCTTCGGAGCGGTCACTCGTTTCACCCAGACAACATGCGAATGTCGTCACTGAAACGATGCCACTCGTTGTTTTAGTGTGAAGTGAAAAATTACGATTAAAAAATAGCTTTTTTTTGTTATTTAAGGTCGCATCAACTACTAGGGCATTAGCGACCACTATTGCGTGTAACGGTATGGTGACTATGAGGATGACACGATATTATGATGATGATGATGATAGTGGGGTGAAAGGGTGAACACATTACAACCATGCCCGAGGCGGGACTCGAACCCGCGATCCTTCGGTCCGAGATCGCTTCGGCACTACTGTCGTAGCAATCTCGGCCATCCGGACCGGGAAAATAGCTTTTGTTTACTGTTTTAAAAATATTAATATTATTGTTAACACAACAACCGGTCGTTAAAGAATAACACTGAATTTTTAGCGCAAAATAAATGACTTTGTTATGAATAAATATATTTCTCCTGCAAATGACTAAAATGTTTATTTTGTTAAAAAATGTTGTGCATCGTCTCGCAGCAAGAATCGACGATAAATCATAGCTTAGAATTAAGTTTAAATGAAGTTTATTGATCTAATAATTTTCCTAGTAGTACTTAAATGCCCTTATCTTATCAGAGCTAAGATATTTTAAAAAATATGTCTTAATGAAATTGCTCACATTCGGAGGCAAATTTTACACGAGGAAGGCTGCGGTAACGAGTTTGGAGCTCGTTTCATCCGGGCAGCATGCAGATATCGTCAGGGAAGCGACGCGTCTCCAAAATCGTTGTTTTGTGTCGAGTGAAAAGTTACGTTTAGAAAATAGCATTTGTTCACTATTTTAAATATGTTTAAATTATAGTTAGCAAGACAATCGGTCGTTAAAGAAAAACACTAAATTTTTAGCGCTAAATAAATTACTTTGTTAATGATTAAAATGTTTATTTTTTGGGAGAAAATTCCTCTTATTAAATTAGTGCATAGTTTGAATTGTGAGAATAAACTATATAAACTACATTAATAAAAACAGATCCGTTTGCTATCCTTATGTAGCGTGTATCGACTGTTTATTGTTTATTACTTTTCAATTCATTTGCGCCAAAATACGAAACATTTTGTGTAGCACCTCGCTGTAAGAACCGACGATAAATCATAGTTGAAAATTAAGTGTAAATTACATTTATTGGTCTATTAATTTTCCTAGATTTCAAATGATTTTTTCTTATCAAAGCTATGGTATTTAAAAAAAATGTCTTAATGATATTGGTCACATTCGGAGACAACAATGGATCTGTAACAATAATTTATTTATTTGTGGTAAAAATCATTTTAAAATTGTGACTTACTGTGGGGAGAAGTGAGGCAATCCATGTACATTTCCTAGACCTCAGTGATCCCTATCCTAACTCATATGCATATACAGGTAGGAAAGAGCCTCTTTGTCAAGAATCGTTAGGAAACATTCGCTATTAGCAAAGGGAAATCGGCTACAGATTATGAATATTATACCTTATAGTGCCCTTCTCGAATTAACATGGAAAAAGTTTGAATAAATTTATTCTCTATTGATCTCAATAATACATGCACAGATAATGAAACTACATTTATGACCAGAGCAAAACAAGGGCCATCTCAACATTTGAAAAATGGATCAGGATTGGACGAAAAAGCTTATGGAAATGGGAGTAATTGACCTAGAAGCAGAGACACAATACTTGTTTCAGACATGTTTAGTCTATTAGAGTAACACAGTGAGTACTAATACATTAAATATCATTGTTAAAATAAATATTATTTTACATTTCGAAGCGTAGTGTAGTCTGTACAGATGCTCAACAGACAAAGAAGTTACAGCCTATGGTTTTGTGCCTGCATTACCATCGTCGATAATAATAATAATAATAATAATAATAATAATAATAATAATAATAATAATAATAATAATAATAATAATATGCCTTTATTAATATGGCGAGGCTCGGGCCATCAGGCTCGCTCTTCCGCCTAACCACATGTCACAAATATACATAGTAATGTAGTAAAAGTAATGTTATCTAAAAATTTAAATGTAATGTAATCTACAAGTGGTAACTAGTTAGTGGAAAGCAAACGTTATTTGGAGCAACTTATAAATAGACAACATCAGAGGTTAAATGGATACAATGTTACCATAATAAGTTTGAAATAATTTTAAAATCAAGTCTGAGATTGAAAACACAATTTGAATTAAATAAGATGATGTGCTTTACATATCTGCGCGCTACGCGGCAGCCTGGTATTCACCCCGAGCGACTAGTGTGCCCACTGCCATTAGTCTCGAGGCGCGTGTGCAATACGAAGGTGTTGCGTAAACGGTGGCGGTGGGGAAATACAAAGGTGTATTCAGGCGGACCGAGGTGCGTCGACCTGCAATAGCATGACATTGAGGTTTCCCAACGCAGCTACCTGCGCAGCAGAGTTCTGTTGTTTTGACATTCTCTTTCCTTTGGTACATAAAAAGTGGTTCGTTCTTTTACCTCCAGTTCTTTACATTTTATTATTATACACATTTCTTGAGTTTCAGTTCTGTATTTGCGGTAAAAAATAATAGGCGCTTTTTTGTCTTTTCATTACAAGATATCCAGTTTCTTTTACATATTGCGTAACTATTTAGGGCAACCGCAAATTACATTATCTCTCTCAGTCATCAAATCCATAGTTTAACGTTCTTTCACTGAACTGCAGAGTTACGAAAAATGTAGAAAAAAAATCGAATTCTCAAGTGCTCTGAACGTTTCAGAGTTCGACAAATCGGCGAAATATTGGTACATGAATAAAAATGTGATTTGAGGTTGTTGTTTTGAAAAGTAGATTGTCAATGCAATACTCAGTTATGTTGCATGTGTTACTTTAACCTTACATTCTGGAGCATTAATAAGTTGCACGTTAACATTTCATGCAATCGGTATGATATCCTCCAATTTTCTTCTCTTCCTCTTTCTTTCTCTCTCTCTCTCTCTTTCTCTTTCTCTTTCTCTTTCTCTCTCTCTTTCTCTCTCTCTTTCTCTCTCTTTCTCTCTCTCTCTCTTTCTCTCTCTCTCTCTCTTTCTCTCTCTCTCTCTCTTTCTCTCTCTCTCTCTCTTTCTCTATCTAAATATTTTAAGACCTCTCGCAGTAATTTTGTCAAAATATCTAATTATAATTCTAAAATAATGATTAATTTATTATTTTCGCTTAAATATCAATGAACATAATAGACCGTACTTCTTTAAATACAATTAATTTGATAATAAATTATTTCGTGAATACATTTTTCATTCAGTACCAAATATTAACGAAAAATCAAATAAAAATGTATATTGATTTAAATGTCGGTTGTATTTGCGATTCATGTCAATCTGCTATCCGTATGTAGGCGAAAGTCATGGACGTTTACTCATTTCCCTTCCCTTCCTTACTCCTTTCCCTCAAATAAACAGAGACGTAGGGTCGCAATTGTGCAAACGGCTCATTCAAGGGCAGAACCCCGTGATCCGAGCTTGAACGCCACGTGAACACACTGCTTACGACCTCTACGGGTGCTAGCTCGGCGTTACCGACTCTCACCGCACTGCTTCGCCACCGCCCCCTCGCTGCAGCCGGCGACGCCATCTATTTGTATCCGCCCCAGCACTTTCATTGCCACCGCCTTCATTACCCGCCACGACATTCATCGACGCACCGCTGCAACCGCCGCCTCCTTCACCTGCAGTCCCCGCCACACCTCCGCCCCGCCCCGCCCCGCCCCGCCCCGCCCCGGCGCGGCTCGCCCCGGCCCGCGCCACACCGCCCGCCCTGTCCCGCTCCGCCCTGTCCCGCTCCGCCCTGTCCCGCTCCGCCCTGTCCCGCTCCGCCCTGTCCCGCTCCGCCCCGTCCCGCTCCGCCCTGTCCCGCTCCGCCCCGTCCCGCTCCGCCCCGTCCCGCTCCGCTCCGCCCCGTCCCGCTCCGCTCCGCCCCGTCCTGCTCCGCTCCGCCCCGTCCCACTCCGCTCCGCTCCGCCCCGTCCCGCTCCGCTCCGCTCCGCCCCGTCCCGCTCCGCTCCGCCCCGTCCCGCTCCGCTCCGCCCCGTCCCGCTCCGCTCCGCCCCGTCCTGCTCCGCTCCGCCCCGTCCCACTCCGCTCCGCTCCGCCCCGTCTCGCTCCGCTCCGCTCCGCCCCGTCCCGCTCCGCTCCGCCCCGTCCCGCTCCGCTCCGCCCCGTCCCGCTCCCGCCCCGTCCCGCTCCGCTCCGCCCCGTCCCGCTCCGCTCCGCCCCGTCCCGCTCCGCTCCGCCCCGCTCCGCCCCGTCCCGCTCCGCCATTTCTAACCCCGCTCCGCCTCGCCCCGCCCTTTCCCCGCCCGCCTAGCCCCGCCCTTTCCCACCCCACCCCGCTTCGCCTCGCCCTTTCCCCGCCCGCCTAGCCCCAACCTTGTCCCCCCGCTCGGTCTCGCTCCGCGCCGCCCTTCGTCATCTCACTCCGCCCAGCCCCGCCCTGACCTCTGTTCTGCTCTGCTCCGCGCCGCGCGCCGCCCATTCCCGCCCTGCCCCACCCGCCTCCACCCCCGACCCGCTCCGCCCCGCCCTTCCTCACCCCGCCCTTCCCCACCCCGCCCCGCCTCGCCTCGCCCCGCCTCGCCTCGCCTTGCCCGCCTCGCCCCGCCTCGCCCTTCCCCGCTCCGCACCACCCTTCCTCACCTCGACCCGCCTCGCCCCGCCACGCCCCGCCCCGCTCCGCGCCGCGCCGCTCCCTCCCGCCGAGCTCCGTCGCGCTCCGCCCCGCCCCGCCTCGCGTCCCGCCCTTCCCTACCCCGCTCCATCCCGCCCTTCCTTCCCCGGCTCCTCCCGTCCTTCCCCGCTGCGCCCCGCGCGTCTCTCCGTCCCTGCCGCCTGCCTGCGTCGGCGCTATCGCGCGCTTTACGACTGCCGCTGGCGGCTGCGGCGCGCCGCGGGAAATTGCGCCCGGAGATACGTGGCTGCGGCGGCGGCGGCGGGGGCGGCGGCGGGGGCGGCGCCCACGGGTGGAACGCGGGCGGTAGTGGTCGGCGGCCCGGCCGGCAGGGGCGGTGGTTGCGGTGCGGGCGATGATGGGTAGGGAAATGGATAGGTGATGCGGTAGAGACGGTGGCAATTGTGGGGGTGGACCGTGCCGGCGAGTAGAGTGGAGACCAGAGAGGAAGAAGCGGGAGTGCAGTGCTTTTACAAAGGCTCTGGTTATGAAGGCGTTTACGGAAATGGTATGTTTGCATCAGTGGTGGAGGGAGGCAAATGTCGACAGGGAAGTGGGGAGGAGAAAATAGAAGGAACGACGGTCGGAAGGTAGGATATTCGACATGTTTTGAGACGTCGCAGGTGAGTAGTGCTAGGACAGCGATGATACAGTGGGGGAAGTCGGCTAGAAGGATGAGGAGGAGGAGGACACCCAATAAGGCGATAAGCGATGAGAATATTAGCGAAAATGACAGGAAGTATGGTTGAGATGAGGGGCGATGAGGAGAGCAGGAAGAATGATGGTGAAGATGAGGGTGGTAAGAATTGAAGAGAAGGGAGGAGGCAACAACTAGTGAGAAGGATGATGACGAGAGCGGTCAATAAAGAGGCGAGGAGGGGCCGTGAGGAGGGGCCGTGAGGAGGGGCCGTGAGGAGGGGCCGTGAGGAGGGGCCGTGAGGAGGGGCCGTGAGGAGGGGCCGTGAGGAGGGGCCGTGAGGAGGGGCCGTGAGGAGGGGCCGTGAGGAGGGGCCGTGAGGAGGGGCCGTGAGGAGGGGCCGTGAGGAGGGGCCGTGAGGAGGGGCCGAGAGGAGGGGCCGTGAGGAGGGGCCGTGAGGAGGGGCCGTGAGGAGGGGCCGTGAGGAGGGGCCGTGAGGAGGGGCCGTGAGGAGGGGCCGTGAGGAGGGGCCGTGAGGAGGGGCCGTGAGGAGGGGCCGTGAGGAGGGGCCGTGAGGAGGGGCCGTGAGGAGGGGCCGTGAGGAGGGCCGTGAGGAGGGGCCGTGAGGAGGGGCCGTGAGGAGGGGCCGTGAGGAGGGGCCGTGAGGAGGGGCCGTGAGGAGGGGGGGGCGGCGAGGGCCCTATGGGTGGTCGATGCTGCATCGCCCCTGTGCCTTCTCATCGCCCCGGGCGCACTGCGATACGGGGCCTTGTGTGCGTTCCGACACGCACGCGGGCGGTGGTGGCCGCGGCGCACTCACCTCAGAGAAACACGCGCGCGCTCTTTTACCACCCTGACTCCAGTCTCTGTGGGAATGGCCGCGTTGGCTTGTAACGTAATATCTTGCAGTCGTTACATTGTTCATCACATGTTCTATGCTTCCCTTGCAACTGTTGAATGTAGTGACTTTAGGCAAAAAGCAATGTTGTTCGTACAAACTGTATTATTTACTGTAAAAAAGCACTACGGAAATTGATGAGACATTCCATCTAGAACGTTTCATGCTACAATCATCAGACGACAGAAAGGTGTGACACGAAATAGTACTAGTTTTTGTTGGTCTTTATTATGAGAAACAACAGAATTGAGAAGTTGCAGCATTTATGTTCTTTGATAGAAGGTCATTGTTGTGTTAATAAATGAAATGTATTTTAGACTTGAATTTCATTTCAATGTTTACTAAATTTGCTATATTTTACTTTTTACGGTGTTTAATAACTTAGAACAACCCATAGTATCAGATAATTATGATGCCAACTCATTTTAAATAGCAATTTTTAAAAATAATAGTTATCTAATTCTATAATATTTATTTTTATCGATTTCGAATATCACATGTATCCGGAACGCATACGTATTTTTAAATGATATTTTTGCTTCGTGGACCTCTTTTACCTTTTCTAAATGGGAAACTGACAGACGAAAATCTGTTGTCCTTTCGGTGTACTCGTGCACACTGTGGCAGGCAGCGAATCGCGATTGCCATCTGGTGCCTGAACGTTTACGTTTCACCTCCCCAGCAAACTCCATCAGCACCCTCCTACCACACTCCTCTTCACCCTCACCCACCCTCCCCACGCCATCACCATTCGCCCTCCCCCCACCACATCTGAATTCTCAGTTCTTTTTCGCATTTTCCGGTCTATTATACGCTATTCCCTCCGTCTCGTCTGGTTCGTCCCGTCCGAACGCTCTTACTCCCTCCCGACATGCCCCGCTCCACTTACTCCATCCCCATCTATATAGAACCGTTCTGCCCGCCGCTCTCCAACCCACCCCGCCTCACCCACCCGCTCCACCCCACCCGCTCCACCCCACTCCACCCCGCTCCACCCCACTCGCTCCACCCCGCTCCACCGACCACTCCGCCCCGTCCTTTGTCTGCCGCTCCGCCCCGCTTCTCTTCGCCCCGCTTCGCTCCATCCCGCCTCGTCCTTTGTCTGCCGCTCCGCCCCGCTTCTCTTCGCCCCGCTTCGCTCCATCCCGCCTTGCTCCGCTCCGTCCCGCCCCGCTCCGCTCCGTCCCGCCCCGCTCCGCTCCGTCCCGCCCCGCTCCGCTCCGTCCCGCCCCGCCCCGCTCCGCTCCGTCCCGCCCCGCTCCGCTCCGTCCCGCTCCGCTCCGTCCCGCCCCGCTCCGTCCCGCCCCGCTCCGCTCCGTCCCGCCCCGTTCCGCTCCGTCCCGTCCCGCCCCGCTCCGTCCCGCCCCGCTCCGTCCCGTCCCGCTCCGTCCCGTCCCGCTCCGTCCCGCTCCGCTCCGTCCCGCTCCGCTCCGTCCCGCCCCGCTCCGTCCCGCCCCGCTCCGCTCCGTCCCGCCCCGCCCCGCTCCGCTCCGTCCCGCCCCGCTCCGTCCCGCCCCGCTCCGCTCCGTCCCGCTCCGCTCCGTCCCGCCCCGCTCCGTCCCGCCCCGCTCCGCTCCGTCCCGCCCCGCTCCGCTCCGTCCCGCCCCGCCCCGCTCCGCTCCGTCCCGCCCCGCTCCGTCCCGCCCCGCTCCGCTCCGTCCCGCTCCGCTCCATCCCGCCCCGCTCCGTCCCGCCCCGCTCCGCTCCGTCCCGCCCCGTTCCGCTCCGTCCCGTCCCGCCCCGCTCCGTCCCGCCCCGCTCCGTCCCATCCCGCTCCGTCCCGTCCCGCTCCGTCCCGCTCCGCTCCGTCCCGCTCCGCTCCGTCCCGCCCCGCCCCGCTCCGCTCCGTCCCGCCCCGCTCCGTCCCGCCCCGCTCCGCTCCGTCCCGCCCCGCCCCGCTCCGCTCCGTCCCGCCCCGCTCCGTCCCGCCCCGCTCCGCTCCGTCCCGCTCCGCTCCGTCCCGCCCCGCTCCGTCCCGCCCCGCTCCGCTCCGTCCCGCCCCGCTCCGTCCCGCCCCGCTCCGCTCCGTCCCGCCCCGCCCCGCTCCGCTCCGTCCCGCCCCGCTCCGTCCCGCCCCGCCCCGCTCCGCTCCGTCCCGCCCCGCTCCGCTCCGTCTCGCTCCGCTCCGTCCCGCCCCGCTCCGTCCCGCCCCGCTCCGTCCCGCCCCGCTCCGCTCCGTCCCGCCCCGCTCCGCTCCGTCCCGTCCCGCCCCGCTCCGTCCCTCCCCGCCCCGCTCCGTCCCGCCCCGCTCCGTCCCGCCCCGCTCCGTCCCGCCCCGCTCCGCTCCGTCCCGCCCCGTTCCGCTCCGTCCCGTCCCACCCCGCTCCGTCCCGCCCCGCTCCGTCCCGTCCCGCTCCGTCCCGTCCCGCTCCGTCCCGCCCCGCTCCGTCCCGCCCCGCTCCGTCCCGCCCCGCTCCGTCCCGCCCGGCTCCGTCCCGCCCCGCTCCGTCCCGCCCCGCTCCGTCCCGCCCCGCTCCGTCCCGCCCCGCTCCGTCCCGCCCCGCTCCGCTCCGCTCCGTCCCGCCCCGCTCCGCTCCGCTCCGTCCCGCCCCGCCCCGCTCCCCTCCGTCCCGCCCCGCTTCGCTCCGTCTCGCTCCGCTCCGTCCCGCCCCGCTCCGTCCCGCCCCGCTCCGTCCCGCCCCGCTCCGTCCCGCCCCGCTCCGCTCCGCTCCGTCCCGCCCCGCTCCGCTCCGCTCCGTCCCGCCCCGCTCCGCTCCGCTCCGTCCCGCCCCGCCCCGCTCCGCTCCGTCCCGCCCCGCTCCGCTCCGTCTCGCTCCGCTCCGTCCCGCCCCGCTCCGTCCCGCCCCGCTCCGTCCCGCCCCGCTCCGTCCCGCCCCGCTCCGTCCCGCCCCGCTCCGCTCCGTCCCGCCCCGCTCCGCTCCGTCCCTCCCCGCCCCGCTCCGTCCCGCCCCGCTCCGTCCCGCCCCGCTCCGTCCCGCCCCGCTCCGTCCCGCCCCGCTCCGTCCCGCCCCGCTCCGTCCCGCCCCGCTCCGTCCCGCCCCGCTCCGTCCCGTCCCGCTCCGTCCCGTCCCGCTCCGTCCCGCCCCGCTCCGTCCCGCCCCGCTCCGTCCCGCCCCGCTCCGTCCCGCTCCGTCCCGCCCCGCTCCGCTCCGTCCCGCCCCGCTCCGCTCCGTCCCGCTCCGCTCCGTCCCGCCCCGCTCCGTCCCGCCCCGCTCCGTCCCGCCCCGCTCCGTCCCGCCCCGCTCCGTCCCGCCCCGCTCCGCTCCGTCCCGCCCCGTTCCGCTCCGTCCCGTCCCGCCCCGCTCCGTCCCGCCCCGCTCCGTCCCGTCCCGCTCCGTCCCGTCCCGCTCCGTCCCGCCCCGCTCCGTCCCGCCCCGCTCCGTCCCGCCCCGCTCCGTCCCGCCCCGATCCGTCCCGCCCCGCTCCGCTCCGTCCCGCCACGCCCCGCTCCGCTCCGTCCCGCCCCGCTCCGCTCCGTCTCGCTCCGCTCCGTCCCGCCCCGCTCCGTCCCGCCCCGCTCCGTCCCGCCCCGCTCCGTCCCGCCCCGCTCCGTCCCGCCCCGCCCCGCTCCGCTCCGTCCCGCCCCGTTCCGCTCCGTCCCGTCCCGCCCCGCTCCGTCCCGCCCCGCTCCGTCCCGTCCCGCTCCGTCCCGTCCCGCTCCGTCCCGCCCCGCTCCGTCCCGCCCCGCTCCGTCCCGCCCCGCTCCGTCCCGCCCCGCTCCGTCCCGCCCCGCTCCGCTCCGTCCCGCCCCGCTCCGCTCCGTCTCGCTCCGCTCCGTCCCGCCCCGCTCCGCTCCGTCCCGCCCCGCTCCGCTCCGTCCCGCCCCGCTCCGCTCCGTCTCGCTCCGCTCCGTCCCGCCCCGCTCCGCTCCGTCCCGCCCCGTTCCGCTCCGTCCCGTCCCGCCCCGCTCCGTCCCGTCCCGCTCCGTCCCGCCCCGCTCCGTCCCGCCCCGATCCGTCCCGCCCCGCTCCGCTCCGTCCCGCCACGCCCCGCTCCGCTCCGTCCCGCCCCGCTCCGCTCCGTCTCGCTCCGCTCCGTCCCGCCCCGCTCCGTCCCGCCCCGCTCCGTCCCGCCCCGCTCCGTCCCGCCCCGCTCCGTCCCGCCCCGCTCCGTCCCGCCCCGCTCCGCTCCGTCCCGCCCCGCTCCGCTCCGTCCCGTCCCGCCCCGCTCCGTCCCTCCCCGCCCCGCTCCGTCCCGCCCCGCTCCGCTCCGTCCCGCCCCGCTCCGCTCCGTCCCGTCCCGCCCCGCTCCGTCCCTCCCCGCCCCGCTCCGTCCCGCCCCGCTCCGTCCCGCCCCGCTCCGTCCCGCCCCGCTCCTTCCCGCCCCGCTCCGTCCCGTCCCGCTCCGTCCCGTCCCGCTCCGTCCCGCCCCGCTCCGTCCCGCCCCGCTCCGTCCCGCCCCGCTCCGTCCCGCCCCGCTCCGTCCCGCCCCGCTCCGTCCCGCCCCGCTCCGTCCCGTCCCGCTCCGTCCCGTCCCGCTCCGTCCCGCCCCGCTCCTTCCCGCCCCGCTCCGTCCCGCCCCGCTCCTTCCCGCCCCGCTCCGTCCCGCCCCGCTCCGTCCCGCCCCGCTCCGTCCCGTCCCGCTCCGTCCCGTCCCGCTCCGTCCCGCCCCGCTCCGTCCCGCCCCGCTCCGTCCCGCCCCGCTCCGTCCCGCCCCGCTCCGTCCCGCCCCGCTCCGTCCCGCCCCGCTCCGTCCCGTCCCGCTCCGTCCCGCCCCGCTCCGTCCCGTCCCGCCCCGCTCCGTCCCGTCCCGCTCCGTCCCGTCCCGCTCCGTCCCGTCCCGCTCCGTCCCGCCCCGCTCCGTCCCGCCCCGCTCCGTCCCGCCCCGCTCCGTCCCGCCCCGCTCCGTCCCGCCCCGCTCCGCTCCGTCCCGCCCCGCTCCGCTCCGTCCCGTCCCGCCCCGCTCCGTCCCGCCCCGCTCCGCTCCGTCCCGCCCCGCTCCGCTCCGTCTCGCTCCGCTCCGTCCCGCCCCGCTCCGCTCCGTCCCGCCCCGTTCCGCTCCGTCCCGTCCCGCCCCGCTCCGTCCCGCCCCGCTCCGTCCCGTCCCGCTCCGTCCCGTCCCGCTCCGTCCCGCCCCGCTCCGTCCCGCCCCGCTCCGTCCCGCCCCGCTCCGTCCCGCCCCGCTCCGCTCCGTCCCGCCCCGCTCCGCTCCGTCCCGTCCCGCCCCGCTCCGTCCCTCCCCGCCCCGCTCCGTCCCGCCCCGCTCCGTCCCGCCCCGCTCCGTCCCGCCCCGCTCCGTCCCGCCCCGCTCCGTCCCGCCCCGCTCCGTCCCGCCCCGCTCCGCTCCGCTCCGTCCCGCCCCGCTCCGCTCCGCTCCGTCCCGCCCCGCTCCGCTCCGCTCCGTCCCGCCCCGCTCCGCTCCGCTCCGTCCCGCCCCGCTCCGCTCCGCTCCGTCCCGCCCCGCTTCGCTCCGCTCCGTCCCGCCCCGCTTCGCTCCGCTCCGTCCCGTCCCGCTTCGCTCCGTCCCGCCCCGCTCGGCTCCGCTCGGCCCCCCTCGGCCCCGCTCGGCCCCGCTCGGCCCCGCTCGGCCCCCCTCGGCCCCGCTCGGCCCCGCTCGGCCCCGCTCCGCCCCGCTCGGCCCCGCTCCGCCCCGCTCCGCCCGGCGTTCCCTGGCCCCATTCCGCTCCGTCCTCTATCTGCCGCTCCGCCGTGTGCCGCGCCGGGCTCTGTTCCACTCCACCCCGCTACATAGCCCATTCCGTCCCTCCCCTCTTCGCCCTGCCCCCCCTCTCTGCCCTGTTTCTGCCGCGCCGCGCGCGGTGCCTAAATGGCTGCTGCCTATCGCGTCCCAACCCCCCGGCGCGCGCGGAGCAGAGGGTGGGGCGGCGCCGATTAATATCTGCGGAATCAGCGACGCCGCGTGGGTGATGTCAGACACCGCATTTCCATTTCGGCTCGTGCCCGCACTCACAGCAGCCGCGCCGTGAGCCCATCTCGTTTCTCGCGCGTTCGCTGCTGTTGTTTTCCGGGTCTTAGTTTTCATAACTGCTGAGAGAATAGTTTTTTTTCCATTTGTACACAACTTGTCTTAATCTGGCGTGGTAATTATTATCTGTTTTCTTTTCAATGGTTAGTTCGTTTAATTTCCTTTAACGCTAGAAAAAAATGTAGTTTTCATTTTTTTAAAGTGTAGAGATGTAAAGAGCATAATTATTTTCAACGTTTCATCTCTGGTTTCTTTTTTAATATCGACTCAAATGCTGATGCCATATCTCTCTCTCTCAAAATATTGTATAATATTCACTGAAATTAAATTGTGTTTTCTTCAATAACTAATGTGGTAATCAAATTATGTCGCAAACTCTAAAACTTAGTTAACAGAAAATGAAAATAGGTTGTTCCAAACGACTTTTTTTAGCTAATATTGATGATACTCCTGATCTCGTCGTTCTTGTGCAGAGGAAATCTTTTCCAGACCTGTGCTTCGCGAGATGATGAGAAAGAGCTCTTCTTTTGTCTTTATTTTGTTTCGTCGGGTCTCCTTGTCTCTGAGAGAAGCTTAGAGAGTTATCCACTTAAAGTTATATTGAAACAAATGTGTTCAAGTCCAAGACTTTTTCATTAGCACCATCTCCTTGTCATAATGAACTCTGAAATGATCGTAATGAATGACGCTTGGTGTTTGTTTTGCCGTATTTCAATCTGTAGAAACTCTGTCCCATTCTTGGCTAAAAGTCCCGCTTTACCTCCTGCTGGCTGCTGATTAAAGAAGAAGAATTACGACGTAAATTTGAAAGCTAAGTGATCAACTAGTAAACAATGAAAATTAAATATTCTCTCCATATAAGAGCCGCTCGTCAACGTCATTTCCGTTCCAGAGCGGCTCGTTGCTTTTCTGCAAACACCAGGTAATGGCTTCTCCTCTTGGGCGGTAAATGACGAGAAATAACCGCCCGTTGCTCAGCTCGTTTCTTTCCCAGCATTTTTTCCCTCTCTCAAAAAAGAGTGGATCATTTAGCACTTTGGGGTGAATATAAAATTCTGCTTTAGCTCCAGTGACTTCAAACCTAAATGAATATTTAATCAAAGCTTTTTGCATGATTTAAATTCCCCATCACCTATATTCTACTTTATGAAATCACCTTCAATTTGGCGAAAGGAAAATTACTAGCTGAATGGCAAAATTATGTTATCCATTACGCACCGTCTAGTTGATTGTTTCTAGCTTAATTATCAATTCTTTGTATATAAACAAATTTTTACCGTGAAACATTTAAAAATGTTCACTGAAATATGTCAGAATTAATCGTAAAATATTTTCTTTCCTTTTAACATTTTACATACGTGTGGTACAAACGCAATCTTATTTGCATCTTTTTCGGGGTGGGATTTGTCAATTATAGTAGTTAATACGATTTTCTAAAACAATAACGGTAAATTGTCTTCATTCTACTAAAATGTATGTTATATATTTTCCAGACAGAAAATATAACTGATTGAAAGCAAGACTCTAAATAAAATACTGTATTAAATATGATGAATGCAATATACCTCACTAATCGCAAAACGTGCCTTTTGCCACTGACTAAAATGACTTTGCAGCTGTTTCTTACATTTAAACCTTCTTAAAGGATTTGCGCCGACAGTGAAAAGAAATAGCTTCCCGGGCTCTAATGTGCCCGTTCCTTGAAGTCGACTGGCTTCCTTGCCTTCCGTCCACTCTGCTTTCCGCGTTCTCTTCCCGCAGGAGGTTGGAACGTTTAACACCCCGGGTTAAATATGCCAACCGAGCTCCGTTTCCCTCGATGAGCGGACAGCAGCGCCTCCAACGGCCTGGAACGTTATTAGTTTCAGCCCGGCGGCCCATTTCTCTTTGTGGGCGCTCGGCGGCGCGTGCGAAAAATCGTGGCTGGCGGTCCCTCTCCGAGATCAACTTCATTTCAGTTTGGCGAAAAAAACACGCTAACTGGTGTTGAATGTTGCTCAACTCGCTGTGGAGTGAGGTTGCGTGTTTTGTGGTTTGCGAATACGTTGCTAAAACACGTACGTGGATATGGCTGCGAGCCGAAATGTGGGAAAGCCTGGAAATTAATCATTCTCTGCCAATATACTGCGTTCGCTAGATGTATTGTTTTAAATTTACGTTGCCTTATTCGCAAAGTATCAAAAAAGGTAGATTCATTTTTTTTTCAAAATATTCCAGATTTTTGACCTGACGCATTACTTACACTTTGATTTTATGAAAGTCAGTCATGCAACCTAAAGATTATTACTAAACTAATCTGAAATATTAGTAAGCAAAAGTCCTCTTGAATAGTCGTCCGACCAACATAATTCCCTTTTTTGCCAAGAAACTGTTTTGATATGTTTCTCTGGTTGTGTTATTTATTTCCTCTCTTTCGATTAATAATGGTTGTCCGTAGCAAAAAAATAAAGCAAATGTTCGTGCCTACCATTTTCACCTTACATTGGTTTCTAATGCATAGTTCCATTTTTTTTCAGTGCAATAAAAACGACATCCATTATATTTATTTGTACTCAATCATACTATCTCAGTACTCATTTCATCATAAGATTTCCACAATTCCAAATCTTTTTTGTGCTCGATATAACAGAACTGTGTGAGATAAAGGAAACGTTTCTTCGGCACTATAAGTGGTAGACATCACCAAGAAATCTAACATTATTTTTCGGTTGCTCTCTATATGATCGGGTTACTGCGTCCATATTACATCTCATTAGTTTGTTTTTATAAATAATTTGATTAATGCATGCCGATTAAATGAAAGGATATCTAATATTACGAAATTATATATATATATATATATATATATATATATATATATATATATATATATATAACATTACGAAGAACTTAATTTTCGAAAAGAAAATTGTTTTCTTCCATTAAATTGAAATCGTTTAAAAATAGTATATTTGCGTATATCGTATCTTTGCGGAGACATATTTTTATTTGATAAAACTTAATATTTTCATAATTAAACCACCTTTAAACTGAGTTCTTAGCGACCAATCCACCATAAGTTTGAATTCTCCGTTTTAAAATACGCGGAAGTTACAAGTATATATATTATGTATTTCAAATGCACGCAGAAATTGAAAGAAAACTATGCAGCCTCCAGCCAAGTGAAAGGTGTCTATGGAAAACCACGAAAAATTCTCAGATTTTCACTTAAAATCGCAACTATTGATTGTGTTCTTCCACTTATTACCTTCTTTTATTCTTGGTATGTAAAGGACTTTATATGTAAATAGGTATATATGTGTATACATATATATGTATGTATGTAAAGAACTTACATATACCAATACATACCAAGAATATAAAAGGTAATAAGTAGAACAACAGAATCAATAGTAGCGATTTTTAAGTGAAAATCGAAAATGTTTCGTTGTTCTTGGAGTTTTCTCAGGTTCCTAAGTATTCCATTGACCCATAGACACTTTTCAGTAGGCTGGAGGCTGCATCTCTCTCTCTCTCTCTCTCTCTATATATATATATATATATATATATATATATATATATATATATATATAATGTATGTATATGTATACTCACACACTATGTTGCGTTTTCCACCTCCATAGAGTCATTTTCCATTTTTTTTATACACCCTTCGTCTGTGAATGAAACAATTTCAAGGAATTATTTCTCGATGACCGTGATTGATATTTAATGTATCACGGTAGCCCTCGATCCATTATTTCATTAGAGCTTTCTCCTGCCCAAATTGCGCAGGTCGGCCTATGCGCCCAACATGGACGCCCAGCACCGCGAACTGGGACGCTGTCCACCGCCCCCACTGGCCGAAGTTGCTCGCTGTTACCCCTCCTACAATTCCCCAAAGTTTGTTCCCCGTTAGTCAGGGTGACAAAATTATTAATGCTGTCGTTATACTCCGGACGAGTAAGATATTCATATGTCCAGACCTAGTTTGTATCCCTCGTTGCATCTTTTTTCTGCACGGCCCTCACACTTTTCCTTGCACTTGTTTCCTCAACCTTCATTTCAAGAAAGTTTTAATGAACACGAATTTTATTTCGGCATTACAAAGAATATTTTAAAAAAATCGTATTTTGAAATTTAAAATGTATATTAACTGTAAAGTTGTTGAATCTAAGTTATAATTTAATTTATTTGTATTTATTGATTGTAAAGTATGCAACATCATTCGATAGTTGTGTTATACGTTTTTTGGAAAATTAGTTGTTCAAAGATCGTACCATAAAGTAAGTATTCTTTCGATAAATAACTTGGATTGAAGTAAAAATAACCAAATCAAAATACAGTTAAAATAAAAAAGCTTATACAATTTAGGAATTATTATTGTCAGTATTAAAACAAGTTGTGTAACAAAATCTTACGAATATAATATTTTACATTTATGTCTTTTTCAATTTCATAACATTATGTTGAATTGCAAACTTTGCTTATGATACAATATGCATGTGTGTAATATCAATTTCCTGAATTATTTTCTAAGGAAATTTCTTTTTGACATTCTTATTTTCTTATTTCTTATTGACTTTCTTATAAGTAGACCATACATTTTCGTACTGTTTTTTTATTTTATTTAAAGTTGCTATGAAAGGTTAGGTCACGAGTGACCACTGATAATTACACAATTTTACGTTATTTTTGACAGAATAATATGAGAAGAACAGTACATATCAATAGTTGTACTGTTTATATCAGCGGTTAATTACAAAACGAGTTGCAGGTCACTAGATAGCGTTTCCCACTGTAAAAGGTAGTTTTATTCTTCAGAATCTAAAATCACGAAAAACGGCTTGGGTTTCAAGACTTCCCGAACTGCTTCACTTAGACAATCCTACTGATGTTACAAGTTAAGGAACCAACTTGTTGAAAGAATATATCGTGTTGAGTTTCCTCTTGTATTGAATCAGTTCCCTTTGAAGGGAATTGGATAGACTGCGATACGAAACGAAATTTTCCGAGATCGTGTTTCTGCGAGAGCGAAAGCAATGGTGTCCATTTCCCGCGCTATCTCGCGAGGTCTGTGCAGTCGAAGCCTCTGTATTCTTATAGCCTATCCTAAACTTTCCGTTCAACTTCATTGAAAGAGCGACTGGGGATCCAAACTGGCAGCGGCATGGGTCGCTTTGTAGCAGAGCTAAAGAACACGAATGTGATTTTTATTCTAAATCGACTTAGGGAGTCGTTTCTAAGGTTTTTCTTATCTCTGGCAATGCTGAGTTGTGTTCGATAAAGGTTCATTTGATTTCAAAAACGTCAAATCGTTTCCAGTATTCTGAAGTTTTAGATCATAAATGGTATATATGTGTGCGCGTGATATGACATTGTGAGCATTCATTATGGGCAAAGAAAAGTATAATTCATACAGAAATATGTTTATGTATTTCGTTTCTTTAAGATATAACGTCATTTCTTTGGGTTGACTGATTATTTAGGATTTCCGGGAATATCAACTGCTGCGATCATTAGTTCCGAAAGCGTGGTTAAGGTTTTCTCCGGGGAGATGGCGTCTTGTTCGTCCTCTGCTGGATGGTGAGATCCGTCTCCGACCTACATGTCGACTCGCGGGGCTACCCTCAACCAGGTATCTCTCAACAGCACGGCACCGCCCCAGCCCGGACAGGTCCGACAAGTCTTTGCGATAGTGCATGTGTGATAATGTGTGTACAAGTCGCCTGGTGAGGATCGAACTCACAACATCACAATCACTCAACTCATATTGCGTTGCTTTAAGGTTTGTCCTTGCCGAAGCAAGCGAGAACATTGTAAAGCAAACTGAAAGTAACGTAATATTTTCCTAATTCTCTGATTCTACTACAATTTGCTTTTCGTGGGAAATACCTAATTCGTTTCATCTAAAAATTTTACGATTAATTATTGTAGATAAGTAAAGCTCAACTGCAGAGATTGTTTTACTATCAATCTACAATTAATATCAAGTTAATACAGATTTTATATTTAACCATCTCTTTGAGCATTTTCTAGGCGCCGGCTTTGGGTAGTGTTGACGGTTTGCTTGGTTTTATCTTATATTTCATCAAGTGTCAGTATCAACAGCTCACTACAAGTAATCCACGTACAATACATGTACGTTTCTTTACAATGCAATGATTTTCTATAACTCGAGATCGAAAATGTCTACTATTTTTTTAAAAAGAATGCTAATCTGGCGCTTTTTTAATTATATTTATATATATTTTGTTTGTTTTCTTTTAAAAAAGTTTACTCATCTTTCAACTATTCATAGTTGAAATGAAAATATTAGTTGACATGTTGTAGTTAAAATGACGGGAAGGGATTCTGGAACTCAAGAAATCTTGCGCAAATCTTCTCCCCTTATGTCACATACAGTTTTTACTACTTTTTGAGTAAATAAATCGAAATCTAAATTCTACCATGCAAAAACGATGAAGCAATCAGATTTCGTTGTCAACGGAATGGATGAACTTTAAATTTTAGAATAGTATAAAGAAAACGTTTCATTCTACGTGCTGGGGTTCATTTGCAGCACCATTTGAACTTCAAAAAGCGAAGTAGTACATTTTTATTGTTATTTCTCTCAGATGCAAATTTTATTGCTACTGTTTTGCGCATCTGGAAGTTACTACGGTTGAAAGGAAATACAGTTTACAGTCATCCCATTGCTTGTTCTTCAATCTGGGTTTTTTATTTCGTGTTAAATTCTAGGCATTACTTGCAATACACATTTGCCACATTGGTGTACGAGTAACTGTAACGGACAACCTACGCAGAGACATGCATAAATTTGCATTCTCATTACGGGATGAAATATTGCACGGGAGAAAGCGCCGGGTGGATATTCAATGTCATTGCGAGTATCCTGTTTGTTTTGCAAAGCTCAGCTGTGGAGTAATCCGAGATAATTGCTTTTGGCAAATCTATTTTATTTTTGTATGACTTAGGTACGAATGCCCAGCTAAATAAATGTCAAAACGTTAGGGCGGTGTTACCAAAGTACTCAGGAAATGTCAGTTATGTTTAATTTATAGGTAGGGTAGGTAAGAGTCCAGATGTGTTGCGGTAATTATGATTGAATTATGTAAATTAATACAAAGTTGGCTTTTTAATATAAATATATTTGTATCGTATAGAAAATCAGTCTTTCTAAACACCACCAATCAACCATCTTCATGCTCTTCTAATATCAAGGATGTAGTATATCCCTGCGCATTATTCTATTTATTATGGGTAAGACATTTAAGATTGAGCAGTTTGAGTTATATGCTGCTGGTATTCACAGTCAAATGATGTACGCATTATTTTTATTAGAAGCTTTTTTTGCCAAGAAATGTATCGAAATGCGAATTAATTAATAGTCTCTATTCATTTTTAAATGTTCTTAAGTTTCTTTATGAAGTGATCCTTATATAAAAAACTAATTATAATATATGCACAAAAACGTGATTGTAAATTTAAAAAAAACTAGCGAACATTTGGGCGTTATCAGAACATTCCATTGCTCTAATGATTCCCTTGTTATTATTGCCTCAATAAATACGAAATTTTGACTATATGATGTCAAAAGTCTCTAGCAAGCATTATTATGTTATCCCAATCAAACGTAAGAGAAAGTGAAGTACATGTATTAAGAACAAATCATTTTCCTTTTTTTATTAGCCAACTGCACATCCCATTAAGGACAAGGACCTCCTCTTCGCGCAGGGAATTATTAATCCTTCTTTAATGTAGTGATAGGATGATGATAAAGGGTGAAGGCACCATCACAAATATGTCCATGCCCGAGGCGGGATTCGAACGCGCGATCCATTTTTCGTTATCTACTAATAATTCGTCTCGGGAAAAATGTATATGGTATATTATGAAACTTGACTGTTAAGTGTGAGTTAGCTTATTTACAAGTCAATTTTTTTCATCATTCACTTCTGTATTCTTTTTATGAGTATGGTGCGGAAAATTATTTTCAAAGGCGGGCAGAATAAATAATTTTACTTCTGAAAAATTTCGAGGTTGATTTTACAAAGCAAAGAGGATGCCTAGTGTGTAGCAAAATATTTGGTTGTAATTTTTGTATACTATTAATTCTCTCTGCTATTAGATTTTCTAAAACACTGACAGTGCGCTACGTAAGCTGTAGATTTTTATAACTGAAGGAATTTACACAACCTGCCTTGTAAATACCGTGGATGGAGAGATGCGAGCAAAACCGTTTGCAGCAAGCGGGCGGAAGGGCGCAATTGTAGCCCTGCGCCTGCAGGTATGCGGGCGGGCGAGAGCGCTGTGAGCCACGGAAAAAGGATTGTGCCGCATCCCACTCCTCCCCTCCCCTCCCCTTCGCTGCTGGCCTTTTACCCAGCATCCCCTAGGACAATAGACAGTGTTAAATACCTCTGCCTGAAACTGAAGAGGAGCGAAGCGTGCGGACAATGTCCTCCGGCTGATGAAACCCGAGATCTATAGACAAGCCCTTGCCTTGGGTACGTAGCCCTCCTATGGGACAAGTGGGTGAGAGACATTTTTGCGTCGTTTTGGAGATAATGAGAACTAGGATGGGGAGTATATGGGGTGAGAGGGGGAGAGAAGAGAATACGAACTATTTTACTTAAGTGTGGTTGGAAATGTCACACTTTTACCTCATGAGAAGTCTTTGTAAGAATTGGTACAACCATTGCAAACCAGTTTTTATCGAATTCAGGAGAATAGTTGTGCCGTACGGGTTTGCTAAGCAATAACAGACTGGTCAAATGAGAGAGCACGAAAGTCGCCTGGCTGCTTTTGAAAAAATCACAAATATCTCTTTCTGGGTAGTTTTGAAACACGAACTTTATCGATTTGTTCGAAACAGTTTATCAGTAATTAAAATGAGTTTGTTTTAACTTAATTGCAGTAAAAGGTGAAGGAAGATATTGGCCCTTTCAGAAATTGTCATTCCTAAGAGCCAAAAGGATCTTTATATGTCTAGATAAAAGAAAAAAAGAGCTTTATTCAATCTCGTAACAATATTCTAATCTGTATAGTTTATTAATTTTATAATTATTACATTTATTTCTTGAAAAGATGCATAGAAATATCGATAACATATTGAACAACAAATCAATTTCCGACAATAACTCAGGATGTTTTAGAGCAGAGTTCCTATCGTTCCCTGCTTCGACTCCTTTTAAGAGAATGGTTTGCTTTATTGAGTTTTTTTCTACAATAAACAGTATACAAACTACTTATAATACAAAAAAAATCACACGACTGACTTTTAAGATGGATAGATTAATTATTTAAAATTATTTTGAACTATTGCAATTTTTAAACTTACAAATGTAAACAAGTTTTTAAATACAAATATCATGGTATAACTGTGCTAAATTTTTGTTTTATTAATGTGAACGATGTGAAATTCCAAAATATTTACGAATTTTTAATTTATTATTAGGTGTTTTGTGGCTTTCTATAAGTGAAAAAATAACATTCATAAATATTTTTCGTAATTAATGATATCTTGAGCTTCATTATATACCGATGAGATGTCGATGCATATTCGGCTATCGATCCCGAATCGACACAGAGATCATCACCGCTTCTCCGCCTTTAGAGTTTCATTGACCCCCAGGGAATAGATAACGACCTCGTTGGAAATCTGTTTTAGAGAAAGAACAGTAAGCAATTGTTTCAGGGGTCTGGTGAGACATACAAAAGTTTCAAAATTGGCGAAAACCCGTCACGTCGAGAAACAGCAAAGTACATAAGCACCGGATTTATATACAGACGCGGATTTATAGATGCGGATATACGTTACTTGCATGTAAATACATGAGCTTTCGCTTTCCACTCCTTTGTCTCCCTCAACTTGTTTTCTTGAAGAGCTCTTAGACACGCTGTTCCGTGATATATACAAGAAATAAAGCTACGATAGAAATACTACTCATAGGAACCAATTGTTTACTTATTCAAAAGCCTTAATGTAGATAAATAATAATTAAGAAATAATTGTAGTACTTCTTGTATTAAATTGTGATGAGAAAATGTCCACCATATTACCTTCCTTTTCAGGTTTATTACACTTTGGCTTTTCCATCAAATAAAATGTATAAAATATAATACCCAATTCCCTTACACAAACTAACTCAAAGCATTACATAAATATTTATGACATACAAAATTTAAACAAAATAGAAAGATATACACAACCCAAAAAGTAAAAAAAGTACATAACATATTACACCTCTTATTTCACTTTCTTTGTCCTTTAAAGCTACAAAATATACACATTCGTTTGTCTTTATTATTCTCTCGCCATGACCAAAAGTTCTCAAGGTCTGTTTTGGCCAGGGCGTTTCAGTTCTTTACACAAGGTAACTTTAATTTGCTTCAAACAATGAGAAGTTAATGCTGTAAATTAAAACTACTCACGATAATTCAAAAACGATGTCACCAAAAGCAGACGCGCTAGCCGAAGAGCTACCAGTGACTCCGAAATGGAAGTTACCACAATTCAAGCACGTGTCGTTCCCGGAGGATGTAAGCGTCGTCAAGTGAGCTGAAGTTAAACATTGCGGCGTATTCACTGTCTTCTACGATAGTCAAGAACCGTCGGTATTCAACTTCAAATGGCGCCGAGCACTTTTTTGAAGCGGTGCGCGGTAAAGGACGATGTCATCACCGGTTATTTCCCCACTCTCCCGAGTGACGGGTGACGGGGTCCGTCGTGAAGGAGTGAGAGAGCGTTTCGCGCGCGCGTGGGAAGGCGGCGACTGGCGGATGGACAAGCGCAGCGACAGGGCGCGTTCGTAAATGAGGTTTTCTGTGCATTGCAGTATCAAAAGAAAAGGTGAGTGTATCGCTATTTTTGGTCTTAAGGACAAAAATCAAGTTACACCTTTCACTACAAACATGATTATAGAATTTCAGAGTAATGTCAGTGGTAAATAGCAATGTATACATTATGAGATTGTACTATTGCCATGCCAGTCATTCTCAGGAATGACTATTCAATTCAATTAGTTCAATTTGTTTTAAAATAAAACAGAAACATCTTCGTCGCCTTTTTGAGGAATAAACTCGAATATTTAATTTTATTTTCATATATAAATCAAACAATTCTAACTGACGTTCGAAGGAAAAAGTTATGTTTGCTTAATTTTCATGGTTCACGTTTGTCCCTTTACGGCAGAGATGAAACTTTCAAACGTAATCTTAAATCTTTTAATTAGAGAATATTATTTGTTATATCAATACAATGTATTGACAAGAAAGTTGCTATATATTTAACAATATTTTTAATACTTAAAATCTTTTTGATCGTGAAGCGATTATCATTGTCAGAGCTAATCTGAAAATATAACTATCAATTATAAAAATACAAATGAAGATTTGAAATTGAGGACATGAAACTGAATTGAATACATGGGAAATTGAATATTGCCTATGAAAAAATTGAGAAGTACCAATTGAAAGTCCATACAATTAATTACAAAATATAATGTTTAGTACTATGACAGTCGTGTAAGCACACCTTGCAGCTGATGGGCGGAAAATGAAATTCTGCAATTTCTCTAAAGTGCAAGTCATTTAAGATGGGAGAGTGACTCTCAGAGGGGGAAAAGGGGATTTTGCAACAGAGGCAAGGATTGGCGGAGGCAAGGATTGGCGGAGGCAAGGATTGGCGGAGGCAAGGATTGGCGGAGGCAAGGATTGGCGGAGGCAAGGATTGGCGGAGGCAAGGATTGGCGGAGGCAAGGATTGGCGGAGGCAAGGATTGGCGGAGGCAAGGATTGGCGGAGGCAAGGATTGGCGGAGGCAAGGATTGGCGGAGGCAAGGATTGGCGGGGGCAAGGATTGGCGGGGGCAAGGATTGGCGGAGGCAAGGATTGGCGGGGGCAAGGATTGGCGGAGGCAAGGATTGGCGGAGGCAAGGATTGGCGGGGGCAAGGATTGGCGGGGGCAAGGATTGGCGGAGGCAAGGATTGGCGGAGGCAAGGATTGGCGGAGGCAAGGATTGGCGGAGGCAAGGATTGGCGGAGGCAAGGATTGGCGGAGGCAAGGATTGGCGGAGGCAAGGATTGGCGGAGGCAAGGATTGGCGGAGGCAAGGATTGGCGGAGGCAAGGATTGGCGGAGGCAAGGATTGGCGGAGGCAAGGATTGGCGGAGGCAAGGATTGGCGGAGGCAAGGATTGGCGGAGGCAAGGATTGGCGGAGGCAAGGATTGGCGGAGGCAAGGATTGGCGGAGGCAAGGATTGGCGGAGGCAAGGATTGGCGGAGGCAAGGATTGGCGGAGGCAAGGATTGGCGGAGGCAAGGATTGGCGGAGGCAAGGATTGGCGGAGGCGGATGGATAGGGTGGGTCTCGGGGTGGAGTTATGGGAGGGGGGCTAATTGGAGCAGTAGTGACGAGAGTACAAGGAGTTGTTGAATGAGGCAAATCACATTATGGGTATTTAGATTTTTATGAATCATTATAATATTATTGTTTAATATTTTGAATCGAAATCTCAGTCGAGCTACTATGAGATGAAGAAATATTGATTTCTCTGCCTTACCCTTTCTTTTCACTCTGTTCTGTTGTTCTAAGTCTGAGTAATTCTTGAAGCGAGTGAGATGTTCAACAGATCTCTCAGAAGTGATGTTCTCGCATAAGCGGACGTCAGATGGAATGTGAAGTAGACTAACGTGAAGTCAATCACGCACCTTCATCAAGCTTGTATGCATTTCAGCGACTCTTCAAATAGCCACATTTTTCTTGGGAACCACTGCTGTGAAAACGATTCCATGAATCTGGTGTGAATGAACTCTGGCAGACGATCTCTTATTTCCATGGTTCCTACGAATGTGCAAACACACCCCTCTCATAAATTCTTCGTTTCGAGATAATTCCAAAATATAGATATAATTTGATTCTATTGTTTATATTGCTTGGTTGTAGAATCCAGAAACGAAAATCTACATTTACTAATAAGTATTTAAAAAAATGTACAATTGTTCTTCGTCCCTTATCTGGTTAATGACATTTACTTAAACATTTGCACATATATGTATTACATTTACACAAGCAATCCTATATATACACATTACATACAGCTTTTTTATTACTTACATGTACTGTATAAATACATACTCTACATATTTTTAAAAGTATTATAAGACAGTTTATTTTGATAGCGAATAATTTATCTCTCGTAGAGCCTCCTTTTTAATGCGTTTGATTCGTTCCAAGGCAAGATTTTTATGAGGCAACCTTCACATTCTCCTCTGTTGATACGAATGCCAGAGTATTCGCGGAAAGAGGAAGATAGGGTTTCGGGCTGTCAGCGCATGGCAACGGCGTGCTCTCGTGGCGAGCGGGTGAACGGACGGTCTCACGGGGGGTGGGGGTGGGGGGGAGGCGCGTTCTTGCAGCGTGAGTGGGCGTGGGAAGTCATCCACTGCTTACTCGCGCTGTTAACTTGCACTGACTCGTGTTTCCCGTGACAACTGTAATGATTCACACGGCCTGCCGTCTGCGCAACAGTAAGTCGTGGTGCAGCGACCTGATGGGCCTCACCCTCTCTTGGCACATTCGCATGGAAGATGGTCGTTTTGGGAAGTCCAACAATGGAAATTCCACGGAGATACGAAGAATAAATAATAATTAGTCTATATATTCGAACTCTGAAATATTGTTGTGCTACTTGTTGTAATTGTAATATATTGGAAATATTGTAAACTACTTTCGAAAGTTTTCAGTATTTTTTCAGGAGAGATGTAATCAAGAATAAATGAAATTATTTCAAGTCAAAGTGAAATGTCTGGCGTAACTTTCTTTAATATCTTAAAATCACATTTCTCAAAAGTTGAATGCATATATTAACCAATGGATAAATTGTAATGGAACAATTCCAAATTACGTTTTTCAGCAATTAATCTCGAGACCGATTACTTGAGAGCATGTTTTATAAAACAATGTCATGTTGTATTTGCTCTGGTTGGCGGATTTGAGGCAGAGAGACGCATCGTAGATGAGGAAGTGATCGGTGAACGGAAAATGTATTGAAAAACGTACGTAATGCACGGATGTGTATTTTTTCTTAGGGCTCCTAGCACACTAAGCAGTTACCTTCAAACCTTCATGGTATATTTCGTATCGTATACCTTACATTTTGGCTCCGCGGATTTGACGTCACCATACCTTCACGATTTAATGGTGTGGAAAGGCAAGGAACTAATATCCATTCCCAGGACGTGGGATTCGAACCTGCGGCCCTTCGAATCAAGGCAGTGAGGCGTTTTGCGGTATGAAAATCTAGTCATACAGTACTGTGTATTATTAGTTGCATTACTATTATAATTCTTACCTATTATTGTTGTCCTACTAATTTATACCCGTGTAACTCATCAGGAAATTAACAACCTGTTTCTGAATAGATTTATTACCTATTAATGCAAATTTTTAATGTGTTTTATTTTTATTAATTTAATTTCACTCCCCGATTTTGATCCAGTAGGATCCCCTTGAAAATGGCAAGATTTTGTTAAAGGTCAGATTCTTGACAGAGTATTCGCCCCTCTGTATTCGTTACTCCTGGTACGTGTTCGAAACATTCTAAGCCTATACCATTACTTGTTCATACTATCGTATTGCGATGTCAATATTAATTCGATGTTTTAAGTTATTCATTAGATTTAAAGAATAAAAATGAGCTAATTTTCTTTTCTACTTCTTAAAATTAGAAAGCAAAAGCTGGCTCTTCAAGTCTGTAGCAAGTGGGATACTTCCAGTTTTAATTTTTTTAAATTTGTGTTTAAAGCGGACACTACTGGTGTCGCTACCCTGCAAACGCCTTATGGAAAAATCAATCGGTTCCACGAACAAATGACCGCTCATGGAGGGAATCGCCTCATGGAAGTGGCCGTTTGAACGGGGTTCAGTTAAGCAGGGCGCACAGAGAAAATTAGGGACATGGGGCAGTTGATCCACGGGGCCCCTCATTTCCAACAGAATATTCCCTCCTCTCCCAAATTCATAAACAGAATTAATTTCTCCATGCATCAGAAATAACATACAGCGTTACATTTGGATTAGAGATGAATACATTTTTTAAAATATCTTTTTAATGAAAAAATATTGGGGCCCAAATTAAGTCGGTGCCAGGGGCAGGTTGCCTTTCTGATCGTCCATTGCACTTACGTGTTATAAATAATATTTGTTGACCTAACGTTGTCCCAGGTAGAGGAATTAAACCCTGCGCAGACCGCTCCTAGATCGCGCGCGTCCCGCTAGCGCCCGGCCGGGGCGCGGCGTGCGAGCGCGGGGCGACGGGCGTGCGGGCGGCTGCGCGGACGATCTCACGGGCGTGCGGGCGGGTGGGCGAGCGCACGCGGGGGGGGGGGAGGGGGGCGTGCTGCCGCCGGGCGCCGGCCGCATTGATCGCGTCGCGGTGGCACGAGCGAGCGAGCCGCGCCGGCTCCGGCGCTCGCCTCCGCTCCGCTCAGCGCGTGCCGGCGTCCCCGCCCCGCCCCGCTGCCGCCCCCGCTGCTGCCCCCGCCGCCGCCCCCGCCGCCGCCCCCGCCGCCGCCCCCGCCGCCGCCCCCCGCCGCCGCCCCCGCCGCCGCCCCCGCCGCCGCCCCCGCCGCCGCCCCCGCCGCCGCCCCCGCCGCCGCCCCCGCCGCCGCCCCCGCCGCCGCCCCCGCCGCCGCCCCCGCCGCCCCCGCCGCCCCCGCCGCCGCCCCCGCCGCCGCCCCTGCCGCCGCCCCCGCTGCCGCCCCCGCTGCCGCCCCCGCTGCCGCCCCCGCTGCCGCCCCCGCTGCCGCCCCCGCTGCCGACCCCGCTGCCGACCCCGCTGCCGACCCCGCTGCCGACCCCGCTGCCGACCCCGCTGCCGCCCCCGCTGCCGCCCCCGCTGCCTCCGCCCCCGTCACCCCACCTCCTCCACTACGGCTGCCAGATTTCCACGCGGCGCGCTGGACCCGTTGGCTGAGCAGCCCAAACGCCCACGAGATCCTCCGCGCAGCTGTTGGGTGCCGCCGGTCGACGTTCTCTGCCGGAAAGACCTAGGCGGAGCCTAGCGCGGGAGGAGGCTGGCTGCGAACAACACGGGACCACCGGAAACCTTTGGCGTATTACTTTGTTGCGTGGAATAGTTTTTTGTTGTGGTTAATATTTTTATTTGATTGTGTTACATCTATCACATTGTCAGCTTTACGCTAGTTGAACTTCTGAATTGTATTGCGAAAACTCGCCGTTTTAAGTAGAATTTAGTGAAGCCAGATATTTTAGATTTTACTGTTTAGTCTTCCCTACGTAAAATTTATCCCATCACTAGCACTTACATTCATTCATTCAATCATTCAATTTCCTCCACGTAGTGGGATAGTTCTGTAAAGTTGGCAAGCTTGTCATCTCTGGGCCTGTGACCTCTAGATTCGTACAATGACCTTTCATTATATTGTGTATATATATATATATATATATATATATATATATATATATATATATATATATATATATATATGTATGTATGTATGTATGTATGTATGTATGTATGAATGGCACAATAGTTCTTTACGGGCTAGGGCCTACCAGCAGCGTCCCGGCCTTGCGGCCATGGCATAAGGGGTACGTGTGGTTAGCATATAGCCATCCCTACGCTGTATTCTGGTATATTTAACTGGAGATTCCGCATCGTCACACAGCAACAGATATTAGGGCATGGCAAGCAAAGCGCACAGTTAATTTTGGCCCCGACCAAGAATCGAACTCGTTGCGCCGTGGAAAGCGAGCACGCTAACCAACGAGCCACCGACGGCTCCATTCATTATACTACGAAGGTAAACTTGTCTGAATATAAAAAAATTAGAGTACATTCATTATCTTTAACATCGCAGTATTTACTTATTGATTCTCAAGTTCTGAAATATATGTTATTCTTCTAAACTTATAAGCTGCATTGATTAGCACTTGGTTTATGGTTTGGCTATATTTATTAGGGAATGAGCGAATTTCTACGCCACGCGTCAAGTTCGCCATATTATGGCTTACCTATTCCTACTTTGCAGAGTCTAAAATGCAGAGCTTTAGGAGATCAGGTTCTGCTGCTCAGAATAAAACTACGAGCAACTGTGACTTCATAACCATAAACTTCATAAATTACATATATTTTCGTTCCTCGAATCACGACACACGTGTAATTATAAATGGCGGTGCAGTAACTATTACTTTGAGTTCACCAAATAAATAGTTAATATTTTTAATATATTTTCTTGCATTAAAAATATGAAACTACTAAATAAATCTATGAGTTCATTTAAATTACTTTCATACGAAAGATAGACGATAAAGGACACTTTTGAAAACAATTATTCTCCTCCAGTACCGCACGATACTATTTATAGAGTTAATGATTTCCAATGAGGACGTGATGTGGCTCTTCCGGGAAATGGCGAAATTTCTTCTTGAGTGACGCGGGCGAGCGCGTTGTCATTTTTGCGGGCCGCCCGCGCTCTGGTTGTTCGCGGTGCCCGAGTTGGCCGGACCGACCCACGGCTGCCTGCGCGGACGGCCGACGCGCCGCGCACGCTCCTACTTCACAGACTGCCCGCGCGGGCGCTGTGGGCGGGGGCGGGGGCGGGGGCGGTGGCGGGGACCGGCCGCGCGCCGATGCGGGCGCCAAGCTGCCCGGCCCGCCGGCGTTTCGCAAGGACGGCCTTGTGTCTATCGCCGGCGGGGGCGTTGCACTTTGGGCGAGTTCGCCCAGGCTACGTCCCTCGTACCCCCCAGAAATATAAGTTATTCGGTTCTCCGGAGAAATTAGGAATTAATAAAGAGTGATTTTAATGTGCCGAGGGCGTCGAAAGGGAATTTCCAAAACAAGAGTGGTTTTCTATGTTTTTTCCGACACAGGCGAATGCCGGAGCTGCACCCTAAAAAGCGCGCCACACACTGCGCGCGATCTTTCCTTCCTCTTCCTTGTGCAATCCTCTCTCCTTACACCACACTTACAAGATCCACATTACTACACATGTCGGCAGACTGTCGGGAGCTTAGAGTTGGTCCCGGATGGGTTGATGTCTCGATGGAAGGGATATCTGGAGGAGGAAATCCACCGCAATCTGACCTGAAGGTCGGCGCCGGATCTCACAATCCAGTGGGGGAGAAATACAGACTTCTACAGGGATAGAACGTCCACTATTTAAACGGGATGAATGACCCCATCAGTTGACGTCGGACACATTAATTAATCAATGAATCAATCGATTCTAAACAAGTGTTGCACGAAGATCATTTATGAATGTAAATAATTAAAATTTGAAAATATATTTCTTTATTTTAATGATAATACTAATCTTAATTCAATATTTTGTATCTCTTCAATATGTAAGAAAAATTAAATTTTGGTACAATTTATTGGTTGCCAACGATCCCAACACCTGTTAATTGGCTACCACTGGACAGGAAATTACTTCGGTGTATCATACAGATTTCAAACGAAAAATTAGGATGTTGAGATTACACTCCGCAGAAATCAGGAGGTTCACATGTAATGCGGAATTCATGCAACTAAGCAACACACATTTCTATTTTGCGTAACTCACAAACAGTGCGATAAAAAACCTTTAAAATCCCATTTTAAGACCACTCCGAGTTATATTTTAGAGGTTGTAATGTGCAAAATATGATCTTTCAAACGAAAAATGAATTCTATTTCATTTCTCGAGGATTAGCTCTTCTGAGAACCCCATTTCGTACCACGGGTGATCACTGATCAGATATGGACAGCATCACGAAATATATGAAAAAATATAGTAGTGATATTAAATGCAATTCAACGGCACGAGACTAAGTCTTTCTACATGTTAATAAGCTCTTGAAGACATTAGAATGTATCAGACAGTATCAGGCCCACAATGTACGACGTAACGCATAGATAATATGATATGAGACCCGGACAGTTCGACGATTCCCGCACGAAGCTATTTTTTCTGAAAAATCAATAATTTGCAAAGAGGGGAATGTTTGCATAGGTGTAACTAGCATTATATGATTCTCCATCGTAATTCTATGCATTTCATAGTTACAATACCAATGTAATGCTAGTGCACGAGTAAACGTTGAAATGGAATCAGTGAAATCCTTGCAATAAACCATGGAAATAATTATTCGTATCTTATTCCTCGATAAGGAGAGTATTATTTAATATAATTGTAATCCCCTTCACGAGTGAGATTTTTCGTGAATATTGCCCTTTCTGATCCTTAATTAACAGTACAACCTAGTGATAATATAGGTTGGTTGAATATATTTTATGAATATAAGGTTTATGATGATAAGGTTTCATTCTGAAAAAGGAACTGTATATTTTAATAATCAAAATCACAAATATCATCTCGTATGAGGGCTACACAGATAACATGTAAAATCGATTCATGACTGTAATATTTCATTTATTTGATCGAAGTCCAACAAAGAGATCCATGTAGCTCACATAAAATTATATGCGTCCTCGTTTTTACACACACGTGGTTATTGTGACTTCTCAAAATATTCACCTCGAACTAAAGAAGTAAATTTCTCTCTTTAGGATATAAACTGGATCAATGAGACCAGCCACTTTTGAAATTAAATTTTTTTGAAAGATAAAGCCACAGTGTGATTTGCGTGCGATTTGTATCATTGATTTGGGGCACGTACCACACGTTAGAAATAAATAACGAAGGGAAAAATAGATGCATCCTTTTCATGACTGAATAGGAAACAACATGAGGTTTCTAGTACAAACTCCTATCATCCTCAAATTGAAATCGAGTAAACTGCGTTTGCCCGCCGCCTGTCTGTCATTTTGATTAGACCCCTTCCGGCCACCAATCGAGATAATCGAAGTGCTATTCGACGTGTCGCGGTATCGAGATAGGGAACGATGGGGATTTTTGCCGAATTATTAAAATGTTCCAAGAAATTTATCGAAAAAAAATGTGTTTTTTTTTGTTTTTAAGCAACAAAATCGTGTTTTGGATGGCATACGACATATACAGAGGCCATCAATAGCTCATTCGATTTCTCCTGACAAGGTAAATAGTTTGGCATAATTCTCTGCGATTACCTGGAACAAATTTAGGAAAATATATGGTTTCAAAACATGTACGAGTTCATTGATAAAATATTGTGAGTTACTATATACTCTTTTCCGACATTTTCATGAAATGGTCCGACATAATTCATCAGATTGATGATAATTAAGCCTAATTTTGAAATGAATCGAAAATTCAAAGAAAGGTTGCTACTTTTGCTGCTTTTCGTGTTACGCACTTCGCTTGAAAATTGGCGCGTCAGACAACTGTAGTATATTTGTAATAATTTTTTATGAACATACAAAGCACAAATGAGACTTTTTATCGTAAAAATACACGTCAAAAGCGTCACACTAAGCTTGCTAATTAAATATTTTAGCTAGCGGAACTCAAAATAAGAAAACGTTATTTTCTAATGATAATTTGATTCCATGTTTTTAAAGTTCTTATGATTTTCCTACACACACAATGTATATATATATATATATATATATATATATATATATATATATATAATCACTACTACAAGATATATTATACCAGGTCATGTATTTGGTCACTTGTTAATGGTATGAGCGGCATTATTAATTTATCATGTAATGAGGTTGTAAGAATAACAGGTACTACCACTACTAGTACATTTTGTTGATTTACCAAAATATAAATTGTGAGAAAGTGTTACCTCTCATCAGATCTCATTTTCCTATCAAATCGTCAGTCAGTTTGCAATTTTCTAACAGTCAAAATGTAGTCTACTAAAAATTGCATTCATTTTATAAATCTGGCACTCCTAGCTCGTCCTCTTCATTGCATTTCAAACAACGGCAATGCATAAAACCTCTGACACACCAATTCGAATTGCATTATCGAAATAATTTAATCGATATCGGGTGTCTCTCATCAATCAGTTCGACTGCATCAGGTTCACTGGGCATCAAAACGATTAGTTTTGACACACATATTGGTCACGAACAGCAATACCTTTTTTCTACTTGTTTGTGCATTGATCAGAAATAGGTTGCCAAAGATCCATATATTACATTGCAGAGTAATTGGTGTTGCGTTGAATTTACTAGTCGAACATGAATGAAAAACAAAGATATTTTTAAACAAATTTTAGGAAGTTATTTCTGTGAGTATTCATTCATTTTCAACTTATTTAATTCAAGTAACCTTTATTTGAACGAGAAACTTATCCTTTGAAAATAACAAGCTAATCGTGCGAACATTGCCTTTTGTGATCTCATGTAAAATAAGGTAACCAATTTCGAAAGAAACGTGAAATGGATTATGCCTAAGAAGATACAGGAGATAGTATTTGCCAGTATTGGTACAATTTGTGAGAAATAATAGTTAAGAAATATGTCGTGAACATTTTTGTTCAAATATAATATATTTTGATCAAATGGTATTGTTAAACATAAACAGTTGAAAAGTAGCATCAGCTAGAGTCCGTGTTTAGTAAAATAATAAAATAACTATTTGGAATTTTATTGAAATTTATTTTGGAATTCGTTAAATTAAGGAACAGCATAGCTTGCTTTGTGCACTTCGAACTATGTGCCTCTAAACACTACATTTAATTAGAAAGATTTGGTCGTAAAATAATCACCATCAGTTATTTCAACTTGTACGCTAGCCGTCAGTTCAAATTATAACATGAAGAGTAGTCACAAACTTGAGTTGTATTTTGACAGGTTTGAAATCAGTTTTATGCACCAGGGCCTTTTCATGAGCTGTTTACTGTGCAAACAAAGAAGGCGCGGTGTAGATCGAAGTTGGCGAGAATCCGCGGATAGAATCAACGTCCTGCACAGAAGCGAGAAAAAAAGACAAAAGCAGCGCTCAGGGCGAACATTTGCAACTCGGCGGAGGGCGAGAGAGATGCTTTCAGAAAGAGCGCTTCGATCTGAGAAGCTCCAAATTTTATTCCTAGCTTGTCGCTCCGTCGAGGGGCTGGAGTTGAGGCGAGACAGGAGGGGCTAAACGACCAGAGGCACACGCCGCTTACTGATAAGCAAAATCATTTCACAAGTTCCATTAACCCCTCCGTAATAAAAATAATTTCCTTGCACGTAATACTACATCTCTGTAAAAGTATTCTAATGTACCCCTGTAAAAGTATTATAATGTACCCCTGTAAAAGTATTCTAATGTACAGTTCACCCACATTATTAACAAGTAAAATGAAAATAAAGTATATCAGATTTAAAGTCTCGTGAAACTAAAACATTTTTCTATTACCAAAATAGACAAACAATATCAAGGCCGAAATGCAATAGTTTTGGGTGAGGTATTTACCAGCAGAGGGAGGGGTGTTAAAGATCACTGAAAACGAGACGCAGACTCACAATTTTTCTCGGAAGGGGGGGGGGGGCTACAGGGGTGTCCAGTGGACTTAGTATTCCTACAAAACGGCTTTTCATTTACGCTCAACATCAAATGTAGTTTTGTTTGTTGTTATATATTTAACATTTATGACGTAAACAATTTATGTATTGAATGATCTTCGTTAGTCTAAAATATTTGTAAATTCTATATTTTTTAATATTTTGACTTCTGGAGAGGGAGATTAAGCCCCCAACTTGGGCGAGGCAAAGTTGATGATGAAACCATTGGCTGCGAGCAGGAATGAAAAGTAATTTCAAGTGTCGGGTGTCTGGTCTTTATTAATTTCAGTAATCGTGTTTTTAATTTTTAAATACAGTGTAAAACAAGCATTCCTTATGTAATTGTAAAGAATGAATGCTTAGTTCTTTTCCGGCATACGTATTTACGTATGCGTATTACTGCGAATTATGCCTGTGTATTTTTACTGGATACGTCAATAAAAAAACAACAAAAAAAACAGGTTTGCGGAGGACAGAAATGGCTGCCCTGAGAAGGAGTGTACACATACATGTAGATATCAAAACTTTTCGTCAGTTGTCATAGTTGCCAGTATACTTCTTGCATACAGTGGCACACCCGTTTTTTTTCCCACTAGGAGGGAAGGAGGGCTAGAAGTGTAGTATCGTATTGACTTGATGTTTTCTTATAAAGAAAATTTAATTTGTGTTGAGTTTAAAAAGTTTGTCCTGATTTATAGTTATTTAAAAAACATATTTAATTAAGATATTAAATAACATTCGTTACTATCATAATTGGTAAAAGATATATTCGTGAATATTTCATCGGCTTCTGAAGTGATGGGAAGGAGGACGGGGTTGAGTTGCGAGGAGAATTCTATCGGATGTCTGCTCTAAACAGTATTTTCCTGAGTTTCTGAAGATCAATACCTCATGCGAAGGCCTAAACGGGCATTGACCGTGCGCGATCTTTCGTTCCATTTCCTCGTCTTATCCTCTCCCCTTCCATTCACGCACTTACACACACTACACAACACACACATGTAGGAAGGCCTGTGAGGAGCTTGATATGGTCACGAATAGGGGAGAAACCTGAGTAGGAAAATCCTCCAAAGCGACAGATAGGTCGGCGCTGGATTTCAGCATCCAGAGGGGAAAGAATCACCGCCAAATTGTGGGTAACATTCACTACGCTAACGGGAATGATGATCTTAGCAGCTGTTCAATGCAACCTTGTAGCGTGCAACAGTGCATGCGCATGTATGATCCTTATGTGAGTGGGTAAGGCGTTTACACGCCGTCGGCGTGGGGGCGCCTCGTATACAGCGCGAGGCGCGCGGGCGACGGCGCTGCCGACCCGACGCCCTTCGTGTTTCTCGCACCCAATTTCCTCAGCCCTCCCTCCCCCCATCCCCACCCCCCGGCTCACTCGCCTCTCCGCCACGACGCCGCGCCACCAGCGTTTTCCCGCGGACGCGCGGGGCCCCGCGTCGCCCACGCAACACCGGGTCGTCATTGGCGCCTTTTACCTCGGAACCTCGCGCCCAGAGACGACGGGTCATCTCCGTAATCCCCGCTTATCCGCCTGCAGCCTGCCGGGGGTACACTCGCGGCCAAAAGCGCACGACACTCCTCCGGGAGTTCGTATTACGACGTGGCCCCCGGGGAATCGCTGGAACGATTTTCTGAAACACAACGGGAAGAGGGTAAAAGAAATAGCGAACACCGAAAGGAGTTTAAAAATTCGAAGGAGATGCATGTGGAAAAGAGTGTCCTCCTGGAGGCGGTAAGCGGAAGGGAGAATCTTTCATTGTTGCGGCGGCGATGGTGTATTGGACTTGTACCCAAGTTGGCGAGTTCAAACCCGATCGAAGCCGAGGATTTTTTAAGGGCGAAAAAATCCTTCGTACGCCTTCCTTCAGAAGGGATATAAAGCCGGCTGCCCCATGTTAGTGGATTTACATGCATGTAAAATATCCTCAAGCCTAAATGACGCCTCTGAGCTAAATTCAATTAGCCTATTTCTCGCCCAAGAAATATCTCCTTCCTCTGCTAGTTGGTGAAAGAGCGTAGCGAAATTTGCGTGGTCAGACGGAAGAGCAGGCCTCATGGCCTGTGTCTCGCCACGTAAAATAAAGTATCAATTCAATACTTTCCCTGAATAAAGAATGTTCTTGGTTACTCAAGGAATTGAGCGACAATTAAATGTAAATGGCCGTCATTAAGGAAGGCTAGGAGTTATATAAGGGCGATAAGAGTTCGTTTGATCTCATTTCTCATCTCAGCTTATTTTCTTCCTTAAATTCTCTCTACTTTAATCAGCTAATTTATATTTTCAAAACAAATTTAACATCTCTTGGAAATAAATAAATAAATAAATATCAATTTAAGGTTAACGATGTCAACTGATGTCTCAGGCAACTGAAAAGTTGAGGGTGACAATAAGAAAGAGACAAAAAATATAAAACCACTTTCTTACAATATAAAAAAATTTCAAGCGCTGATGTATGTGAAGGAATTTTTGACATTTATTGCGGGAAAACTAGCCGAAGGAATTTTCTAATAGCTCTAGAAATTAACAAATTTCTTATTTGCGACACGTTTATTTGCGTAGATATTCCACCAGTTTCAGTTTTATAATAAGTATACAATTTTTTAAAT
This sequence comes from Gryllus longicercus, assembly GCA_038098605.1. Classification (NCBI taxonomy): domain Eukaryota; kingdom Metazoa; phylum Arthropoda; class Insecta; order Orthoptera; family Gryllidae; genus Gryllus; species Gryllus longicercus. The sequence continues at coordinate 916,295 of JAZDUA010000585.1, forward strand.
TATGATGAAAAATATTCTGAATAAATAAGCGTATACAAAAATACCCTCCATTATATTTTCTAGTATTAATCGAATTTCTGATTTCTGTTATTCGAATTCTAAAAGAACTTTCAATTTTGTCACTAGCTCCATGGTGATTACTGATTAGTGCTATTCCTCTTTCGTCTACACTCCTCTTGAGATGAAGTTAAACTTGAGCGGCGAGACGTCTGGAGAGACAACGCACCTCAAACAGACTTTGCGTATTCGCCCGCCCGCCTGAGGCTGAGTTCGCGAAGGCCTCCCCCCCCCCCCCTGATGCATACGCAGGTGCACGGCGTAGATGAGCAGCCGCCTGCCTTGATGGAACGGCGCGCCCACGCCCCGCTCAGCCAGCCCCGAGAGAGGGGGGCCCATGAATCTCAAAGGGGTTTCATGAAGCTCAATGAAGACCAATGTCTCACATCATTTCATTACATTTTTAATGCATTTAATTTTTATAGTATTTTTCAATTTTGCAAGTTAATATAATTTCAAAATTAAAAATCACGACCGGATGACAGTGAATTATGTCACGTTCGCAAATTCGGGAAAATTATATCGTATCTAAATGTATCAATATAATTGATTGTAAAAAATAATTTATACCACACCAGCGGAATCTGGCAGACTTTGTCCTACCCTTCATCTCGCTCTTTCTCCTCTCTCCGTCTCTATCACTGTCGATGTTCCTTTCTGCCTCCGTCTTCCCGTCTCTCCCAGTCTCTCTTCCGCCGTCTCTCCCCGTCTCTCCTTCCGTCTCTCTGCCTCTCTGTCTCTCAGCCTCTCTCTGTCTCTCAGCCTCTCTCTGTCTCTCAGCCTCTCTCTGTCTCTCAGCCTCTCTCTGTCTCTCAGCCTCTCTCTGTCTCTCAGCCTCTCTCTGTCTCTCAGCCTCTCTCTGTCTCTCAGCCTCTCTCTGTCTCTCAGCCTCTCTCTGTCTCTCAGCCTCTCTCTGTCTCTCAGCCTCTTTCTGTCTCTCAGCCTCTCTCTGTCTCTCAGCCTCTCTCTGTCTCTCAGCCTCTCTCTGTCTCTCAGCCTCTCTCTGTCTCTCAGCCTCTCTCAGCCTCTCTCAGCCTCTCTGTCTCTCTGTCTCTCTCTGTCTCTCTCTGTCTCTCTCTGTCTCTCTCTGTCTCTCTGTCTCTCAGCCTCTCTCTGTCTCTCTGTCTCTCAGCCTCTCTCTGTCTCTCTGTCTCTCAGCCTCTCTCTGTCTCTCAGCCTCTCCCTGTCTCTCAGCCTCTCTCTGTCTCTCAGCCTCTCTCTGTCTCTCAGCCTCTCTCTGTCTCTCAGCCTCTCTCTGTCTCTCAGCCTCTCTCTGTCTCTCAGCCTCTCTCTGTCTCTCAGCCTCTCTCAGCCTCTCTCAGCCTCTCTGTCTCTCTGTCTCTCTCTGTCTCTCTCTGTCTCTCTCTGTCTCTCTCTGTCTCTCTGTCTCTCAGCCTCTCTCTGTCTCTCTGTCTCTCAGCCTCTCTCTGTCTCTCTGTCTCTCAGCCTCTCTCTGTCTCTCAGCCTCTCCCTGTCTCTCAGCCTCTCTCTGTCTCTCAGCCTCTCTCTGTCTCTCAGCCTCTCTCTGTCTCTCAGCCTCTCTCAGCCTCTCTTTGTCTCTCAGCCTCTCTCAGCCTCTCTCTGTCTCTCTGTCTCTCAGCCTCTCTCTGTCTCTGTCTTTCTACTTGTTTCTCTCTCTGCGGCTGTGTCTGCCTCTGTCTCTCCCGGCGTTGTTTCACAATCGCAGGCGCAGACAATCTTAATACTTCACGGTGCTGGGGGTTGCGTAGAGCGCCGTGGCGTAGCGAGCCTGAACGGGGCGCTTGGGTCAACATAAAATCGTCATAAAAGCACGTCTATGTCCTCAAGCATATTCGCATTCCCATCGTACTATGCCTACATTATTTCCACGAGTATAAGCATTAAGTTGACAAAGTTATATCGCAATCGGATGAACGGCACGGTAGCGCATAAAGTACGAACCAATCAACCTACAAACAAACATTGTCTTTTATATAAGATATAAATATACAATTAACTTCTCACATCAACAGAATATTCACGGGATTTAATAGTAGTTCTCTACATTAGCCGGTTATTCTAAGAACACTCATTTAATGATAAATTATTATCGCCTTGGTAATTTTCAATTTTCCCCTTGGGTGGATCATAGACACCATGCTATCTTTCCGTGAGGCAATCTCTGGTTCGATTCCTAGTCGGAGCAAAAGTTGCAGTTTTTCATTATAATCGTCTCAGTTTCTGTAGCTGTGTGACGAAAGAAATGCTCAGGCTAAACAAGTATGCTAGACACCGTGATGGGAATACGCCATGTCACCCTTAACTCCAGGCATGGATAATAAATAAAAGCGAGGTGCAGACCTGAGAACACAGCTAGTCGACAAGACAGTTTAACCATACCCTAAAAATACCAAAAAAACATTCATGTACAATGAATATATAACGCGTGTAACAAGGCAGTAGATTTTTTAAAATGTATTTGAGGGCTCGTCAACTACTTTTTTTGTACCGGGGCCTGGATTTTTTTGTCGTCGCTCCTGCTCGCTGTCCGCGCAGCCAAGACTTCGCCTCGCAGCTCACGGAGCATGTGTAGTGGATCTCCGAGTTCGATGGCGAACCAGCACTTGCTCTCTCTTCGGGTCCTTCCCCCCGGCACAGTTGGTAGCGCGCCAGCCTCATGCACTCGAGTTTGGGGACGCGATTGCGGCCAAGGTCGCTGGATGGCGTCGCGTGTGAAATCGATGGGTTATAATCCTTGACGTCTACTCAGTTACTCAGTTCTCGGATAAAAAATGTTCACAGCTTCGTGATGATTTTGTGTTGCTTTGCTCTTATTTAGGAGTCGAAACGTTGAAACAAGTTTTGTGAAGAATTATTATCTCACGGTCAATGCCAGGACGCCGGCATGTGCAAATTGTCGATCAAATCATGTTGAGGGAATAATTCTATCGTCTGCACGTCATTACTCAAACTGCATGTCATTACTCAAAAAATTACTTTGTTGTTTCAGGAGTAGGAGATTACATCAGTTGATATATTACTGTTATAATGCACGTATATCTGTTTACGAAACGATGAGTAATATTTATTTTATTTGTAATAAATTTACAGTGTATTCAATCGCCATTGTGTTCCAAAGTACTTATTCCTGATAATTTACAAAAATTGTTTCTACTCTTTATTATGTTTTCCATTTTCTTCTATTATCCGAGAGCCAATTAGGAAAATATGCAAATACATTTATCTTACGCACGTTCCTTTGTTCGTCAAATCTTCCTTAAAATTAAGTGTCGAATTTCACAATATTAGTAATTAGTAATTAAAAAGGGAGTCTAACCAAGTTTTGAAAATATATTTACAATAGCTCTTCAAGTGTTGGTACATTAAAAACAAATAGTGCTTCAATTTAATGAGAACACTTTTAATCGAACAAGAACACATGCGTTTTGCAAGACTATTCCTCCAACCGCCTCTGTTTCCCGTAACAAACCCTCCCTCGGACGTGTGTCCGTTCGCCGCGCGCGTCGCGTGCCTCTGCGTGCTGCTGCGTTTGAAGCCCGCCTCGCTCGCCCCGCGTCGGCTTGCGCGGAGAGCGCGCTTGTTCCGCAAAGCGCTGCAATCCTCCAGCGCTCCGCGGGCGCGCGTTCACGCGGCTTTCACGACTCGTTTCGCGCCCCCGCCCCGCCGTGCACGCCCCCCCCGGCCCCCGCAAACAACCGGCCTTCCGCCCCCGCAAACCCCCGCCGCCCCAGCCCCACCCGCACACCACCGCTCGCCCCCGCCTGCTCCGCCCGTCCACCCGCCGGCCCCGCAAACAACCGGCCTTACGCCCCCGCAAACACCCGCCCGCCCCATCCCCACGCCCCAAAAATACTCGCCCCCCGCCAACACCCACCCGCCCCCGCCAACACCGCCCGCCCCCGCCTGCTCCGCCCCACTCGGCCGCTCCCGCCTGCCCCGCTCCCCGCCTGCCCCCGCACCCGCCTGCCCCGCTCCCGCCTGTGCCGCCCCCGCCTGTGCCACCTCCGCCTGCCCCGCCTCCTCCTGGCCCGCCCCCCACCTGCCCCGCCCCCGCCTGGCCCGCCGCCGCCTACCTCGCCCCCGCCTGGCACGCCTCCGCCTACCTCGCCCTCGCCTGCCCCGCCCTCGTTTCCTCGCTCCTCCCCGCTCCGCTCCGCTCCCGACCGCCCCGCCCCGCCCGCTCCCTCCGCTCTACCCGGTCCGCCCCACCCCGCTTCACCCCGCCCGCACCGCCCAGCCCAGCCCAGCCCAGCCCAGTTCGCCCCGCCCCACCCCGCTCCGCCCCGCCCCCGCTCCGCCCCACCCCGCTCCACCCCGCCCCCGCACCGCCCAGCCCAGCCAGTTCGCCCCGCCCCGCTCCGCCCCACCCCGCCCCACCCCGCCCCGCTCCGCCATGCCCCCTCCGCTCGCGTGGCGCTCGGCGGTGGCACACACTCTGGTGCACGACCGCTCTCTAATTCTTCAGTCCCTTTGCTGGCTGCGATGCGGAACTGCTCAAATGTCCTTTAACGCACGGGTTTCGAGCCTCTTTGTTGCCGGATACAATCGCGTGTATTCGAACGGTTTAGACGATAACGGACTTTCTGTCAAATGTAGCTGGTGTAGGCAAAGACTGTACAATTAATTACCTGTTAGGTGTGATCTTAACATACGCACCAAAAACATTCATCCAATACGTAAAACACTAAGCAGAATCAATAACTTTAATTTTATTGTTTCAATTCATCAACATTTTTGTTCAAATTATTTAATTGTTGTAATTTGGATTATTATGTAAGTCATAGTATGAAATCTGGATTTTAAATTCGTGTACTTGTGAAGTACATGTTATTTTAATCATACACCATATTTAATTACTATTTATTTGCTAGATAATTATTTTAAATGTTTGGTTCAGCGGAGACGAACATTATTTGTGAAATTCATCACCATTTCAATGGGAAAAGAAAGCATGTAAAGTATCTAGAACTGAACTTCAAAAACCCATTATTGTGGATAGCCCATTATTGTTCAATGATGTAAATCGGAGGTAGGGAAGTCTCCTAGAATAACTTAAATATTAGCAAAGTATCATAACAGTGAACGATAACATGATCAAATAAAGAAAAATGAAAAGTTGAAAAAACTTCCATTCTACAGTATAGGTTTAATTAACTCGTATATCTATCTAATGTGATAGGTAATTATGATAAATAAATGCAAGAGTAACGCTGTTTGAAACGAGTAGTACGCAATTAGCTTAATATTCTACTTATCTTTGTTCACTTCAAAGTGAAACAATCACAGCAAACATCTGATACAACTGCTATGTCATAGAACTACGAAATATAGTTATTAATATTGTTCAGGATAGTCAAATTGTTCAACTCTTTGTTATCTAGTGAATCGTGATATTTCATCTTCTATCATGGCTAGTGTTTTTTTTATTACTTCTTTATGAAGCATTGCCACTATTGTTGGATAACTTGGTTTATAGATTTGTGTGTGACTGAACGTCTTAGAAACTCGTAAATATGCTGTTGTTCCTGACATGTCACGTTTCCCGGGTTGTGTTACTTCGATGAGACAAATGGAAAACTCTTCCCTCATCCTCCTAAGTACTCAAGCGAGAAACACTTTGCTCTGTCTCGACACAGCTGTGAGGTTTCGTTCTCGGAGAGTGCTTTATCATCTCGAAGAAAAGGGAAGCCTTTTAAATCGATTGTAGTTTCACTTTTCCGGCGTCTTCGCCTTGAACTTCGGCAGGAACGTTTCGCCCTTCGCGTTCGACACAACATGATG